>OX632361.1:12384255-12747733 GCA_951751655.1 Ophion costatus | reverse complement strand
CCACGGCTTAATTAGAAGTGATGGTGAAACTAGAGACTGTCGTCGCATGTAGGTCCTTATTTGATCAATACCGTAGCACAATGCCATAGCAGTGTGCGTAATGAAAAAGGAAAGTTGGAGAAAATGCAGGAATGAGTTACGCATCAGTGGCCACGGGGGTGCGAATTTATTTTCGGCGAAGCCCAACTGTCACCGTTCCAAAGTCTGCGAATAATCGTGTCCTCATTGAACCATTTGCTTCAAAAGCTGAAAATTTCGTATCAGCAAGCACTACAAAGCAAGTGCTATACAAGGTACTTAATCCAGTTGCATTAGGTCTTAAAATCTCGCACGTTATTCATGTCCGCAACAATGCTGTTCGCATTCAAGCGACAAATGGTGATCTGCAAAGGCTCAAGACTCTCAATAGTATTGCTGAGGCGGGTCTATATGTTATCGACGATGTAAAGCTCAATCCTCGACTTGTATTGAATGTTGTGCCGACGGCCATGGACCAAGATGCTGTGTTGGCGAATTTGTTCTTGCTTAACTTACCTGGACGGTGATATCAAGAACACAATTCCATAACTTTCCTAGACGGTGATATCAAGAACACAAAAGTTATATATGTATATCCGGCGCGCGGAAGACGCGCCGTGTTGTTATTGAGACCAGTATCGAGAACCGGAAATTTCTGCTTGGCTCACCTGAGACCTCAGTCTCCCTGGGCTGGAATGCGTCAACTGTGCACAGGACCACATCAAAGTGCTACAATGTTACAAATATCAACGGTTCGGCGACATATCTACAGAATGCGAACATGAGGAGCGGTGTCGCCACTGTGCTGGAAGCCACGACACGAAAGCCTGTGAATCAAGGAGTGAACCTCCTACATGTGCCAATTGTGTATCTGCCAAGATTGCAAATGTGAGCCATACTGCGATGAACGGAAAGGAGTGCAAGATCCGAAGGAGGATGATCGCAGAGAAGGCTACCTTAACTAACTATGGCTAATACTGCGACTCCCTTGCATGCAGAGCAACTCGAAATCTGCCACGTAAACTGCCAACCCTTCTTCCGTTCTCATTTGTAAGAATTTCGATTACATTTTCAGTTATCAGATGGTATCACCGAATCTGTATGAGCGAAACCTGACTGAGACCGGCGATATCAGATCAGTTTGTAGAATTACCAGGATATTATCTGCTGCGCAGAAATCGCGTCGGTAAAATAGGAGGGGGCGTAGGAATATCCATCCATCGGGACATACGCGCTGAAACACTTGCTGTGTCGCCGGAGTTATACTCGCGCGAACCAGAATTACTTATACTGCGCGTAATGGTGCACGGGGCTGTGGATTTACTGCTTGCTGTAGTTTATAGGCCGCCGAAGCTTGGGCACACATCGAGTTTTCTTGACATCTTCACGAACTTGTTACACGGATGTTAGCAGGTAACATCCGTGTAACAGCAGGTAGTGATTATGGGAGATCTTAATTTTGACCCTGCAGTTCTAACAGGCGAATCCTCGAAATTCAATGAGTTCATAGCAATAAATGGCTTTCATCTGATGTCATACAGCTACACGCATCACACGGTTTCAGCAGATACGCGCATCGATCATTGCTTGACACATTCTGCAAGTAGGATAACCAATTATGGCCAATATCCGGAACCGTTTTTATCGGCACACGAACTCATATACATACAATATGATATAGAAGGGTCACGGCATGCACCCTCCACCTTCTACTCGCACAACTACCAGCGACGAGATGATACTGTGATACGAACACAGCTAGCGCAAACAGATTGGAGACCTTTTTATAACATGCGCACAGCTGACGAGAGAGTTCGTTTTTTAAGCAATAATATTACCACAGCTTTTGATTGTCATGTGCCGATAAAAAAAGATCACCGTCAAGCGTCGTCCTCCGCCTTAGCTTACCGATGAGTTGCGTGAGATTATGCGGCGCCGAGACCGTCATAGAAGAGCGTATGTTAAAGATAAACAAAATAGGCGATACCTATATGAAAAATTTAGAGTCGTACAGGACAAGCCTAATAGATATAAAGCGAGCTGAGTAAAATTATTACGACTCAAGTTTCGCCTCCGTGAAAAAATCTAGTGCGGCCTGGAATCTGAAGCATACGCTTGGTTTGATCCGTAGGAAGAAATCTCCGATGCAACTTGCCTTCCGTCTTGATGACCTAAACTATCAATTTATAGGAGTGGAAGCCATGCCGCGCCTAAATTTATATTTAGGCTTAGAGACCTTTATTATTTACATATAAGCGACGGTAATATTTATATGTAAGCGAGGATAACGGCCCCAATGTGCGGTACTTGGTATATATGACGCGGCTTTCTACGTCTCGCATGTAACATCTGGTACCCTGGAAAGGGCATTCGCTAAAATCAGGGCAAATGCAACGGGCGTAGATGGTATCTTAAGGCGTTACCCCACTTGTACCGCAAAAAAAAGGGCTTTTTCATGACTTTTTTAAAAGAAAACTACAAAACTTTTTTAATCGATCAATATACCATCTTAAAGAACACATCTTGAAGAACTTTCAGTAATTTTTTTATTGAAAAATATTACATTGTTTAGTGGCAAATGGCCGTCAATGAAATAATGTATTTATATACACGGTTTGCGGTGACCAACATTGCGGCGAAGTGGATCATCTGAAAAAAAATGCGGGTGGATTTAGTCAAATATAAGTATAAACTAGTCTTTAATCGAAGGATTTTAAAAAATATTAATTTTTCACAAAATGGCGGACAGTCAAAGTTAATGGTTCGATTTTAACGAAAAAAAACGGCCGTTTTTTGGCTATAAAACGGCCATTTTTTTTTTTAAAGAAATCGAATGATTAAAGACTACATTTTTATGTATTAAATAAGCCTGCAAAATTTCAAGAAGATCGGTTCATTAGTGTCCGAGTAATCTTGGTCACCGACTTCAGAAATGCCATTTTGAGAAAAACGCGTTTAAAGTTTCAATTTCATTTTACACGAAGAAAATATTTATTTCATGTAAACTTACATAGAGTCATCTATTCCGGGCCCATACAGAAGTTCTTCCGCCGACGATGCCGCTTGCAAAACGGAAATTTGGTGTTGCCTTCGTAACATTCTTTCTTCACGAGTTCTCTCGGCCGCACGTTTCTCTGCCAGTGCAATCCGTGCTTCGTCCATTTTATCAGCGTATTCGTGCGCGTTGTGTCCACAGCTCACTCCGATTGAGTTCAAATAAAATAATAATGATTTTGAACCTTCGTTGAATAGTCCAACGGCAATATAAGCTGCTAAATTTACAACGATTGCTCCACTCGAGATGATTTTTGGGCTGATTTTCCAAATAAGTTGGTTGAAGCTTTCGCTGTTATTTTGATTGAAGCCACCGACGCATCTTTCGAGTAGTTTCCTTACTCAGATCGTTGTATATAGGTCTGATGGCATCCAATGCATTTGATGGAAGTGGTTTGTAATCGTGTTGGAAAGCCTCGTTTCTCGCCTGAGCTCGTTGATACGAACACCACGATTCTTTCACCGGTTGAACATCTCTCATGGTGTGGATCTGCATCGGTTGAACTGTAATGATGGAAGGTCGCCCATATTGCCTCATGCATATCGTGAACAGAAGCAGAATAGCGTCGAATAGCAAGTCCATAGTACACAGTGAGCTTGTCAATAAATTTTCCTGTCAGCTGTCCTTTACCACCAAGCTTTTTGTTTTTTTTTTTACTACATTACGAAGGCGGGATCCCATACGGTTTTGGACGTGACCGATGCATTCTTTTTTTTATAACTTCTACGTCGTCATAAGGATGAGAATTTACTAGCCCAGTGGACGTTTTCGAATCTCCGTCTCCAATATAGTAACGGTACAGGACATTATATTTGTCTATTGAACGCTTGAAGATTTCGATAATGGAGGCCACCTCCATTTTTCCCGAGGAGCCTTCGTGACTTGCACTGCAGTTATCTTCATGTGTTTCGTACCATTCTTCGTATTCCGCATCATTTAGCTTATGTTTCCACGATTCACACATTTTACAATACGCACTTATTACCACGAGATCAAGTACTTTTCCACTGTAGTAGCCTATGACTGATGTGACTCCGGAAAACGACGTATATCCTCACTTCCTCCATGATCCATCTCCGGAAACTTTTAATTGAGGAGTTGCATCGCCTTCTGCATTAGGTGTATCTTCAATTTCGTCTCGTACGGCTTTTTTAAATATTACATCTGCACATGTTTTCACAGACTCACAAATACTTTTCAAAATTATTGAATATGTAGTCTCGGTAAGAAACCTTGGCATGTCCATAAGTACGCAAAATTTTTGTGCTCCAGCCAATCCTATGCCGAGAACTCGCAGGGTGAATATAAATCGACGATTTATTTCACACGAATGTTCTAAAAAGGAGAAGATGGTATCAAATTATCTGCACATGAGTCACATTTCACAACTATTTTGAAGCCTAGTCCTCTCGCACTTGCCGTTTCAAATGTAATATTTCCATTTCACCTTTTGCACTTCACTAAATTTGAAATAGCGGCAAACACAACCCAAAAGTTCAAAATCCGATATTCAATATTAGGACTTCGATTCGCAGTCATATGAATATTATTTTTCAGTTTCTTCGCAGACGTGCTGAAACTTTCAGTTTTCGTTTCGGCCAGGTTGGGGTTAAAAACACCCTTCCTTTTTTTTGGTCGAGATTTCCGTATATTATCAGTGCTTCTTGTTTGTCGCGAACCTTTTTTTCGATCCATTTTTGAATGTAAAATGAACAAAAACTTCGCTTATAATATTGTGAACGGCGGAATATACGTCTTATATAGTCGAACTTTCGAGCTACACTGACGAGTTTAGATAGTATTATATGAACGTTGTGAATGCCAGGTATACGACCCTTTTCGTCGAGCAATGCATTGAAGGTCGGAGGAAGGGTCGAGCGCGCCAGACGGCAGACTAGCCGGTCGTTTACACAACGGATTCTTCTCTTTCAACGCTCATATCTCAGTCAATTTTGTTCGGATCGACTTGAAATTTTCAGGACATATACTCAGATACTTATACTTTAAAAAAATGCAATAAAAGAAACGATTTTTTCAACATCGCCAGTGGGGGTAACCCCTTAATGAAGATGTCATGATTTGCGTGGCCAGAAATCTGTAACCAGGTCCTCCACCTCATAAAACACTCCTTAATGCACTCTGATTTCCCAACACAATGGAAAAGTGCCCTACTACGGCCGGTCCATAAAAAAAGTGCTAACTGCTGCAGGAGATAATCGCCCCATCGCCATATTATGTAATTTATCTAAGATCATAGAGCGCATAGTGGCGCATCAGGTCAAGCATTATATAGCGGCGAACAATCTTCGCGACCCTTACCAATCTGCATTTAAGAGGCATTACAGTACACAGACAGCACTGTTGCGTATTGCGGATGACGCGCGTCTTTCCATTGATAAGCGCATGACCACCATCCTCATCCTATTGTATTTTTCTAAGGCGTTCGATCTTGTTCCGCATAGATTGCTGTTGAAAAAGCTGATGAATCGGCATTTTTCGATGAGCACTATTAGACGGTTCCGTGCATATTTGGAGGGTCGATGTCAGGCGGTTTATGAGGACTACGGAAATACATCAAGATGGGAACATCTGCGATCAGGCGTGCCACAGGGCTCAGTACTTGGTCCACTTTTGTTTTCGATCTATGTTAGTGATGTTACCAATATTATAGGGAAATGTATGCAGATGACCTGCACATTTATTTACATTATTTTGGCCATCTGAAATTGAGAAAGGCGTTGCACTTGTAAATCGGGATATTGTGGAGATTTGCAGATGGGCAGAAAAAGCCGGGCTCAGAAGAAACACGGCAAATACCAAAGCTATCATAATTGGCTCAGCTCGCTACCTAACTGAAATTGATGCTGCATCTTCTTTATCGATCTCCGTGGGACCGAAAGTAATACCCTGGTCAGATGCTGTCACCTGCTTGAGAGTAGCCGTCCAGCGTACACTCTCATGTTCTTAAAAAACCGTGAGAGTGGTTGGCAAAACGAGGGCCGTTGTTTATATGCTCAATCTTTGCCGTGGGCATCTACCCTTTAATGTTTATAAGATGCTAATATCAGCCCTAGTCTTTCCACACATGTACTACTGGTGTTTACTGTGCACGGATTTAACAGCGGAAATGAATCTCAAAGTACAGCGGGCGTTAAATGCAGGCGTGCGATTTGTTTGTGGGGCAAGACGCAATGAGTGCATTACCTGCCTAGGAGCCTTGTCTGGCTCAAAGTTGCGGAGCGACGTAAGTTCCTTCTTGCCTCGTTTATTTACACCTTGTATAAATTCGAGGAACCCGCCTAATTGTTGCAGCGTCTTGTGCGGCCTTTATCTGCGCCATATAAACGTCTGCGGCGGCCACTAAGAAGTGGCCGCCGTGGCTCGTCGTCCCTGCTTGTCGGACAGTCTGCTACCGATAGTCTTTTGTAGTGACAGCGGGCCGAATGTGGACTGCGATTGATTATGCAATACGAGCATGTAAAAATGTATTAAGCTTCAAAGAAACGCATAAAGTGTACTGCTGTGTGAAATAGATGACTAAGGAGCATGGAAGGTGCGGTGTCTATCATTGATTTTGTCCTTATCCTGATATGTTCCGTATTCGTAGTTTCGATGTTAGTTGTTAATTCATTCCTTAATTCTAATGAAAACTTTGCTGTAAGTACTTTATTTTTATTTATTTTAATTGATACCTTATTAAAATATCATTAGTAATATACTAAGAATGGGGCCATAAACCTCGGTGTTGCGTTACGCTGTAAAAATGTATTAAGTTATATGTAAGCACGGTACTCTGCGGGGCGATAGCACCGGAGTATGAATAAACAATGTGCTCTCTCTCTCTCTCTCTCTCTCTCTCTCTCTCATTCTCTGAATTTCAGGGGAACGCGAATTGGAATTCGGAGGACCCGGAAGATACGTTGAGAAACAACAGAAAACGGATGCTCCATTGAGGACAGCGCGAGAATAGAGAACTCTGCGAGAACGAGTAATAAGAGGCAAAGAAAGACCAATAGAGACGAGGTGGATGTTGACTCGGACGAGGCTCATTACAAGCAGAACGTTCACAACAGGTTCGTGTGAGGACAATTGTTCATAAAGATCCATAGAGATTGGAGTCCATAGAGATTGGAGGGGGGAGGGTTATTTGCTAGTTTTCTCACTCTCAGACCCTATGTCCTAAGTGCCACGGTAATTGAAAGGAGAATTTTTTTGTTTTTCGAACTCGAAGATTCGTTGCGCCTTTAAGGGGGAAAACCCGTTTAAACGGTTCGACAATTCGACTTTTTTTATTCCATAAATTGTTAGTAAAACTATTTAAGAATATGTTGCCAAAGTTTCAAAACAAATTTCAGATTTGTTCCGATGCTATGAGCAAGAAAAGTGAACGCCCGTCGGTTCAGTGGCGAATCGCGCGGTGGTGAGAACGGAGCTGTCGCTCAGGTCATCCCTTATTCAGTTACCTGGCTCAATGCCCTTGTACGACGGGATATTAGAGAAAGGCGGATTTCGGCAAATGTTCTTGATTGTAAATTCTTACAATAGTCAGTTTAGCTCCGGCCTTCCAAGCGTGTGTTGAAAGTTAGAAGTATCCGAGTTCGGAGTTAGCGTATCCGAAAGGTAATAGTGAGAACAACGAACGACATAGGAAACCACGTAAGAGATCCTTTCACGGAAATCGATACACCAGGAGTCAATCAAGTGTTAGTGAAGATGAAAGTGCCAGCACAAAAAAATTTTCGAATACTACCAGTTACAATGTAACTGTGAATCCTCTACATTTTTATAGACTCATCGAATTTTTCACCGTATTCACATGTTTGTCGGACATTCTTATTTGTCGAAATTGCAAACAGAAGGTGAAATTTCAAGAAACTGGAAAACATGGCCTTGGTTTCAAGCTTGTTCTCGAATGTAACTGTGGATCGAGACAAATCAATTCAGGTCCTTTAGTCAAGACTGGATTTGAGATAAATCGTAGGATTGTATTTGTCATGCAGTTCTTAGGTGTTGACAAAGAAGGAATGAATTTATTTTGCAATTACATGGACATCGGCAATGGTGTAGCTGAAGAAACCTAGAATGGAATTTGCGCTCACATCCACGCCGCTGCGAAGGAAGTGTATGAATTCTGCTGTAAGAAAGCTGTATAAGAAGGAAAGAAAGAGAACGAGAAACGCGAGAGACCTATTTTGAATTTGAAAGTATCTGGTGTTGGAACTTGGCAAAAATATGGATTCAAATCACTTTTTGGTGTTACACCGGGTACAGGATATTACTTCGGTAAAGTCATCGATCTGGTTGTACGAAGTAGGTACTGTCACGTCCTGAGGGGACGTGGGCATATGTTTTATCGCGGTTCCCTCTTTTTAGCCTACGCCTAGCGCAATAGCTCGGGATGAGGGTGAAAAAGGGAAAGGTGCATGCAAAGATGGGAGTGACGCAGTGACTCGATTAAGGCAGGATTCAACTTTGAAACCATGAAAAAAACGCTATTTTCATGATTTTTTTCTGAGAATACTATTAAAGATATCGATATGGGGTTTAAACTGTTGAATAAATACACTCTTTAAGTACATAAAAAAAAAATTTTAATGTATTTTATTCATTTTTTGTACACGTAAAATATGTTTAAAGACAACGCCTCGAAAAGCAGGTACCGTTGCCGTGGTCGTGAACTCTTCCCGACGGATGGTCTGAAACAAAAAAATCAAATAGTTTCATGTTCAGTATGTCTTCAGGAACCGACCTAACTAGAATATTTTATATACGTGCAAAATTAACAAAATGGCGGCTAAAATACGAAAAAAATGCGTTTTTTTGGGTCTTTTTTTGCAATAAAAAAATAGTTCTAACTAAAATTTTAAGTTGATTGCAGTTAGGTCGGTTGGTACATACATATAGAATATGTGTTCCAAATTTCACAAGGATCGGTTCAGTACTTTTTGAGTTATCACGACCACGGTACTTGAAAATGTCGTTTCGACAAAAACGCGTTTAAAGTTTTGCTGAGTGATAAATCGTAGAAAAAATTATCTTACCTTCAATCAGCGATGCCTGGGCCATATAATATGCCTTCGAAGTGTTCCAGGTGGGTGTTTTCATCCAATTTAGCCTTTTTTTAAAAATTCTGCCCTCCTTAGAAGCCTCAGTCGAGCGGCGGTTCGCTCGAACGATGCGATGTTGGTCGCGCATAGTGGCGAACTGCATGACGGTTGGGCCGATTATAATGCCCATGACTTCCATTATTTTTAAAACTGGGCTGAATCCTTTATTAAAAACGCAGGCAGTAGTGAGGCACACAATTTTGACGATTCTTTTGCCATTAAAGACATGTTTCGGTGCCATAGCCCAAACTGTAGAGTTGAAACGTTTGTTGTTATTTTGAGTGTTTCCACCCAAACATCTCTCCAGTAATTCCGTTTTTGTTAGATTTTCGTAGATCGGCTTCAGCACCTCTTGTACGTCACTAGCAAGAGCAGGAGGATGTTTATAATTTTTTAAAGCGTTGTTTGCTCCGGCCTTCTTATACTTGCACCAGGCGGGTCACAATAGCGCGCTCAGGTAGGTGGCTTCGAAAGGTGAAAAAGGATAGTTAGACTGCTTGGAACTTTATAAAATTTTGACCGAAAATTCTTGAACATATTTACTTTCGAAAAATGTAAAAAAAAAAAAAAAAATTTTTTCAAAGTTTCAAAGTAGAATCCTGCCTTAAGAAATGAATTGATTTATACAAATAATTAACAATTTGGCATTTATTGAAATTAACCAATTTAGTTAATTCCGTCAACATGAGAATACATAGAGGTTCGCTTACATTTATGATGCGCCGTGGATACGATAATCGATTTACAGCGGTTGGGTTCGGGCCTGCGCAGATAGGTCGGACCCCTCGGTTGCGCACGCTCGGTGACAATGTTGAAATTACACGTTGATACAAATTTTTACACATACAAATTCAACGTAGACAGTTAAATGATTTCTTACAGTTCGCGTTTTTATGAGGAACAATTTCGAAGTTCAAGTTTCGCGTTTGCTGTCAGGAGACAGATGTTCTACTTATTCCGATGAAAGTTGTTGGGAGACTGTTCTCTACGAGTGGCGATGGAACACTCTGACTTGACGATTTTCTTCTTCTAGGATGTAGGAAAAATTGGGATGCTGAGGTGGTGGGAGACTGGCCCCCTGGGAGAGTGCACATTTGGGGGTGCATTCTTTTGGATTGGTGGAAAATGTGTATAAGTTGAAATGAGAGTGGGAGCGAGGAGTAGGTTGCGATAGCCACAACCGTCGCTTTATTTCCAGGAATTGGAGCGGCGCTTCTTTACCTAGAGCGCGGAAAAATACAGAGGAAAAAGGGGCCTTGTCGGCGCTAAGAACGCACGCTCGAGATTGAGCTTGTTGACCGAGGCCCGCGAGTCCGCATGGGAAATATCAACGCAGTTTTATGACCGCGTCAACTTCCTGGGTCGAAGGATTTTCTCCTAGCGAGTGTATATTTTAAGGATTTGGACATTTTTCCGCTCTTGGATGGTCCTTAGCTTTCGGGTATCGTTGCGTCGTTATATATTTACGTCTTTATGAATATCATCACGCATTTCTTGCGTGTCGCTTCACGTGTTCGTCATCCTTGTAACCCGAGGGTTTTCTTTGTGTATTTTTGGTCTTAAGGACACTCTGCGATGTACTCGGACTCTGTTCGGATTACAACGAGACTGTTCGAAATTTTCCCGCTTGTATATTTGTTCTCGATATCGTTAAGACCGCTACGCTTTCGCGTGGGAAGGTACGAGAAACGCTTAGTTATATTATTATGGATAGGCTACGTTTCCGCCGTGGTAGGCCTAACTCTAAAGAAAATATTCAGATTCGTCGAAAAATGAGAATTCCGCTATCGTGCGTATTAGGCTTAAAAAGACATTGTACGCATTTGGTCGCGACGTGACACCTCCCCCCTTTAGGATTGAGCGT
Source organism: Ophion costatus (assembly GCA_951751655.1). Taxonomy (NCBI): domain Eukaryota; kingdom Metazoa; phylum Arthropoda; class Insecta; order Hymenoptera; family Ichneumonidae; genus Ophion; species Ophion costatus. The sequence continues at coordinate 12,736,689 of OX632361.1, read as the reverse complement.
CTCGCTTGATCAGGTTCGTTGAGGGTTGCAACCGAAAATTTAGTGGCACGATAGTATCAATTGGCATTGTCATTGATCGACTTACAATGTGACTTAAATATGTTCGAAGATTGTTGTCAAATATAGCGGTGTAAATTTGATTATCTCCTTACAAGAAAGTTTTTTTTTGTATATATACCATTTTACTTCACTATGAAATATATAATAGGTGCGCGTTTTCTCCTCTTTCTTTTTCCTTATGCACATATACTTATTTACTTATTACAACTCGTCTTACTTGACAAGGTTAAAAGAACAATAAGAAAAGAAACAAAAGAACTTATCCTTGAGTATTTCGAAAGCCTTTTGTGTTTCTTCGGTCCATTCGAAATCGACCTTATCATCTAAAAGTCGCGTCAATCGTTTCGCGATCTTCGAAAAATCTTTAATGAACCTACGGTAGTAACCTGTTAGGCCTAAAAATTGCCGAATATTTTCAACAGTTTTGGGAACTGGGAATTCCCTTACCGCTGACAATTTATTGGGATCCGGTCTTAACCCGTCCTTCCCGATTATATGCCCTAGGTAATTAACTTCTGGCCTGAGAAATTCGCATTTGTCCGGTTGCAATTGTAGGTTGGCTTTACGCAACCTTTCCATCACTTCCCCGACTTTTTTTTACCGTGCTCCTCTAAATCCTTGGCGTAAATGACGATGTCGTCGAGATAAACGAAGAGGGATACTCCTCAGAGTCCACTCAACACGACGTCCATCAAGCGCTGGAAAGTCGCCGGGGCATTTTTAAGCCCAAAAGGCATTTTCGAATATTCATAGTGCCCATACGGAGTAGAGAAAGCAGTTTTCGGCTTATCATCGAGATTCATTTCTATCTGATGGAACCCGGACGCCAGATCGAATACGGAGAAATAATTTGCGTTGCCCAATTGATCCAGAATGTCTGTGATGTTAGGCAACGGATAAGAATCGCCGGTTGTCTTTTCGTTAAGGGCCCGAAAATCAATTACCATTCTCCAACGCTTATTGCCATTGGAGTCGGGTTTCTTTGGTACTATCCAAACAGGACTGTTGTTTGGGGATTGCGAATGGTTAATAATCCTCGAGTCCAGTAGCTCGTCTACCTGACGCTGAACTTCGCCCTTAAGAGCCTGAGGAAACCTGTATTGTTTTGTATTGATCGGGAGATCATCGACCGTGGGGATCTTGTGCCGCAGCACAGATGTAGACTCCAGAGGTTCGCGTTTTATGTGAAACCTATCTGGGTATTTTTCGATAATTTTTTTTACATGATCTGGCTCATCTTTGGCTAGATGATCGAGTCGCAGGAGCCCTTTTATTGTCTCCGTGCGCTCCGAGAGATTTTTTATATTACGCGATCTTGGGTCATACATGGAAACACAATTTACGATTTGAATTTTTCTCAAATTTGAAATTTGATTTATTTTCGATTTTGAATTTTTGACGCTCATTGGCTTTTCTTTTATTTTTAATCTTGATTTTTCAATTTTATTCGATCTTGATTCTTGGCCTAAGATTTTATTATTATTTTTATTTGACTTTTTGATCTTAGTTCCAGTTCTTTCCTCGCTACCATAATTTTTTTTAAATTTTCCTTGGTCATCGCTCTCTTTGGGGCAATGCCAGGTTTTTAATTCGACATTTTTCGTCGATTTTTTAAAATTGGCCTCTTTGGGCTCTGAAAATGGGTAATTTTCTTGCAATCATCGCTTCAAATAGAAGAGTCACGAGGGATCGAACTGGAATAAGAGATTGTCATGCAATCTCTACTTGTTTTATTTTCTGCTAAGTCTTCGATCGCGTCGAATTCTTGCAGTTTTACGACTGGCACGATCAGTCGTATGGCATCATTTGTGGTATTGTAAACCTTCAAATGAGCTTTTCCGCGGATGTTCGTTACCAGGCAGTCGCCGGCATATACATCTTCACGGATTTTTAAAGGCGAGAGATACCCCACCTTTATCGTGCTATCCTCCACTTTTACGTGAAAGGAAGTTTCCGAACGCGCGGGGGTTTCTATCACCTCGTCGAGTTCGCCTGATTTTTCAAATGGCCAAGATCTTGTTCCGCATTCTAAACGTTCCGTTTCGTAATTAATTTTTGCTTTTATTTCAAAAAAGAAATTCGACCCTAATAATCCAGGGTAGGGGAGCGGTATCGAATCTGGAATTATGTGAAATAGGGCCTTGAACCCGAATACTTGAATTATTACGCTCCCTAACGCGTACACCGGTAGCTCTGATATGCCTTTTAATTTTATGATATCCGATTCATCGATACCGACCATATTTCTTGTGTATTCTTTCTTTATAAGATTGGGAATGTCTCCAGTGTCTAATAGAATTATCGTGCGACCCGTTTCCGGTAGTGCTCCGATACACACCGAGGGTAGCTCATTGAAATTTTCCGCGTTTATTGTATAGGTCGGGTGTCATTGGCTTGAGCCTCTTCCATGGCCATGTTTGCCGGACGCTCGGGGGTCGGGGTACCGCTCGGCGCGTCCGTCTGAGGGGTATTCTTCCCGTTTTCCCACTGCTTTTGAGACTTATTATATTCAAGTATGCGGCAATTTTCTAATGTATTGCCGAATTTTTTGCAATATCGGCAAGTCGGTGTATTATTTTGCGGCGTGTTATTCTGAATTTTGAAGCATTTGTCCGCAGTGTGCCCGTGATTATGGCAGTATTGGCACTGACGAACAGATGAGGGGCGACGACGATCACGCGAAAAATACTGTGGCTCTTTACGCGAGGTACACTCGCTAGCCGAGTGCCCTGGTTTTTTACACAATTGGCAAGTAATTGTGTAGGATCTTTGACTGTGGAAACATTTGTCCGCGGAGTGACCTATTTTTTTACAAATTTGGCACGTGACAGGCCCGTGATCGTTAGCAGATTTTCGACATTCGTTGGCACTGTGGCCATGGATTTTACAAATTTGGCAAATTACCGCCGCGAATCGACAAGCTTCGGTAGGGTGATTATCCCTTTTGCAAATATTGCATATCCTCACAGGTCTAGTCGGAATAGCTCTTTCAGATTTGGTGGAACGCGATTCCAATTCCCTTCGAGCCTTGAGATCGCGTTCGATTCTAACCGCGTAATCGATGGCGGTGGGCATGTCTACGCACGGTGGGAGTCGGTGTTCGATCTCCTCTTTTAATCCGCGTTTAAAACTTGTGAGGAAATATTCGTCCATTTGGCTCCTAAACAGTTGGTCCTCTTCCCCATTGTTGGCTAATTTTTTTGCCTCTAATATTTCTCTTGCCTTTTTCCTAATTCTCGCGGCAAATTCCATAACGCTGTCGCCGCTTGCCTGGTAAATATTGCTGAGTTCTCCCAACAGCTGAATCTCGGATTTGTTTGGCGCGTATATTTTTTTTAGAAAATCTACGAGGTCTTTTACTGTCTCGAATTTAATTCCATGTATACTTTCTCTGGCTAGATCTTTCAATTTGTTCCTCAATAATTTTACTACATACTTCTCTGATTCGGCTGGAAGCATATCTTTGGCATCTTCACAACCGGTCGTAAATTCTGAGAAGGGGATATTTTTCCCGTCAAATTCCGGAACAACGCTAACAGCTTCCTTCAAAGATATTAATTGATTCGTTCCTAGAGCCATATTGTTTGAATTATCTGGATTTCCCTTATTTGGTAATGCTAATTTTTTGATGGATCTTTTAGGAGCTTCGAGGCCAGATAATAAATTAGCGTTTGATCCCCTCAATGCGTACCCTGTACTACGGGATTGACCTGGTGCGTCTGTTTCTGAATGCGGTAAATCCTCAGTAATGTTTAAATCGAGCGACTCGCATGTGGATTCCTTATCCATTAAGGGGTAAGGCCACTGTAAATTTTTTGAAAAATCGATTTTGTTTTATTGGCTTAAAAAATAGTTTAAACCCTCTAGAATAAGAAAAAAAAGGTCCTGTGCGAAAAAAAATTTGTTGTCCTTAGGAAATGAAGGTCGCCGCCAAGCGTGTCAAAACTTGCTCCGAAACGACTGCAATTATATCGGAGATGGCGATTCCAAAACTTTCAAAGGCATCGTGGATTCGAAGCCTTATGAAAATGTTGATGTTAAAAAAAAGAGTGCATAGATCACGTGCAAAAAAGAATGGGCACTCGATTGAGAAACTTAAAAAAAGGAACAAAAGGTCTCGGGGGAAGAGGAAAACTCACTGCCAAATTGATTGACGAACTAAGCATTTATTACGGCTTAGCAATCCGTCGAAATTCCGATTCCATCAAAAATATGAAAAATGAGATCTGGGCAACCCTCTTTCACAAAATGTCAACGGATGAAAAGCCTCAGCACGAAAAATGTTCGGAGAATTGGTGCAGTTGGAAGAAAGCGAAAGCAGAAAATGCCTTGGATGCGTATCATCACAATCAGCCAATGAGTGAGGAGGTTTATCAAGCCATCAAACCCATCTACATGGAATTGAGCCGGGACGAGTTGCTGGAGCGTTGCTTGGGGGCCTATACTCAAAACAATAACGAAAGTTTCAACGCTACCGTTTGGAGTTTGGCCCCCAAATCATCCTCAAGCGGAAAAACTGTACTAGATATTGCGACGGATATCGCTGTTTGCATATTCAATGGCGGCCTTACCAACGTCTTGCAAATATTCAAGATGTTGGAGGTGGAAATTGGTGTACAGTTATATAATTTCTGCATCGAAGCCGACGCCAAACGCATCACGCACGCGGAGACATCTCTGAGCGACGCGGCCAAAAGTGCGCGCGCGCTCCAAAAATCAACCAGGAAAGACGAAGAAGACGAAAATTTGGCTATCGAAGGACAAATGTATGGTGCTGGGATTGCAGACTAACGGTAAAATTTTTTTTTAACTTCTTTTTTTAATTTTCTCCAATAAAAAACTATTCGCAAAACTTTAAACGCGTTTTTCTCGAAACATGGTTTTTCAAAATGGCACGCAGCATAACTCGAACAATTTTCATTTTTTTTACTTGAAATTTTAACCAGATGTGAACATTTACATTATCTTGAGAATGTCGATCGGAATTTTCAAGAACTTTATTTATTGATTTTTTATTAACAAAAAACTTGCCGTTTTTTTCGTCAAAAATCAATTTTTTTTTCAAACGCACGCCAAATCCACAAAAATTGATACTTTTTAAAATCCGATCGACATTCTCTAGCTATAGCCCTCTAGATTAATGGTTTTTTTTTTTTGTTCTAGATTCAAAAGTGCACCAGTGGTGCTGCGTGCCGCGGAGCCCTGGAAGCAAAACATGTCCCGGGAAGATGGCTGTGGAACCGCCATCTTGTTTTTTTTTTACTGTAAAAAAATTTTATAATAAAGTTTAATGTATGCCCGATAACACCATTAAAAGTTTTTTTTCAAATACCTTCAATTTCGGGAGCAAAAAATTAGTGAAAAAACCTTTTTTTTTGGGCCGTTACAGTGGCCTTACTCGTTAAGTCAATTTGCAAAAGCACATACCCTTTTTCTAATCCCGGACGAGCCCCCAAAATTTATATGTCACGTCCTGAGGGGACGTGGGCATATGTTTTATCGCGGTTCCCTCTTTTTAGCCTACGCCTAGCGCAATAGCTCGGGATGAGGGTGAAAAAGGGAAAGGTGCATGCAAAGATGGGAGTGACGCAGTGACTCGATTAAGAAATGAATTGATCTATACAAATAATTAACAATTTGGGATTTATTGAAATTAACCAATTTAGTTAATTCCGTCAACATGAGAATACATAGAGGTTCGCTTACATTTATGATGCGCCGTGGATACGATAATCGGTTTACAGCGGTTGGGTTCGGGCCTCCGCAGATAGGTCGGACCCCTCGGTTGCGCACGCTCGGTGACAATGTTGAAATTACACGTTGATACAAATTTTTACACATGCGAGTTTCACACATACACATTCAACGTAGACAGTTAAATGATTTCTTACAGTTCGCGTGTTTATGAGGAACAATTTCGAAGTTCAAGTTTCGCGTTTGCAGTCAGGAGACAGATGTTCTACTTATTCCAATAAAAGTTGTTGGGAGACTGTTCTCTACGAGTGGTGATGGAACACTCTGACTTGATGATTTTCTTCTTCTAGGATGTAGGGAAAATTGGGATGCTGAGGTGGTGGGAGACTGGCCCCCTGGGAGAGTGCACATTTGGGGGTGCATTCTTTTGGATTGGTGGAAAATGTGTATAATTTGAAATGAGAGTGGGAGCGAGGAGTAGGTTGCGATAGCCACAACCGTCGCTCTATTTCCGGGAATTGGAGCTGCGCTTCTTTATCTGGAGCGCGGAAAAATACAGAGGAAAAAAAGGCCTTGTCGGCGCCAAGAACGCACGTTCGAGATAGGGCTTGTTGACCGAGGCCCGCGAGTCCGCATGGGAAATATCAACGCAGTTTTATGACCGCGTCAACTTCCTGGGTCGGAGGATTTTCTCCTAGCGAGTGTATATTTTAAGGATTTGGACATTTTTCCGCTCTTGGATGGTCGTTAGCATTCGGGTATCGTTGCGTCGTTATATATTTACGTCTTTATGAATATCATCACGCATTTCTTGCGTGTCGCTTCACGTGTTCGTCATCCTTGTAACCCGAAGGTTTCCTTTGTGTATTTTTGGTCTTAAGGACACTCTGCGATGTACTCGGACTCTATTCGAATTACACCGAGAGTGTTCGAAATTTTCCCGCTTGTATATTTGTTCTCGATATCGTTAAGACCGCTACGCTTTCGCGTGGGAAGGTACGAGAAACGCTTAGTTATATTATTATGAATAGGCTACGTTTCCGCCGTGGTAGGCCTAACTCTAAAGGAAATATTCAGATCCGTCGAAAAATGAGAATTCCGCTATCGTGCGTATTAGGCTTAAAAAGACTTTGTACGCATTTGGTCGCGACGTGACAGTACTGCGAATCATGTGTATATTGGAACAACAAATCGAAAAATTCAGCAGAATATTTAGCATGAAAAGAGCATCATGACGAAACAAATTGCACGAAAACAGATGAAGGCTCCGCGGGAAGCATGGAAGTGGAAACTGTGAAAATGATGTTCTTGAGATCGGAGGAACTATACAGGGTGAGGCACACCCTGTCTTACAGGGCATTGGCACTCAAACTATTGATCATATCCAAAAATGTTTCAGACAACCGTTTCAGTGTTGAACCATGTATTTTTTTTCGCTGACATTATTGCCGACTTTAAGATGAATACAGCGATCTGCAATACAAGGTCATGCTAGTCACGCAAAAACATACGTGGTTCCATTAAAAAGAGTAGAGTTGACTTTGACGTAGCTACAGCGCCTCCACCGATAAAAAAATAGGGACGTTCAGTATGACGGCGTTCTCGAACACTGAAACTTTTGTCTGAAATATTTTTGGATATGATCGATAGTTTGAGTGCTATCGCTCTGTAACACTTTATGTGCCACGCCCTGTACGGTGTAAAATATGGCAATTATATCGGTCGTGGAGATTCGAAAACATTCACAGCAGTTGTTAATTTAAATCCCTACGGCGATGAACTGAAAGTTATCAAGAGTGAATGCATAGGCCATGGGGCAGAAAAGGACGGGAACTCGGCTCCGGAACATCAGGAAAGCTAAAAAACTGGGCGGAAAAGGAAAATTAACAGAGGCTTTGGTGAAAAAGCTCAGCACGTATTACGGCTTAGCGATTCGGAGAAATGGCAAGAGTATCAAAGACACGAAGAAGGCCATAATGGCAATTTTTCAGCACATGATATCCACAGACGACAAACCATAACACGACAACTGTCCAGAGGGATATGAGAGTTGGTGCAAGTGGCAGCAAGTTGAAGCACTTGGAACAGAGCCTGAAGCGCACTCTGCTCCACTACAACCCGACGTTCAGAAAGAAATTCTTCCAATATACAAAGATTTAGCGAAAGATGATTTGCTGACGAGATGTTTAGGCGGTCATACACAGAATGCTAATGAAAGTTTCAATTCGACCGTTTGGCGATTGGCCCCAAAGCACCTACATTGTGACCTGGAAGTAGTCGAGGTTGCAGCATTCTTGGCTACTGCGTTATTCGATGAAGGAAATTCAGCCCGTCTAATGCTGATGAACGGACTAAAACTTGTAGTTGGCTCGCAGAGCTTCAGTGTTGCCCAGGAAATGGATGCGCGACGCGTGAAAAGACAGAATAGACGCAGCGCGTTGGAGACCACAGAAGCTCGGCAAGCTCGTCAAGAGGAGATGCAAGCCCGAAATGATGCATTTGAAGAAGAAGGATTGCTATATGGTGCTGGAATTGCTGATTAACCGGTGAGCAGTTTATATAACTTATTGCTGCCCTGAATTTCTTGTTCTCGGTACCTTTTTTCAAAAGCTTTTCTCTCAAAACGACTTTTTTCCACTCGTGGGAATTCTAGCTCGAAAAGTTATTGACCAGCCGTTCTGAAAATTTGGGTGAATATTCTCTCTTCAATTACAATCCATATGAGCTGAACTCTGAGATGATATAATTTTCTAAAATATTTTTTATTGCAAAAAACGTGAAAAAACATGGTATAAATCATGACATTTTGTTCAAACGCCCCAAAAACATGCAATTTTCAACTTTTTCGATCAGAGTTTAGTTCATATTCTTAGAAATTATGTTGCTAACGAAAAAACCAAAAAAATTGAAATGATTCCATATAAAATTGTGACTTCCGGATTTCCCACGAGCAGCAAACTCTGATGGCGACCGTCCATGGACAGCAGCTTCTAGCTCCACTATTTTCAACGGAAATGAGTTGAAAAAAGTACCACGCGTACTTCAAAACATTTATAAAATATCCTCCGAGTTTAAACAAATTCTGATTATTCCTTCCCTGTTAAAAAATTCACGAAAAACACTAAAATGTCGGCCTCCTAAACTGGTTTCCCCCCTTAAGACGATGTAACGAATCACTTATATGTTTTATAGGGATCCACTATAATTTTTCTTTATAATATTTTCTTGTAAAGTCTTCCCCCAATTCTATTTTTATTCTCTCGGTCTTCTTTGACATAGTCTATGAATATTTACACAGAGTATCGAAGATCATTGTAGCACCCTCACTGTTCTCACAGTGAACAGTTCCTTCGCGATACCTAATAGTGACGCAGCTTAATTGTAACGCGACTTTCGCATGCCGATTCTTGAGACAAGAAATTGAGGGATGTGCGCGATACCTTACAGAGATATACGGCGGAACAGGTTTCAAAACACGCGATTTACGTTACGAAATGGTAAGACTGCAATGTTTTCTGCCATTTTCCCTATTAAATACAAAAATATAACATCTTCTATACGAGCGATCCTCACTACACGCAAGTTACGTTACGCGAAAACCACCAATATATTCATAATACACGCAATTTCCGTCACGCGGAAACAATATATCGCCTTTTTCGATACACCCGTTTTACATAGCGCGGGAACAGCTGGTAGACCTTTTATATTCTCGCCGCATCGTTCGATGCCAACGCGAGTCATAGAATACTTCGATTAATTAACGGATGCGCTTCTCGTTGCCCTATGAATTTTATATACTCACGGCATATTCGGGACGCTTCGATTTTTTACCTCGCCAATACATACGTTCGTGTCTAAAGGTAACGACATCTATATCCCTATCCCTACACGTAGCGCACGCTTACGCCATCTATCGCACGCGCAGGGCGTACGCTTACGCCATCTGTTTACGCGGCAAAATTCAAAACACCCTATTTGCTGCAACATCATAACTTTTTTGTTTGTGGTTGTAATAGCACGGAATAACTTTCATTATATTCTATAATATATGTATATCATAAATTAATCATTATTTGCTGCAATTGGTTTCAAGAAAATTAGTCATGAGCTTCCAAAGTCTTAAAAATGCGTAAATGTCTTAAGCCATTACCGCCCAGGAATCGCAATTTTTTTCTTTATTTTCAAGCCAGATTTTTATTATTAAAAAAAAATCATAAAAAATGAAGAGATACGTTTCCTAGTATTTTCAAGTGTGCTCTTTCAGAATCTGGGTTCAAAATCGGGTTTTGTCCATTAGGAAAAAGAATGGCGGCTTTTAAACAAAAAAACGGGAAAAATCGATGACTTTTTTGTCAAATTTTTTTTTCACATCGAAGCCGTTGAATAGTCCTGTTTTTGTAAAACCATGGGTGCATAGAATAGTGACGATTGAACATAAAAGTTTTTTAATTCGTCGTTATCAACATTTTCACCTCCAAAATGGCGCTTTTCACCCCATGAGTGACACGAAAAATTTCACGCTCGGTGTCCCAAATGAAAAGTAGTTGGATTTGCACGAAATTTGGTACTCGGAGGATTTTGAGGTAGCTGATTATGATTCTGCTCTCAAAATTCTGAAATTTAAAATGACGGATCGAATATGGCGGACACAAATGCAAAAGTTCATTTGAATTGGATAAAACGTGGCACTCGGGGGTTTTCGAGGTCGCTTATTATGATCCTGCTCTCAAAATTCCGAAATTGAAAATGGCGGGTCCATTATGGCGGACAAAAATGCAAAAGTTCATTTGAATTGGATGGAATTTGTCACCCGGGGGTTTTCGAGGTCGCTGATTATAAATATGTCTTTAGAATTCATAAATTCACATTTTTCGATAAAATATAAAAGAAAAAGGGTTTATTTTTTATGAATTTCTCATAATTACTCATATGTCTTTATTCTATTCTTAGCACGACCCAGAGAAAACGACATGGACGTGGTAGAATACCTTTCTCCTTTGGGGTTCTTTATGTGAGTGAATCCTATTGCCTTTCACTTTTTGGGTTGCCTTATTTACGTGAGTTCCCTTGCCTGTCACTTTTTGGGGTGCTTTATTTGAGTGAGTCCCCTCGCCTCTACCTTTTTGGGGTACTTTATTCACGTGAGTCTCCTTGCCTCTCACCTCTTGGGGTGCTTTATTTACGACGTGAGTCCCCTTGCCTCTCACCTTTTGGGGTGTTTTATTTACGTGAGTCCCCTTGCCTCTCACATTTTGGGCTGCTTTATTTACGTGAGTCTCCTTGCCTCTCACATTTTGGGGTGCTTTATTTGAGTGAGTCCCCTCCCCACTCACCTTTTGGGGTGCTTTAATTATATGAGTCTCCTTGCCTCTCACTTTTTGGGGTGCTTTATTTGAGTGAGTCCCCTCGCCTCTCACCTTTTGGAGTGCTTTATTTGAGCGAGTCCCCTTGCCCCTCACGGAAACCGACTATATGATTGGTTTTCTTTCACACACGCTCTGCAGAAGTATCCATTACACTGTTTAAAATAAATACAAGTTCTTATTGAACAGTTAGAACAGTGAGCTTGTTTGCTTTGGCGGGAAATATCGTGTGCTTTATTCCGTTCTCGCTTACTCTCTTGTAAGTAATATCTGGCAATCGAAATTGCGAATTCCTTTGATCCGATTTTGTTTTTTTTTCCAGTTGCATTGAATATCACAACAGAGTTTACAATGGCGGCCTGTATCAGTCTAATAAAATCGACCCATGTCCATTTCTTTGAACAGAAACTCGGCAGCAGGTTATTGCAATGTCCATCGTGGACATCTACTCCACCCCTGAATTGATTATAGATGTGAAAGACATGTGGAAAAGGAATCTCAATTTTCGATTGTGCAATTGGACTATACTCCTTTGACGGTAATAGCGGCGTCACCCCGGTAGCAGTAGAAGCAATCGACACTGATTTTGAATCTACAATAGTTATGTAATTGATCCCACTATTTTGGTCAGGCTGTACGACATACATGCCTCGTGGCGATTACTTGTCTACTACTTGTAAAAAATTATCGCAGTAAAGATGAAACTGGGATATCTTTTTTGAAGCTATAGTTTCGAAAAAAGGTTCCAGTAATTCCATAACTACACGAGAACCAAGTGCACATTTAGCCAATTTGTCTTCAGTGTGTGAGTTTTTTCCACAATATAGATTGAGATTTAGCAGATAGCCATCGGCAGTCCAGACCCCAAAATTTAAGACCAAATCGTATAGGTTTTCCCCGGATGAACTGTTTCAGTGGTGTCCTCGCATACGATTTAGCCATCATTTCATCAACAGATAAAGCAGTCCTCCATAATCCAAACTGTCGAATATTTGAAAAAAATAATTTTAGCAATTTGCGAACACGCCATGCCCTATCATTAGGATCGGTGTCTTGAGTTTTCAAAAACTCTAATTTTTATTTGATTTCCTCAAATTTATTGCGTGGCATTGCAGAAGAAACCACCGCACCAGATAAGAATGGATCCGTGTACCAATAGTCTCATTGAGATTTTCTTTTGTTGAATGAACTTAGAATAATGATTCCAATGAAGGTATTCAAATCATTCAACTGTAATTCATAGTCGTTCTCTTTACAAACTTGAATGATGCATTTTTTCATTTCTGCCCATAAAATGTTTTCAAATAATTGGACAGGCTCACTTTTTTAATCTCTTTTTTCACGCCCTCCGACAGCAATAGTTTATCATCACAGCCATTAGGGTGGGTCTTTTCACCAATCATCCACTTATATTTGTGATTTCCTTCTAATTTACATTGATTTTCAGTGTAATTTTCGACTGCTTGTTTGTAATTTATATTCGGAGGTTCATCGTTTGATTCAAAATCAGAATCGGAATCATTGGATGTACCGGAATTCGGAATCTGAACGATCTCTTCACCCCTATCGTCGGAATTATTCTTTTCATATTCTGTGCAAGAAGGAACAAATTGGCTAGGTCGTTTCCGAGACATAATGGTACAAACAAGATTATTACTTCGATTGTACTTATGGAAAATCTTTTAACAAAATATTTATTAAAATTGCGTTGGAATATTATCAATATGTTTACACACCTTATATAATCATGAATTTTTGAAAACGTGAGTTCACCCAGGAGCAGCGTGATACTAGAGATACTAGAGATACTAGAGAAAGAGATACGTGATACTAGAGAACGAAAATATAGAAGAATCGGAAATTTCTCAACTTCTGCAGTTTCATGTAACATGAATGAATCAAATGATTATTATTTATATATGGCAGATCCAGTGTAGCAGACGAGAATGCCAAAGTTTTTTAAAACAAAAGGTAGACTCTAGATGTTATGCGTGAATTCACAATGTAAGATTATGAAAATAAACCCTTTTTTATTTCATGTTTTATCGAAAAATGTGAATTTATGAATTCTAGACACAGATTTATAATCAGCGACCTCGAAAACCCCTGAGTGCCACGTTTTATCCAATTCAAAGGAACTTTTGCATTTGTGTCCGCCATATTGGATCCGCCATTTTGAATTTTGGAATTTTGAGAGCAGAATCATAATCAGCGACGTCGAAAATACCCGAGTGCCACATTCCATCCGATTCAAATGAACTTTTGCATTTGTGTCCGTCATATTGGATCTGCCATTTTTAAATTCGGAATTTTGAGTGCAGAATCATAATCAGCGACCTCAAAAACCCCCGAGTACCAATTTTGGTTCAAATTCAACTACTTTTCATTTGGGACACCGAGCGTGAAATTTTTCGTGTCACTCAGGGTGAAAAGCGCCATTTTGGGGGTGAAAATGTTGATAACGACGAATGAAAAAAATGTATTGTTCAATCGTCACTATTGTATGCACCCATGGTTGAAAAAAAAACCGGACTTTTCAACGGCTTCGAAGGGAACATTTCTTTATTTAAAAAAGTGTCATCGATTTTCCCTGTTTTTTTGGTTAAAGCCGCCATATTTTTTGTCCTAATGGACAAAACCCGAATTTGCCCCCAGATTTTGAAAGAGCACACTCGAAAATACTAGGAAACGTATCTCCATTTTTTATGATTTTTTTTTATAATAAAAACCTGGCTTCAAAATGAAAGAAAAAATCGCGATTCTTCGGCGTTAATGGGTCCTTCAAATTCATAATCAAGGAACTGAAAGCTATTTTAAACATAGCTTTGTTTCAAAAAGTTCTCTGATTTATATTCTTTCCAACGGTGTGCTAGATGTCAGAGAAATCATTCATGTTTTGGTCGAAATAAAGAGAATAAGTTTCTTTTATAATAAATTTAGAAGTTGCAATTTTTCATACATTTACACATTTTTGAGCCTTTGGAAGCTTTGGAAGCTTAAGAGTCATTTTCTTGTAACCAATTGTGTCATATAGTGATTTATGTATCATAAACATATATCACAGAAAACAACAAAAGCTATTTCGTGCTATTACAACTATAAACAACAAAGTATGTGGCTTCCGGATGGAGGTCGTGTTGAGAACCAGCGTTGTGCCGACGTTTCGCAAACGTTACAGTCTGCATCATCAGGGCTGAGAGCTCCGATACTGAAGCTCCCGTGTCTCAGGCATTCCTTATGTAGTTGCAGTCACCGTTCCAGATCACTGCACAAGCCAATCAGATGTTTTACTTGATCGGCCGGTCAATTAAAAAACCGGGAGGACGGTGTGCCAAATGGGATTGACGTGATATCCACCATCTCTGTTTCGATTGTCCGGATGTTTTCGGATTTCCAAGCCTTCTCGGTGTTTCCTGGAAAAATAGCTGTTCGATGGGGCCAGACTTTGGGCTTTATCGAACTGAAGGCATGACCAGTCTCCATCCAATGCTCGGCCAGGGCTGATTGTCTAATGTGGCCATATTTGATACACCGTTGATGTTCTTTGATCCGTGTACTGATATTCCTCCCGGTTTCTCCTATGTACACTTTACCGCGTGAGCAGGGTATCTTGTACACTCATGGTGCACTTAATGGTGGTCTTTGGTCTTTTGCACTCGGAACCACTTGTGCTAGCTTCATCTGAGGTTTGAAGATGACTCGCATATTATGTTTCCCAAGGACCCTGCCTATGCGATCGGTTATGCCCTGAAGGTATGAAAGGGAAGTTGTTGCTATTATTTGTCCTTCATTCTCCCCTTCAGGTGCTGTTACAGTTTTCGGATCGGCTATTTTTCTTCTTAGTTGTGTGATCGTTCTTTCGATGTTGCCTAGCTTGCAGCCATTATCTCCTAAAGCTTTGTGTAGGTGTTCTAGTTCATCCTCGAGAGAGTTCGGTTCGGCGATCGCTGGAGCTCTGTAGACCAGAGAGCTTATGACCGATTGTTTTTGGGAGGGGTGGTGATGGGACGTAGCGTGGAGATATCTATCCGTGTGCGTTGGCTTCCGGTAAACTTTGTGGCCCAAAGTGCTATCGTTTTTCCGTTGAACGAGTACATACAAAAAGGAATTTAATTGTCCTGTTCTATCTCCATGGTGAATTGTATATTGGGGTGCTGGGAGTTGCGGAAGGTTAAGACATGATTGAGGTTTTCTTTGCCGTGACTCCAAATGTCGAAGGTGTCATCGACATATCGGAACCAGGTTGAGGGTTTGAGGGGTGCTTCTTGCAGAATTCTGTTCTCGAAGTTCTTCATAAAGATGTTGGCGATGATAGGGGAAATCGGGGAACCCATGGCTGCGCCTGAAGTTTGTTCATAAAACTGGGATTGGAATTGGAATTATGTAGAGTTTAGGCAATGTTCTATGAGGGCTAGTAGGTTAGGAGCAACTTTTTGGGATTTTCTGACTATGTCTAGGGTTTCATGGATTGGGACGTTTGTGAACAACGATACAACATCGAAACTTACTAGAATGTCTTCTGGTTGTACCTTGATGGACTGGATCTTATTCACAAAATCCCAAGAGTTTTGGATATAGGACTTGTTGAGGCCTACGAGTTCCTGCAAGGCCTACGAGTATGCAGAGAAAACGTGCCAAATGATATGTAGGGCTGCCTATGTTACTAAAGATGGGCCTTAGTGGGATGTTGTTTTTGTGTATTTTTGGCCGACCGTAAAGCCTGGGTGGAAGGGATTCCTTGGGTGTAAGGACTTTGATAAGGTTCTCCGATAGGCCAGGCTTCTTTAGAAGTGTTGTTGTTTTCTTTTCTACACTTGATATTGGGTCACGGGTAGTTTCTTGTACGTGTTGGTGTCCTCGAGCAGGTTCATCATTTTCCTGCAGTAGTCCGTTCTGTTCATGATAACAGTAGCATTCCGTTTATCAGCTGGTAGTACTAAGATGTCCTTGTTTTTCTTCAAATTTTGAAGAGCACGGTGTTCTTCCTTTGTGATGTTCTGCTGAGGGGGTTTTGCTTTGTGTAGAATATTGGTTATCCGTGTCCTGATGTCGTTGCTAGTATCAGGTGGGAGACGGTAGATGGCAGTTTCCACCTGGCTAATGATTTCTCTGGTTGGAATGTCTGTCGGTGTGATCGCGAAATTGTGCCCTTATACGAGGTCTGATGTTTCAGCTGCGGAGAGTGGGTGGTTGCTTAGATTTTTTACTGTGTGGATTAGGATGGGTTGTTTCGTCTGTGGGCATAGTTTCCTGAAATTCTCTATTTGATTCTTGGACCTCAGGTCTGCACAGTGGAGGGCTTGTTCGTGTGTGACATGGTCAAGATCTTCCCACAGCTGTGGTTCCAAACAGTCAGATAGGCGTAGGTGAAGCTTAAGGAGTTTTTGGGAATTTCGGTCCAAAAGCTTTTTGGTGACAGATATCCTCTCTTTTATCAGTCTCAGCGAGGCCTGGTGGAGGATTGTCTTGGCTTGTTTTGATGGAAAGGGGTTTTTTAATTGAAAACATTTCGGTACCACTTGATGGTCGCGGCACCTTTTTAGGAATGTTAACGAACACAGTTGGATGTGCAGAGTTTTCCTGAGTTTAGAAAAGGTGTTAACAGAAGCCAAAATAGCCTCTCCGTGTAAGCGTTTTATTTTAGTTTTAAGGCTTTCACGGCTCTTTATGTAATTCGAAGAGAATGTGGCTTCCGGATGGAGGCCGTGTTGAGAATCAGCGTTGTGCCGACGTTTCGCAAACATTACAGTCTGCATCATCAGGGCTCAGAGCTCCTATACTGAAGTTCCCGTGTCTCAGGCATTCCTTATATAGTTGCAGTCATCGTTGCAGATCACTGCACGAGCCAATCAGTTTTAAGGGGGGATTGTCTTTTTTTTCGCAAAATTTACCGCTTTTTGGGAATTGTTTTGTGAAGAAAGTATACAACGGAAAACTTGTGAAACTTGGCATATAGTTTTATTGACCTGTTTACTACATACAAAAAATTTTTTAAACAATTTCATAAAAAAATCCGCCTTCCACCCCCCTCGACGCGCGATGGTCCTTTTTTGATGGTGTGCACGATTTCTCAAAAACTATTCAACCGATTGCCTTCAAATTTGGACAGAATGCTCAGCTGACATCCTTTTATCGTTTGATGAAGCAAAAAAGCAATACGTTTAATAGTTTTTTATTTATAACAAAAAATCGATCAATTTTTTTCGAAAAATCGATACTTCATGTTCAAAACGTCAACAAATCGTCAATTTTTTTTCCCTTCATCGAACGATAGCTATATGTGTCTAAAGTAAAATGCCTTTTGGGTTTTTGTTGCAGGATGAACGTGAAGGCTGTAATCGTGCACACCATCAAAAAAGGACCATCGCGCGTCGAGGGGGGAGGGAGGCGGATTTTTTTATGAAATTGTTTAAAATTTTTTTTGTATATAGTAAACAGATTAATAAAACTATATGTCAAGTTTCACAAATTTTCCGTTGTATACTTTCTTCACAAAAAAATTCCCAAAAAGCGGTAAATTTTGCGAAAAAAAAGACAATCCCCCCTTAATTGACCGGCCGATTAATCCGCCTCCGATTTTGTTGAAACTCATACATGTGATAGAGCATGGAAAACTTTGGGACACGTATTTTTCTTTATCTGCGGAAAATACGGATTTAAGGGGGGAAACCGCCCCTCAAAGAAAAGCGTGTCTGGGGGTGATTTTGCAGTTTCACCCAGAACCACCCACCGATCTGAATGAAACAAAAACGAAAATCCTTCTAATGAAAAGCGATGAAAAATCCAATATGAAAATGTTAAGAAAAAATTCCATTAGGGGATAAACCACCCCTCAATTTGCCTTTTTTCACCCCGTCACTTAAGAGGCTTGTATACAAATTAATAAAAACCGGTATCATTTTGAATGGGAATTAAAGTTAATGTTGACGGGTTTTTGCGTTTTGGCGGCATAGCAAATTTAAGGGGGTAAACCACCTCTAACATACATTTATTTATCATGGTCATTTTTTCTTTATTTAAAGTGTATCCGCTGATTTTAAATATTTCTATAAGCTACAATTTAATGTTTCATCATATTCCAAAATTATTGCATTCGTCTCAAGGGGTTCGAGAACCCCTCTGACGAGAAACATCATTGAAGTATCCGCTTTCGATTTCGTTGAAACTGATATATGTGGTAAAGCACTGCAAACTATTAAACATGTTTTTTTTTTGTATCGTCAGAAAAACGGTGTTAAGGGATGAAACTACCCGTCAAAGTTTCTCCCACCAGCAGTACACCGATCTGAATGAAACAAAATCAAAAATTCCTCTAATATTAAGCGATGAAAAATCCACTACAAGAGTGTCGATTAGAAATATTATTAAGGGTTAAACCACCCCTCCATTTGCCATTTTTCACCCCACGCTTAAGAGAATTGTGTTTGGTCTGTGGGTCTGTGTTTAACATGTATCCGCGGATTCTAAATATGCTCCCGCGTTTTTAACTTATTCCGTTTTTAAATTTGTACATTTTAAGGGTAAAATACTCCCTCTAATTGCTTTGTGTTTGAAGTTTCGCAAAAGGTCTCACGAATTTCGTTAAAACTGCTTTCTTTACATCGGTAATATCAATTTTATCTTTGTGTGGCATATTCGTTTTGAGCTTTAGGACCGTTACTTTGGGAGTGGGGACGAGGGGCTGTCCCTTACTCATAAGACTCATATTTTCGTGTCGAACCGCTTGTGATTTTAATATGCACGTCCATTAAGCATCTCCATAGGAATAAACATACACTTCTACTATATAATTAATTATAATAATTGCCAGAATAAGTTATAAGGCTCACTTGGTATATTTCGGAACCATGATGCGCCTGGATCAAGCGATAATTTAGCCAGCGACGTAGTTTTGTGGAGGAATGTATATTTATATTATTTTACCGTTTATTTAATTAAACATATTAATAAAACTGAGGGTTTTACAGTAGGTTAACGAACATGTTTTTAATATATTTTGATACATTCCATATTGGAATTATATCATCTGGTTTAATTAATAGTACTTGTGAAAAATATCGCAGTCATATGCCGTCAAATCATTTTCTTGTGACATATACTTTTTTTTCATATGCTAACTATCAACAATCATGGCTCATAATTTCTGCAATGATGATAGTCGTCAAAAAAATGCTTTAAACACAACGACTTTTTGCACCATGCACATTTGATAATGGCCAAATTATTGCAACCGGGTATTTCACAATGTGTGTTCGATTCACCAAAACCAAAGGTAACATGATTTTCAAAATCTTCTGGTTTTTTAGATATATAATTACTTTTATACCATGAACATTTAAAAAGATTAGAATACCGCGGTGATGAGAGTTGATTGTGTGTAAGTGATTGCAGGTTGATTATATTATTCCTCAAGTACAAACTTATATCAGATTTTAATAATATTACACTGCCTGAAAAATATCGGACGAAATTTTTCCACACTCTGAATCCAAATACATCGAGCGGCTGAATCTGTCCAGTTGTAACTTTTAGAATAATCATTGGGATTATCTTCTTATCACGAGGTGTCGCTTCATGAACAACCTTAGGGCAGTGTCCACTCCAGGAGGCTACCAATAATACATGTCTCCCGACGTTAGGAAAGAAAGCCTTATCCAACCAGGTTTTGAAATGCTCTGTTAACACAAAACACATTCAATATTTTTAAAAAATACTAATGTTGACATCAATTACATTTCATATTTTAAAAAAACATTCATTATATATATATATTTTTTTTATTATTATGTATTCCTCAGAGGTACGGGGGCCTTCCCCTTTTTACCATCCCCTCCTTTTATTCCTTCCATTCCTTCCGACATGCACAATCCTTCCAGAGCTCCCTACATTCCTTCCAGAGTTCCCCCGCAGAGTGTTGACCGCAGCCACTCTTTCCTAATGCACTACTGTATCGCATTTGCACGAGGGCCCAGGGAAACTGCGGAAAACCTGGGCCGATACAGGCGGCTATATTTGGCTGAGTTTCAGTTGTATTAAACATCAGAAACTTAGACAAACTGCCTCCCGCTCAAAGGTTGACGCGCAAACCAGTGCACGGGCAAGCGGTCACCACTCCAAGTATTGGCAGCCTCCAATGCTGCTTAACTTCAGTGACCGCCGAGCCCGCACACCGACCGCGCGCCTACCTCTGTCGGTAAAACATTCATTATAATATGTGAGCATATGTACCAGAAGTAAGTTTCCCAGATTTGGATGCTAATACAAAGACTTTTTGTGCTTGACATAGTGCTTTCTCTACTCGTGGTCCGAATTCACCCTTCGTCTCCTTTAAAACGATGAAAAGACCGGACAGTAATTTCCCCTCAACGCTTATAGTAGACTGAATCGTATAGCTGTGAGTTATTGAAGAAACTGACTGTACAACGCATTCAACTTTCTTTTCTCCTTCCGTTGCAAGAGTACGCGCCGTATGAATTTCCACATGAAAACCGCTTTCATCCAAATTATACACATTTTCCGTTCCATACCTTTTTATCAGTGGTGCAACATCAGCGACAATTTTTTCTGCATTTTTCCGTAGAAGTTCTTTTTCTCCCGTAGTTTTGCGCGTTACAAATTTATTGACTTTTCTGGATACAATGCGATGCTGTTTTTTAAAATTCCATAGCCAATTATGAGAGGCCTTAAATCGCACATCATTGAAACCTATCTCCTTTCGGGCTTGTAGCGCCCACTTCTGAAGATCAATATGATATATAATGACACCAGTATCTAGAACAGTTTTCATATTCTTCAATGTAAAGTGAGAAATTTGCGCTAGCTTTTCTTTATAAGTACCGCCTTTATTCAGCTGATGTGCCCTGCGTCGCAATTGTCTTTCAGCAGCGACAGATCTGTATTTCTGTTGGATGGTTTTGAGAATATAGTTTTTCGGCTTACCAGACCTCCAGTATTGAACTGCTTCATTTTTGTAATCGTAGTTCAGCTCATCATCACTGGAACAGGCGTCAGACTCACTATCACCAGTATCCTTTTTCTATACGGTATCTTCTACAGCATTGGCTTCGTACTGCTTAAATGGTACTTGAAAAGCAAGCGTTTCTTCCTCTATCATTTCAACTCCATTATAGTCTTGCATGGAACTGATCAAAATTTGTTCAAAACGGTCCGGAAGTTCAATTTCCGCGTTGTAAACCGGCGTTTGTGAAATATCCATAGCTTCATATGTAGTTAGTAGAAGTTTGATAACGTTTATTGAGTTGGCATTCATATTTGATGAAATTTGTATTTTCCAACACACAGTATACTGTTTGTGGCTCACTTTAACGTGAAATGGAAGAATCCGAATGCTAACCGTCTTATAAAGCAAGCGATAAAACTGCAAGCTATTGACAACTTCAACTGCCAGAGGCTAATCATACATTACTCGAAAATGTAAGCATATTATCGGGTAATGTATAATTAACGTCTTGCAGTTCAAGATGACAATAGCTTGCAGTTTAATATTTGTGCAGTGTAAAAATTGTGCGTAGAATAAAAATTTTTCGGAAAGATCCTTATCGCGTCATGACACGATAAGAATATTCGCGCTGGAAGAATTAATTATTGCAGTTAGTCGAGAAAGTTGGATACGTAGGGAAATAAACATCGGTCTGTTCGTTGATTGTATAACTTCATACACGGAGATAAAAGATTTCCGAACGGGAGCATTCTGGATAATGACGCATTTAAGAATCGAAGCGTAAACATTTATCTGCATATAATTTTTTTTACGCGGAATAAAAAGGACGAACAAACCAAATATATTTGATATATATAGAACAAAAATATATTGACGTAACTATTAATAAAATTCAAATGGTATATATATACCATTTGAATTTTATTAATAGTATCGTTGATATATTTTATAACGATATATTAACGATATTATTCGATTAACGAAATATATTTACGATACTATTAATAAAATTCAAATGGTATATATATACCATTTGAATTTTATTAATAGTATCGTTAATATATTTTTGTTACTGCATTGCATCTTTGCATGGAAGATGCTTACATCAAAACTTTTGAATTAGAGGAAGAAACATTTCGGTACGAAAATATAATTATGACAATATGAAAAGGTGAGTCTTATGTGTAAGGGGTAGCCCCACGCCCCCACTCCCAAAGTACCGCCCGTAAAGCTCAAAACGAATATGCCTGCACACACAAATATAAAATTGATATTACCGATGAAATGAAAGCAGTTTCAACGAAATTCCTGAAACCTTCTGCGAAACTTCAAACGAAAAGCAATTAGAGGGGGTAGTTTACCCTTAAAATGTAAACATTTGAAAACGTAATTATTTAAAAACGCGGAAGAATATTTTGAATCCGCGGATCCATGTTAAGCACAGAAAACACGACGGTTATGAACAAATTTATGTTAGGGGTGGTGTATCCCCTCAAATTTGCTGTCCCGCTGAAACGTAAAAACGCGTCAATTTGAATTTTGATTCCCCTTCAAAATGATACCTGTTTTATTAATTTTCATACAACCCTCTTAAGCGTGGGGTGAAAAACGGCAAATGGAGGGGTGGTTTACCCCTTAATTATATTTCTAATCAACACTCTTGTAGTGAATTTTTCATCGCTTAATATTAGAGGAATTTTCGATTTTGTTTCATTCAGATCGGTGGACTGCTTGTGGGAGAAACTTTGAGGGGTGGTTTCATCCCCTAACATCGTTTTTCTACCGATACAAAAAAAAACATGTTTAATAGTTTGCAATGTTTTACCACATATATGAGTTTCAACGAAATCGAAAGCGGATACTTCAATGATGTTTCTCGTCAGAGGAGCGGTTACCCCTCAAGACAAATATAATCATTTTGAAATATGATAAAACATTAAATTGTAGCTTATAGAAATATTGAAAATCAGTGGATACACTTTAAACAAAGAAAAAACGACCATGATAATTAAATGTCTGTTAGGGGTGGTTTACCCCCTTAAATTTGCTATGCCGCTAAAACACAAAAACCCGTCAACTTTAATTTTAATTCCCCTTCAAAATGATACCTGTTTTTATTAATTTGTATACAAGCCTCTTAAGTGACGGGGTGAAAAAAGACAAATTGAGGGGTGGTTTATCCCCTAATGGAATTTTTTTTTTACATTTTCATATTGGATTTTTCATCGCTTTTCATTAGAAGAATTTTCGTTTTTGTTTCATTCAGATCGGTGGATTGCTTCTGAGTGAAACTGCAAAATCACCCCTCGACAGGCCTTTCTTTGAGGGGCGGTTTCCACCCTTAAATCCATTTTTCCGCAGATAAAACAAAATACGTGTTTCAAAGGTTTCGATCCTCAATCACATATATGAGTTTCAACCAAATCGGAGGCGGACACCTGAGGGATGTTCCTTGTAAGTTACTGAACTCGGCTTAGCTTTTGCTTTCGATGCGGCACGTGGTCGAGGCGCTGATGGAGAAGTGCCTAAAACTCTCAGCAAACATGGCAAAAGCCGTGACCGCCGGGGCTTCG
Source organism: Ophion costatus (assembly GCA_951751655.1). Taxonomy (NCBI): domain Eukaryota; kingdom Metazoa; phylum Arthropoda; class Insecta; order Hymenoptera; family Ichneumonidae; genus Ophion; species Ophion costatus. The sequence goes on along the minus strand of OX632361.1, from coordinate 12,713,035 downwards.
ATAATCAGTCATCAGCCCGTGAATCTGTCGGCAGGCTTGAAACTTGCGCCCTATCAGATGATCGGCCCGAACTGACTCGCCGCACTGTACTCGCAGAAAGTCGACGGAATACTGGCCGATGAGATGGGTCTCTGGAAAACTATCCATGTCGTAGTCTTTATCACGTACTTGAAAGAGGCACGACTGACCAACGAGCATGACGGACTGCATCCCATAGTTGTGCCCACTTCCACCATAAGTAAGGAAACAAAAATCCTTCGCCTCAAATTCAGAAATATCTGATCCGATCCGGGTTCCCATTGCATGCGACCGATCCATTTTTGTTTACGAAAAAGTAGTGAAATCTACATTGCGTGCGACCGATCCATTTTTGTTTACGAAAAAGTAGTGAAAACTGTACGAGCGATTTGCAGAAAGTTAGAGAAACACGCTCGCGCGCTGGTCTCCGGGACTGAACATTGTGCAGTATTACGGTTCGGCGGACGAGGATGCGCTGGTGACGTCGACGACGTCGACGTTACTCTTACGAGGTACACTCTCGACAGTAGTATGCCCGAGGAATGTTGCTTATTTCAAGTAGTTTATCCAGTGCGTCGTTTCCGACAGGGTTCACATGGGCACATATCTACTGTTATTCCCGCCCCTCGTCAATCTTATATATACAGGATGCTTGGCATATGGACCAACACAACTTTTTGGGGGATTTGGGGCTCCTTTTTATTTTTTTTTACCGTTCGATCCTATGTCCTAAGTGTCACGGTACCCGAGATATAATTTTTTATTCGTTTTTTTTAATTTTCCCAAATTTCGCCTTTAAATCGTCATAACTGTTTTGTTTGTGGTTGTAATAGCACAAAATTTTTTTTGTTGAATTCTGCAATGTATGTTCCTCATAAATAAATAATTATTTTATACAATTGGTTTTAAGGAAATAACCCATGAGCTTACAAAGTTTTAAGAGTGTGTAAATGTATGGAAATGTCAACTTCTAAGTTCATTACAAGAAAAACTAAAAGCTATTTTGAACTTAGCTTTGTTTTTCAAAGTTCTCTGGTTTATACCCTTCTCAACGGTGTGCTACATGGCACAGATATAATTCATTATGTCGTTGAATAAAGAGAATAAGTTTGTTTATAATGAATTTAGGAGTTGATATGTTTCATACATTTTCATATTTTTAAGACTGGAAGCTCATGAGTCACTTTCTTAAGACCAATTGTATCAAATAATGATTTATTCATAATAAACATACATTGCAGAGTATAACAAAAGTTATTTTGTGCAATTACAAATAAAAAAAGTTACGAAGATTCAAATGCGAATCTTCGGGTAATTTAAAAACGACGAAAAAAATCATGTCTTAATTACCATGAAAGTTAGGATAGAGGGTGAACAAATTAGCAAATGACCCCCTCCCAATCCCCCAAAAAAATGTGTTAGCCCATGCGCCAAACACCCTGTATATATAAAATTGACGAGGGGCGGGAATAACAGTAGTTGTATGCCCATGTGTGCCCCGTCGGAAACGACGTACTGAAGCACCTTGCATATTAGGGTGATTTCCCTATTCAGTATTTGCAGTGAGGTGAAAAAGTACGAATAACAAAAAAGTTTGTCTCCATACAACAGTTTTTTTAATCAATTTTAAAGTTGCCTACGTCTCATTTTTTTAAATCATAAAAACAATGTCTAGAAATTGGTAAACTTTTGCATAAAACATTGCAACGTTACTTGATAGCGGGAAATGTCTTACAGCCCTTTCAAGGGATCATGAGCAATAATTGCCCTGAGAAACTTTAACAAGTAAAGACAACGCCAAGTAATATAAAATGTCGAAAAAAATAGCGGCTGTTTCACTAACTACAAAATTCTAAGTCACCTCGAATTATTTGTGATTTCTTCCAAACAATAGTTTTATTTACATATTCCCTTTTCAATTTAGACGTGCAGAAGAAGTAAAATAACTTTTTATGAAAAAACCAAGCAAATTTACTACAAGCGTACACACAATTGTCAAACCCTAGAAATACTATTTTTCTCAATATTTCATTTAAAAAACCATATTACTCTTATAATAAAATTTCGAGTTATAATGACATAAAAGTACAACATATGTATCCCACACGTACTGTATGTATGTATCACTAGAAATGCTGTGCAACGACTTGGCGTGCATGGTTAAGTAAAAAGCTCGGGAGGATACACGATTTTCTTACAGAAACGTTCGTGCCGGTTCATGAGTAACTTTTGCAACGATTTATCTATTTAGATTTTTCTAAATTGTAACATCGCATCAGTTACCGCATCAGGTATACAGAGTTATTAGGAATGAGATGTTCGAGTCTTGGACAGATTATCGGAAATAGAGCGATAGGTGTCGAGAGTCATATCGATATTCCTTTTCCACTAGCAAGTGGGGCGCACCGTAAAAAATCTTCAGCCTGCCGAAAACTGTGTCCATTACACCAAAATTTATACGACGCAATACATTTCATGAGATGTATGGTGGTTCAGCAATAGAGTACAAAGTAAATACTTCCACGTAACTTTTCAAATTATGCAAATAACTTGAGATTTCAAGAGCCGTGTGGTCTAGCAGTACATCACTGATTTTTTTATTTCTACTCTGTGGAGTCAGAGTCTTGGTTTGCAGTTAGACAATAAATTACGTCAATTTACGTCTTTCCTAACCTGATAGTCAAATTGTTCAGAAAACGTGATTCTTCGCCCAGCTTTTTTCTTAACCATGCACGGCAAGTTGTTGCACAATTTTTCCATTGAACAAGTATATATAATATGTATGTGATGCTAACGATGTTCTTTTATGTAATCGTGACTCGAACTTTTTTACTATAATAGTAATATGGTTTTTTAAAGTGAAATGTTGGGGAAAATAGTACGTTTGAGGATTTGAAAATTTTGTGTACGTTAGTAGTAAACTTGCTTGGCTTTTTCATATAAAGTTATTTTACGTCTTTTGCACGTCTGAATTGAAAAAGTACCATACTCATGTGAATAAAACTATCATTTGAATAAAATCATAAATATTTCGAGGTTAATTAGATATTTGTAGCTAGTGAAATAACCGCTAATTTTTTCGAGGGCATTTTTTTATTACGAGGCGTTTTTTTACTTGTTAAAGGTTTTAAGGGTATTCCATTTTTATAGTGACTGCAGTCTTGGTGCCATGGGCATTTTTTCTTTATATATTTCCGCAGCTTCACGAATAATCGTGAAGTCTACGGCCTGCGGACATAAACTTCTTCGACGGGGTCCATGAAGCACTCTCAATGTCATTCGCTTAATTTTTTTCTTTCGCGAGTGTCCCAGGCCTTTTGACCTTGAGATGACACGTGATGCTGAATCGACATTATTACGATGCCTTTTACCAATCTATGATGGTATAATGGTTTCTACTAATGTACAGCATCTGCGTTGAAACATTTCGAATCCAGACCAAATCTTCAGCATAAAATATCACATTATATTTGTGAAATATTCGTATGTATGTACAATATTAATTGTGTATGTACAATAATTAATGAAAATCAAAATAAACGTTACTATCTATTTCGTTCGATGCTTCCAAATACTGTGGAGTTCGCTCGGCAGCTTGACCCAGCTACTGATTTATTTATCGTAAACATTTCAAAACATAATAATGCTAGTAGAAGGTTAAAAAATGTTTTTCATATTTACTGAATAATGTTGAAAGTACAAATTGTACTATTCGATAAATACCTTTGGTGGCATTGGTGGTTGTCGAGCAATTGAAACCTAATAATGGTTCCTCATGGAATCCCAATTGGGACCGGGAATGGTTTTGATGATCGAAAGGCAAAGTTGAGCTGACATGACGCGGGCGCGCGCGTGTGTGTGTGTGTGTTTGGGTGACCTCTTGCAAACATCGGTTCCTTTTTATATCAAAGATCGTGGTATTTCCCAATATCATAAAGGCATATTAGAGCTTCGCTTTTTTCTAGCTTCAAACAATTACCAGATTTTTCCCTGATGTAAGGACATTACATTTACACTTCAGAATTGAAGAGCATGAACATGCAATACTGACATATACAAACTACAGGAAACAAACGCGATCTAAACAATTTACATTACCTGTGCGCGCTGCAGAACAAATTACAATTGCCAGCAAAAGCCAGTGTGCAATCGGAACAACATTGAAATACGAAAAACGCGGGTTTCTCTTATGAGACCGGAGCGTATATTTCGAGCGGTATATTTCACGACATAATGTATATTTTCTGCCATCGTTTGGATACACGAGGTTCTACTGTATGCAATTTAATAGGGACTTTTGAACCGGAAGGAGATAGTATTGTAGAAAACACGACGGGGGAGCAGATGGTTGATCGTAGACACTTGGCCGATTTGAACAAAAAACCTTTATTTATAGAAATTAGATTTTACATTTATAAACCCGACTCAAACCCGCGTACAATCGGACCTCTTCGGCTCTCTTACAATCGCACGACGCCGGCTCGCAAAATCAACTCGCACCCGATCCTTCCCACGGTCGTCTACCGACTGTCTCAGTCGGCGTCATTTTCGCGCTCTCCGCGTGGCTACCGAAACTACTCCCGAAACTACGCGCGACGAGTTCTGGGAAAAACTCTCTACACCCGGCCCTCCTGGAAGGGCATTCGTCCCCGAATGTCCTCGTCTACGGGGCTATTCTCGTCGTCGTCATGTTCATCTTCGTCCTCCGATGTGCTATCACTGGTCTCGACGACCCACGGCTTCATGTACTCAGCCGACGTGGACGTTTTTTGAGGACCCTCGCCTTCGCCGATCTTCCGAACCAGGTACCGCTGATTACGAAGTACCCTCCAGACTTCGTAGGGACCGAGATACTTATGGGCCACCTTCAGTCCTGGACCTTGTTGCGTGCGTTTGATGGCTACCAAATCGCGTTCGCAGTAGCTCCTCGCCTCTCGTCTCTTCCTATTGAAAGTCCTCTTATTCTCGCGCTGAATCTTCAATATGTTCTCGTTCGCCTGTGCTCGAAGATCATCTCGTGTCTCTTGAAAGGAAGCGATTTCCTCTGCCGCTAACAACTCTTGAATGTCTTGGTACTCGTTCAATCGCGGGTGCGTTCCAAAAAGAAGATGAAACGGTGACGTACCGATACTGCGATGAGTGGTTGCGTTCAGGCACTGCTGTGCGACGTCCAGGTGCTTGTACCACTCACTCGGCTTCGGTGCCGCTAATTTCGTCAATAGCGGAATAAGGGTTCTGTTGAGACGCTCGACTTGGCCATTAGCCCTGGGAACTCCTGTGGTGATCAAGGAATGCACTATACCCTCGCTCCGACAATACTCTCCGAAATCATTCGACGTAAACGCTGATCCTCGGTCAGAAATAATTCGTCGTGGGTTGCAGAAAATCACGGCTTGTTTTCTCAGACGCGCCAAGGTCTCCGCCGTACTCGTAGATTTTGTAGCGTATAGCCAAACGAATTTGGAAAACGCGTCGACCACCGCGAGGATGTGCTGATACGACTTCTTCGTCGAGGGCAATGGTCCAAGATAATCGACGTGCATTGTGTCCAAAGGGTCGCTCCCTTTCTCGATCGGGTTCAGCAGACCCTCTGGTTTTCCTTGTTTCCTCTCGGCTAGTATGCACGGGACGCAGTTCCGCACAACCCTCTCAACCTTTTCTCGCAGGTTGGCGATCCAATACTCGGTGCGCACACAGGCTTCGGTTTTTCCAACGCCGAAATGACCTCGCTCGTGCACTCTTCTTATGACTTGTGTCTGCATCCTTCTGGGTACGACCAGCCGGATATCTCCGCCGGACTCTCTGTAAAGCAAGTCGCCGCGAATTAGGTAATCTTTCGTCTCATTCCGCAGAACCGAATCTCGAAGTCTCTTCGTTTCGTCGTCGTCGTTTTGAGCGTTCCGTATGCGCGCGACCACCCCGGCTTCCGGTTCGCCGATTACAAAGCACGTTGGAAGCGGGTTTCGACTAAGAGCATCGACGTGGGCCATATTTTTCCCTGGTCGGTGCTCGATCGTATACTGGAACTCCTCCAGAAGTAGCGCCCATCGCGCAACACGCACACAAAGGTCTTTCTTACGCATAGTAAGGGTGAACGCACGGCAGTCGGTGACTATATTGAACGAGATCCCTAACAGATACACACGGTACTTCTTCAGCGCCTTGATTATCGCTAGGACCTCTAATTCATAGCTAGAGTAATTGGCCTCGGCTGGGGTCGTCTTTCCGCTAGAATAATACACTGGATGGAAGTTTCGGTCCTCAGAATTTCGCTGGAGCAAAATCGCACCATAGCCTTGTACAGAAGCATCCGTATGGAGCTCTGTTTCTGCTCCTACTCGATATAGATTTAAGATAGGCTTTTCGCTTAGCATCACTTTAAGTTTCACGAACGCGTCTCTCTCCGCAGCTCCAAAATGGAACCTGACATTCGCACGCAATAAGTTTGTCAACGGCCGGGCAATCGTGGAATAACCAGGTATGAATTTGCGAAAGTACCCACTGAGCCCAAGGAAGCTTTGTACCCGTTTGACAGTTGTAGGCTCAGGGAATCGCCGAACTGCGTCGGTTTTGCGATCCGAAGGTCGAACACGACCATTGTTTATCACATGCCCGAGAAATTCTACCGTGGTTTGCAAGAAGCAACACTTTCGCCAATTTATAATTAATCCTGCGTCGCTCGCAGTCGTTAAAACTCGCTTTAGGTTCGCAATACCGCCCTCAACGTCGTCGGATGGAACAATGAGGTCGTCCATGTAGGCCAGCACGATTCCCTCTCGCATGAGTTCCCGGAACACCGTGTTCACGAATCGCTGGAACACCGCCGGCGAGTTGCAGAGGCCGAATGGTACCCGTAGGAACTCGAAATGGCCGTCTGGCACAATAAAGGCCGTATACTTTCGACTCGAATTTTCCATTCGAACGTGGAAAAATCCGTTTTCCAAATCGAGGGTGCTGAAAACTCGCGCGCTCTGCAGCAAATCGAGCTGATCCTCGATTATCGGTAAAGGATACCTCTCCCTGACAATTTTTTTGTTCACGCGGCGATAGTCTACGCACAATCTAAATGAGTCGTCTCGTTTTCGAACCAGCACTACCGGACTAGCGTAATCGGATGTGGAAGGTTGTGCTACCTCTTCAACGATCAACTTGTCTATTTGTGCGTTAACTATCTCTCTCTCGTTTGCCGTCAACCGCCTCGCGGGCTGATACATCGGCTCTTCATCTTTTAACACAAGTTTCATTTTTACGTCTGGCTCTCGATTCTTGTTCGGCTTATAGTCATTTACAATGTCCTCTATCGCTTTGCGCTGGTCGGGATCTCTTACGTGCGCGACGTCCACGAGATTTATTTCGCGCGTTTCACCATCGGTTACATCTATTTTAAATATTTCCGGCACAACGTCTTCGCCCACCGCAACGTCGCGTTTTATTTCCGTTAGCGGACTGATGGTTACGTCGTCGCCTCTCAGACGAGTGTCTACCCCGCCCAGGAAGTTCTTTCCTATCAATACCTTTTGTCTCAGGATCGCATCTGAGACGACTTGAACGCGAATCGGATACGTGTGTCCGTCTACTGTGATTTTCCCCTCGAACTCTCCCAACGTCGGATTGTCGGTCGAGCCCACGCCATCGAATCTCAAATCACCCGACTGTAACTTCGGTGAACCCAACTTGATATACTCGTCTGCACGAATCAAACTAAAATCACTTCCCGAATCTATTAATGCTTCGATATTACGACCGTCAAGTAGAATATTTTTGAGGTATTTGCGACGCGCCACACCTATTACTGCATAACTCTCTTTACCTGCGGCCGAACCTTTGGGACATTTTGGCGTGACGTGTCCCCGTTCTCTACATCTAAAGCACTTGGGACCCTGGCTTTTGGTTGGACAGTTCTGACTCACGTGGTCGCGCTCGCCGCAATTGTAACATCTCACTGTGGTCGCGGGTTTCTTTTTTTCGTCGTCGCCGCTCGTAGACCTTTTTCCGTCACTGCTGCCTGTCGCACTCTTGAATTGGCCGCTTCGTTTGTCCGTCCTTGTTGAACTCGATGTACCTCGATCTCGAATCGTCACCTTCTCGAAAGCTTCCAGAAGTCCGTCCGTCGTCGCAAACCGCTGGATACGCGCCTGGTTTCTCAACGTTTCATCAGGGATGCCTTCGATGACATACTCGAGTAATTCGTCTCCGTCTATTGGGACGCGGTTCCCCAAAATCGCTTTATCGTGAAAGTATTCGTGGAATGTCTCATCTCTTCTCCAACCTCGTTCTTCGAATTTTTTTCTCGTCGCCATTTTGTTCAGTCGATGCCCAAACATGGTTCTCAGCTCAACTAGAAGAGCGTCGAACGACATTGCGATGTATTCGGGTTTTGAATGCAGCCACTCGAGCGCTTTTCCCTTCAGCCGCATACCAACTAATATTTTTGCCATGTCATCTTCCACTTGATACGTTGCCTTGAGTAGTTTGATCTGCTTCTCCCACAGATCGTACTCGCTTGGTTTGCCGTCGTAATTGTTGAGTAAATCCGCGATTACCGTCACATTTATTCGTCGTTGGTCGACCTGACCTGCAGTGCCATCTGCGCCACCGTCACCGATAGGCTGTGCTTGGTGTATAAGCTGTCCTCTGCGCATGATCTCTATTTCACGACGCGCCAACGCTAGCTCACGCTCGGCCAACTCCTTCTCTTTCTTGTAAATGTACAATTGTCGCTGCTGCGGGTTCATGGGTGTTTGCGTGTTTGACCCCCCGGCTGCCTCATCACTATCATCCAGCGACTCGTCCATCCACAATCCATCGGGATCCACTTCCATTAAACGGGAAATCAACTCGGCTTTTGTTCCCGCACTCGCTAAACCGCGAGCTACTAAGAGCTCTTTCAGCGTAGCTACCGAGAATTTGTTTGGGTCTTTCATCGCGTCTACTTTCCGTTGCCTATTTTATTTTCACGCTAAACTCGGAGTTCAATATTCGCACCGCCTCAGTCAATTCGTCACGACAGCCCGTGTTGTTTTTTTTTTGTGTGTGCCTTTGTGTTTACTCGCGAGCTCGTAGCCTCGCTTGTGGCGCACGATCACACAGCCGGCTCTTCTCGATACACGATATGATACACGAATACGTCTCAATGTTCGTCTCGACACTCACGAAACCGTCTCAATATTCGTCTCAATCTCACGAAAACGTCTCAATGTTAAGTATCTTCGACCATCTCCTTCGCCGCCGCGTGGTCGAAAGTCTAGTTGTTTTATCCCGGTTGAGCCCCCACTTGTAGAAAACACGACGGGGGAGCAGATGGTTGATCGTAGACACTTGGCCGATTTGAACAAAAAACCTTTATTTATAGAAATTAGATTTTACATTTATAAACCCGACTCAAACCCGCGTACAATCGGACCTCTTCGGCTCTCTTACAATCGCACGACGCCGGCTCGCAAAATCAACTCGCACCCGATCCTTCCCACGGTCGTCTACCGACTGTCTCAGTCGGCGTCATTTTCGCGCTCTCCGCGTGGCTACCGAAACTACTCCCGAAACTACGCGCGACGAGTTCTGGGAAAAACTCTCTACAGTATTGGCCGTAATTCGTTCGGTTTACGTGTTCACCGCCACCATTGGATTTCTTGCCCTTTATCAACATGAAGTTTTTTTAGACGTTTATAACGGCAAATAAAAAGTATCATGAATACAAATTAATACATCATTTGAATACACAGATTGCTGCCAATTTAATGAAGAAAGAAGGGAAATATGTTGATATCCCCATTACGTGAATGCATAAGGGTCAGCAGTCGTACTCGAGCACGGTTGCACGTCATCGGGAGCCTGCCATTGTCCTGACCACACAGCAGCCTGTAAAATAGGCACATCTATGGCTTCCCGCCGTTCACTCAGCCTTCGATCGATGAGTTCCCATGGCAAACCATTAACCGCCGTTTGGCAGTGTTCGCGACGCGACAAGGATTGCGATACACCGACACTCCTTATCGCGTTCCCCCAATACATCTGCAAATCAGTCCTCGTAGTTAATTGAGAGTGCGCAGTATTTTGGCAGACACCACTTCTCCTATTGACAGCAGACGTAATAGTATTTGTACCTCGGGTCTGTTGTGGTGTTTCAATAGTTCGAAGGGGCAATTTTCGTGGCACTCGGCGTAATTGATTATCATCGGTGCCTGTTATACCAGAAGTCTTTAAACTACCGATGTTAGTACCATCACTCGAAAACTCGCTCCTTCCTCGCTTATACCGCATCGGGGAATTTACGACCTCCGCGTCGTCCTCGTCATCGTGGGAGAGAAAATGCTGTCGTGTTGACGCCCAGTGATCCTTTTTCCGCTCATTTCGATTATCAGTGTTCAGATGCGAAATACTGCCCGTATTGGTTCCATCCATCCGCTTCTTGGATTGTTGATTTCGAATAACCCACGATGGTAATTGCCTCGAGCTCCGGTGTTTCAATGTTACCTGCGAAATTGAGATAGTATTTTTCGCATGAAAACTTACTTTTTTCTGGAATTCGTCTGTTTTCTTATTGTTTACCGATTAACGAATCATTGTTCGCAAGAAACGTTGAGATAACTGGCAATTATTAATAATAAAATCAGCGATTGCAGGATGATCTTGGTATTTGCAGATGATTACAGGATTACTTTCAATGGCCCTGACTTTGTAAAAATTATGTGCAACATTTAACAGGTCAACAGATGAAAACATCAAAAATAAAAATATAGAGATAAACCGTCACCCACATTTTTTGATAACCCTGTAAATTGGCGGTGTAGTTGCAAGATGAAAAACGCTCATAATCGGCAAGTAACCCGTTTGATATTTTTCTTTGAGTGCGTTAGTAAAAGATAGTCTCTCTTTACTCTCCTCCTACCGAAGCGAAAAAAGAGATTTTCATCAAATATTACTCTTCTCGGAAAAGAGTTTTTTTGATTACCTCCTTCTATGGATGATCATTTACCAAACGAGACATTTAGTGTTCTTGTCTGATTTATCAGAGATTCTATCACAAACACATGACAATTTCTCCGGTACACTATTCCGTTTTTTTACTATTCGTCTTCACTGTATATAGGTCTACTCGATGTTTTTTTAAGTATCCTTATGATCCGAGTTATGCATAAGCATAAGGCTGCCATATTGGGATGCACTTTCATTCGGTTCGTATAGTTTTTAGTGGGTCTTTTGATTTCATTACACATTGTTGCCTCTAAATCGAAGCGAATGTTTTTATGCCAGACATACCATGCCACCTTTACTACCGTCCTTAAGATTTGTTAATTCTAGCGTTTCCCTGTTTGTCATGCAGGATTTTCCTGCTATTCCGTATGGTCAGGCAGGTTTTACTATAGTAGTATCCATCCGAGTTTATTTTTAGTGTGAAGCTTAGATTTGCAATTGGTCAAACAATACATTTCTCGCCTTCTAGGTTTTATGTTCTCGAAATAATTTGATTTGATGTTTTCGAGTTGTTTTTTAATTTATACTTAACTGTAAACTTAGCATTATCAGTCGAATTGAACATTCTTCAACTCCTGTACGACTTTCACATATTGAATCGTTGTTACATCGCTATCAACGTTTGCGATTTTTGTTTAAATACGCATACTATTTATTTTGGTCATTTACTTCTCGTCTTATTTTTTATCTGAGACTCATGTATATATCCTGTTTTACCTGCCGTGACTGGTTAAGAAAATATGCTATTTATTCTTCAAAGCATATATAATCGGTATAAGAGAATAACTGTCTGAACGTGGTATGACCAATTGAAAGTGGGATAAGCTTTTTTTTTAAACATTGTATGAACGAGACGCTACCCAGTATACACGTCAATGGTTGATAACCATGTTTTATAGCAGATGTACACAGACAGCAGAGTTGGGTGAAACAGTACAATTTTATCATTCAATGCGAGAGGCTCAAAGTACTAAAGTTTTAAAGTGGTTCCTTTGCAATTCCGCATTATAAGTCCTAAGTTGACGAAAGAGCAGAGAAGCTAGCAATACTTTGATGTTAACTTTGAATTTCGTACATGCTGTATTGGGCCAAATATTCACACTAAAAATGTGATGGCGTTTCAAAAGTATGACTTTATTTAAAAAATAAAAAATAAACAATATAAATTAAGCGTGTTCGGATTTTTAAGAACAGCAACTTTCCGGAACTGAAGACAACACGCAAATAAATGGTGACCCATTTACAAAAGACGATTTCGACTCCTCAAACATCGATAACGTAGGGGGAATATGATAAATAAGCGTGGTGGGCAGGAGAGAAGGTCAATATTGTTACGTTCCCAGCGTGAGCGTTGTGAAAAGAACCACTGTTAGGATAGTAGAGTTTGAGAAGAAATATACGAAGGCTCCGAATTTAGGAGAACAAGAACGAAATGCGACAAAAGCCAGTTTTCACGAACCAATAAATTTGCCACGATATCTCAAATATGGGACTGATTGGTTGTCAACATCCGTAATTGGTATAAATCAGGTTATAAAACGATGCTCTTGGTGGTTACTTGTTTCCATGTTAAACTAATGTAAACCTACGCAGTATGCCCAACAAATCAGATCAGTTTCGAATAATATTCTGGTTAGCCTTCGACGTCAATAGCAAGTCTAGAGGGTGTCCCTCTTATCTCTGCCACCCGAAATGATTCGGTAATTATCAATGTCACAAAAAAATATTCCAGACAAAAGTTGCACGGTGTGAAGGAGGCCATCAAATGGGGCCATTTCTTTTATTTCGGTGGAGGCGCCGATGCACAGTGAAGGTCACCTCAACTTTTCAAAATAGAATGGTCCATTTTTTCAACTATCTTGTGGAGCAACCTTAAAAAAAATGCCGCTTAAAAAAAATTGGGGGTCAAAGTAATTCAAGGTTCTGCAAGGTCAGTATTGATGAAAATCGGATCAATACCAAAAATAGTTTCAAAACTCTATTTTTTTCTCAATAGATGTTCAAAATGACCTCCACCAACCTCGACACACTTGTGCAATCGGAAAGTCAGATACTGTTTTATCGTAAAATGCTTTCCGGAGCATTGCGAGCAATCCGTGCAACGTGAGCTGGACAACCATCATGTTGATACCAGAGTTCTTGCCAATCCCACAAGTCTAGATCGTCAAGCAGCACAGGTAATATTTCTTCCAGAAGGACAGCGTACTTAACTCCAGTCTGATTGCCATCAATAAAGTGTGGACCAATAATAATATTTTTCCACATGCCGCACCACACATTAAAGGGACCCGGTGGTCTAGCGCACGAAAATTTCACCTATTTTCACGATTTTTTTGTTTGCCATTAAAAATTTTAAAAACGATGTTTCCACTTTTCGGGCTTATTACTACGTTTGTTGAGCATAGACAATTTTTTTTTTCATTTCATAAACAATATTTATTATTATAAAAATGCCGCTGAAGATGACCCGCTCGAAAAATTGGACCCGGACGACGTAGGTGATTTCGAGACTTCTACTCATCTGAAACACAAAATTCAAGAATAATCTTAATCAGAAAGAGTGCAGTTATGGTCGGAACTAGAACAAATCAAAAAAATTAAAAATTGACAAAATGGCGCGCTAGTGAAAAAAAAAGTTCGTAAAATTGGGTCCTTTTTCACTAGTTTTTTAGTGTAAACAATAGGAAATTACTTAAATAAAATTATGATTCTAGTTCCGACGATAGCCATACATGTTGTGTACAACATATCCAAATTTCAAGTGATTCGGTTGAATAGTTTTTTTGTTTTTACCACCGCCGTGCCGAAAAAAGGCGTTTTGAGATAAATGAGTTTAAAGTTTAAGGTATAGATATTTTCAAAAATTGAGAAAATTTTGAATACTCACAGTTAATCCGCGATTCCGGCACCATATAGGGTCCCTTCGGAACGTTCGTATTCCTCGATTTGCTGACTCCTTTCATTTTTTCGAGCTGTACGAGCCTCTTTGGAGTTGTCAGTGCTCCTACGGTTGGCGCTCGATACTCCTCGCCCGTCCGGTCTCGCGCGAGTTGCTCCGCTTGTGGCCCGATTGTAATGCCCATGGTCTCCATTATTTTTAATATCGATGCGAATCTTTCGTTGAACATGCAAGCAGAAATGTAGGTGGCAATATCGATGATTTTTTTGCCGGCAAACAGATGTTTCGGCGCAAGGTGCCACACACAAGCGTTGAAACTTTCGTTATTGTTCTGCGTATTACTGCCAATACACCTTTCCAATAAATTCTCTGCTGTCAATTCTTCATAAATAGCTTTCAATATTTCTTGTGCTTCATCGTCCAGAGCAGGTGGATGCTCGTAGGTGTCTAAAGTACCTGCAGCCTCACTTTGACGCTACTTGCACCACGATTCGGAACCTGGAGGACAGTACGAGTGTTGCGGATTTTCATCTGTTGAAATTTTGTGATAATATGCGCCCCATATTTCACTTCTCATCCCTTCAGTAGAATCTGAATTATGTCTAATTTCTACACCGTAATAAGTCGACAGCTCTTGCAATAATTTATTCGTCAATTGTTGACACTTCGATGTTTTATCTCTCGATGTTTTAACTTTTTGCTGTGTCTTTTTCCCCTCTTCTTTTTCTGTCAATTTCTTTGTTGCCTTTTTTATTTGTGCATGTTTTTTTTCGCATCAAGAGCACGTTTGTACAAACGTTTTTAAATATGCAAAACACATTCTTTTTTGCAAACTACAAAATCATCTCCGTAAGGCTTTGTGTCCAATAAGCCTTTGAACGTTTTCGTGTCACCGTCTCCGATATAGTTCGCGTATTTCACGTTGTATAACTCTTCCGATCTCTCGAACATTTCCACGATGCCGTCTACTTCCATTTTGCCAGCACTTCCGGTATGATTTGCGTCACAGTGATCTTCATGCTCTCGATACCACGCTTCATATTCAATCGTATCCTCTTGGCCTTTCCAATTTGAGCAGCCTTGACATATACTGCATTTGATGACAACGTCTAATATTTTGTTATTGTATGTCCCTATTAACGAGATAATACCGAGAAGCGATGAGAATCCACGTTTCGCCCACGATCCACCACCAGACACAGAAAGTTCATCCGCGAGACACCCTGCTTTTACATTCAACTCGACTTCTTCCTTCAATGCTTTTTTGAAAACGATTTTCGCGACGGCTTGAGCTGCAATTTTTATATTGTCTACGATGCTGTAATATGTACTATTACAAATTCCTTGTCCAAGATCCATGAGACCGCAGAAATTTTTCATGCCTTCAAATCCTACTCCAAGCATTCTCAGGGCAAGAACAAGTCGACGTTTGATTTCAAACGCCTTATCGATTAACGGCAAAGACAAAAAAAATTTTTTTTACACCCACACTTCACAGAGAGCTTGAATCCTAGACCACGTTGTCCGTTTTTGCTAAAAGTGACTGCACCGTTACATCTTTACACTTTAACAACTGCTGCAACGTTAAAAATATCACGCTGAATTCGATGATGCAATAATTGAAAGTAGGATTACCGTTTACTTCCAATTCCTCATTGTCTTTTAATTTTTTCGCAGACGTGCTCGTAAAATCAGTCGTATTTTCGATAGTGAATCGATTGCCCTTGAAAGATCTGTTACGCCCTATAAAAGATGGTCGTCTAGAAGAGTCGCCGCCTTGCTTTTTATCCATATTTTCCGATATTTTATTTCAAACTGCTCGATGTTGCTTCGTCAAGACGAAACGTTGTACTGATCAAGTCAGGGGAAAGCCAAATGACCGTTACCCTTACTAATGTTTAACAATATGTATACATATTTCGGCGAGGGGAAGGGTATATATTGGTATATAGTATATACTATATACAGGTATATATTTTCGGAGAAGGGTCGGGACAACTGCCGCGCTCCGAGCGCTAGACCCATTAGGAGCGCGCGGACCGCTCTCTAGCTGGTTAATGGGCTGTAGAAGCTATAATATTGAGAATTTCCGCATGAAAATTTCACAGTCTATTCTTAACATACTATACTTTCGAAATATCGAGAAAAAAAATCGATTTTTTGAAATTTCTAGACCACCGGGTCCCCTTAATGTGTGGTGCGGCGGTACATGGTCGTTGATGCACAACTTGTCGTAGGCATCTGGGATTTTCCTCCGCCCAATAGTGCATGTTATGCATGTTCACTTGTCCATGGTTTGTGAACGTTGAGTTGACAGTAAATAATACAGGGTGTCCAATAGGGAGTTGCTAAAACTAAATAAGTGTCTCTTCCTTCCATGAATTTAATAGGGGTCCCTTTTTCTAAGGCGCATACCTGAGTCCCCGCAGTTTCATTCCAGCCATGGTTGAAGCAAGTACGCGCGCGGCAAAATGAGTGAGCTCACCACGGAAGAAAAAGTATATCTTATTGAGTGCTTCTTCTCTAGGGGAAAAATTTATAGTAATGCGTATAGAGGGTTTCGTACTAAGTTTGGAACTCATAGAGTTGCCAGTTGCATTGAAGTAATTTTACGTTAATTTTTATAGGATAATCGCTAACTGCGTGAAGTATGGTACACTCCAGGACCGTAGACACGAGTTGCCAGGTCCATCTGGTACGGTGACAACACCAGAGAAGATCAACGAAGTTGAGAATTATTTCAAACAAAATCCAAATGATTCGATTCGGAAAGCTGCTCAAGCATTAAAAATAACCAAATCATCATTACACAACATTTTGGAATATTTTTTAAAGTTTCATCCGTATAAAATAAGCACTCATCAATTGTTAACTGAACATGCCATGACGAAACGCATCGAATTTTGTAACACTACTACGGGAATATTTGGAACCGAAGAATTTAATGAGAAATTGATTATTTATTCCGATGACGCACATTTTTGGATGAATGGGTACGTAAACAAGCAAAATTACCGGTTTTGGGAAACGGAAAATCCCAACATACCGCTAGCGAAGTCCCTTCATCCACAGAAAGTAACGGCATGGGCAGCGATTTCAGTAAACGGAATTTATTTGCAATTCTTGGAATCTACGGTAATAGGAGAGAGTTACAAACAGCTTTTGGAAACGAAATTCTTCCCTTATGCAAAAAAGAGGGGACTGGATAAAAATGTTTACTCCATGCAAGATGGAGCGACGCCGCACCGGACTCATGAGGTGTTTGAAGCTATTCATCGCGTATATGGGACTCGAGTAATCGGTCTGGGGTACGCTACATTTGCTCAGGGCGGACTAGAATGGCCTCCGTACCCACCGGACCTGAACCCTTGGAATTTTTTCTTGTGGAGTTACATCAAAGATCATTGTCACGCTCAAAACCCCAGCACAGTAGAAGAACTGATCGCGGCCATTCAGGAAGTGGTTCGCGGCATTACGAACGATATGTTGGACACAGTTTTTCACAGTTTTCAGAAGAGAATTGATTTTCGTGCACAATCTAACGGTTCGCACTTCGAAAATATCTATCATTAATCACTGTTCTTTTTCGTTATTTTTATAAGATGTAATAAATTGACATAAAAAATATTTGACCGGGTTTTATTAATGTGCGTTTAAAACTGCAGAGTTTCCTCTATTCAAAGCAATTTGGCTTTTCTGAGTCTGTGCACGTGTTTTAAAATGACAGTCGATGAGTTTCAGCAACTTTCTATTGGAAAGCCTGTACATCATTAAAGAAGTGTTCGTCCATCCGCAATTGCTGCTGTGCCCACTGATAGAAGTTGATGCGATTTTAAAAATCATTTGCTTTGAGAGCCTGATGCAGCAACGTTCGGTGTGGATGGAAACGATGTCGATTGAGGATTCTCCACACACTTGATTTCGAAATCGGATATTGTTTTGATAGAGTCCTACAAAAAAACCGAGGGTTTACAGCAACGGTACCCAAGATATCAGTTTCTGCATCTTCCGTGGTTCGCGTTTTCGTACGGTTTTTCTCAGACGGATTGATACGTCCCGTCGTGCGAATTGACGTGACTACCGCACCAACCGTTTGCCGGCTTGGACACTGTCGATCTGGAAATTGCTCAGCATACACCAAACGCGCTCTTGTGGAATTTTTTCTTGTTCCACCGTAATACAATATCATGTCCACTTTTTCGAATTGCCGGTACATTTTGAAATTATGAATAGCTCTTATCCAAATTCGAAACCAATTTGAAGGACCAACCTGAACTGTTTGGTACGGATTTTGGGCCGGTGGCGTCATTGGTCTGTACTTTTTTTAAAACGACGTTGGTGAAGCCATCACCGTCAACAGTGATCGCTACAGAACGATGATAACCGATTTCTTTCGGCCCAAATTGAACGATATGGACGTAGATGACATGTGGTTCCAGCAGGACGGCGCTACGTGCCGCACAGCGGACGCCACGATGCACATTGTGCATGAACGATTTGAGGGTATGGTTATCTCTCTCGCAGAGGTGACGTGAATTGGCCACCAAGATCGTGCGATTTGACCCCGCTAGACTATTTCTTGTAGGGTTTCTTGAAGTCGCAGGTATATGCCAATAAGCCGCAATCGACCGATGTTTTTAAAGTCAACATAACCTAGGCCATCACTTAAATTCAGCCGGATTTATGCGGCAGAGTCATTGACAATTCGACCACTCGGATCCGTGCCACCTTGAGAAGCCGCAGAGGAAATTTGAATGATGTTATATTCCATTCATAACGGCATACGTAGGCCTTTTAAATAAAATTCGTCAGAGATGTGTGCGGCCGTGTTGATGAAAAGTTGCTGATTGAAGACTTGGCTTCAGTCCGGCCAATAATGGCCGGACTGAAGCCAAGACTGAAGCCGAATCTTCAACCAGCAACTTTTAATTAAAAAAAAAGAATTTCGTCAATACCTCACACACAGCTTGTTTTATTCCATTCAACATCTATCCGCCCTTATTGAAAAACCCTTTAGTAGAAATTTAGCAAGGCCCCCTGTACGTATTGTCCAATCGCTTTTCCTTTTATAATATCGGTCAAAGGCTCTTCTCAAAAAAGTCCCAACCCATTACGAAGTGTTCAATTGCTAAATGTAAGCCCTCGCTCACCACCGTCTCTTTCAACTTCAAGACCCTGCGAACATCTACTAAACTATCGAATGCAGCTCAAATCTATACCACAATCGCGGTAACCAATTGCCGCCAAATAACTAGATTTTTATCTTGAACATTGCAACCATTTCAACTATTTAATCGTGTGTAAACTTTGTAACTATTTAATCTCGTGTAACCATTGTACGCACAGTGTAAACCTTCCGACAAACATGTCATTATTATAACAATTTAATCTTCATGTAATCACTGTGTGAACATTATAATCATAAAGAATTTGTAACAACAATAATCCGGATCTCAAAACGATACTTCCGAGAAAGAAAATTATAACCACGATTATTAGACCACCATTATATCTAAACGAACACACGGTGGATTATCCGCAAATAAATAGAGTAAACAAAGCATTTTGCGAAACTCTCGTATTAATCAATCTTTCTCAAGACCAACGCATTACCCAGCCGGTATTCTTCCCATATCAAACACGTGACTTCCGTCTCTGGGTAAAGGACTTGACCCGAAAGCGAAGCGTGTTGCGTCCTCTCTAACATTCTATAAATTCACAGGGGAGTGACACCTGTAGATGACGGAATATTTAATAACTGAAGCTCTTCAAAGCCAAAAGTCTGGGTTATGACGGACGAAGCAACACACGACCGGTATTGATGACTTAGAAGAAGTGAACTATCGAAACCAGTAGATTAATTTTTACACCGTTTTCAAGTATGAAATAGAAATTGATTCAGGCCGAAAGCGTCATATCTAACCCACAAGCCCAGAAAAATTCGATTTGATTCCTTTTACGTACGAAAAATATTCTAGTCCAAGCAACACAGTCAGCCCTCACATAGTAGCTCGTCGAGTAGGGCAGACGAAATCTTGAATACAATAGAAATGAGAGAAGATCGCCAATTAAGTCACCGAGATTTTAGTGTTTTCAATCCACAATCGAGAACGATGGCCGAACACGAAAACTGTATGTCGATGGAAGATGCCACAATGAGAATACCTATACTTGATGCATCCGATGAGTGTATCGCGAAAACATCATGGATTTATTAAAGGCCACAATGCATCTCAAATTGTGAGGAAAGGTCGCGGCAGGTATACAGTATCGAGACATTGAAACATTCACCGATTTGCTGGCCCTACTAAAATCATTGTACGCAATGAAAATAGTACCCGCGTTACAAGTCGAATTGTATTCCTACACACAAAAACACAAGGTAGTACAAGTTTACGTGTATCAAGTCGAGTTAATAATTACGGTGTTACGGACCACTTTTTCATCCGTATCCGTATTGCTCAATTGAAGTTAATACCCTCTTCGGCCTGCATACGGCCGAACGCTCCCAATATTTCCCAACTCTTAATTGTCAAATTCTTTTTCTTTCTCCGAGGCTACTTGCCGAAATTCTCAAGGCAGTCATCCACTTGGTGACTCCCGACTTATTTCGACGGTCTTAATTATTCGCCAAGAGATCTTCACTCCCTAGTGGCAAGTCTGCTCGCTTCCTTAAGTTCTCACAAGTAATTGCGGTCCAATTACCTTAGTGGCATTCTACTATACCACTCAATGTAAGACTATTCGAATTTTGTTACGAATAAAGTGGAATAATGACGTCCATGCAGTTTATTCACCTACATTTGAAGCACTGATATTTGCGTTACGCTGCTTCAAATCAGACAACAATCCAGGTGCCGTGGTTTCTCAGCTCTCGCACAAACTGACAATAATAGTACTATAAGCGAGTAATTATATTTCGAGTCTCGTTCTCGAGATTACATGGTAGTAGATCTACTTCCACACGATAATGCCACGTATCTTCAAAGTTTCTAAGAAGAAAATAAGGGTTGGGCGATGAGCAACCCCATCGACACCGACGATTCTTTATAATGTTTTTCGTGCGCGATAGTGTCAGACGCTCAGCGATTGTGGCCAAGAATTTTTTTTTTTAGATAGTGTTAACATGGTCAGATCGCATAAGAGAGAGAAGAATAGTAAGGAAAAGTTTTTCCCCGACGGATTCGGAAGAGGAAGATTGTGGACGTGTACACAGTGGTAGTCGTCCTCGTTTATCAAAATTCGGAGGATTCAAGCGTGGAAAATCCTTGAGGTACAGATTTACTCGCCCGAGCGAAGAATTTTTACAACTTTCTGACTCAGCGTAGACGTATGGAAACAAATTACGAAAGGTCGCTTTGTTCTTAACTGCGTGAGAGGCTACAGAATCAGGTTTGATTTGCCGGTATATGAAGATCGCATTCCACCATCCATCTGGGATAGCTCCAATAGCGAATGTGAAGAACTAAGGTTGACCATAAAGAGACTAATATTTATAGGTGCAGTGAGAACCTGTATGCCGTCTCCAGGACAGTTCCTGTCGTCGTATTTTTTAGTACCAAAGTCAGACATATCAAACCGATTTGTACAAAATCTACAAAGCTTAATAATTTCATTGTGTCGAAACATTTAAAAATGGAGGATCTCAGAACAGCAACAAAATTAGTTTCCCGGTACGACTTCATGTGTAACATCGGCTTGCAAGATGCATCTTTTTTAGTGCCGCTACATAGCGCGAGCCGGATTGATCTGTGGTTTACATTTGAAAATAGGCTGTATGGATTCACTTGCCTACTCTTTGGGATATGTACAGCACCGGTCGTTTTCACAAAAGTTCTCAGACCGATTCTAAATTATTTGAGAGAAAAGGGGTTTATCTCAACAATTGACTTAGATGATATCTTATGTCTCGGTTCCAGTTTCGAGGGATGTGTTGAGAACTCAATAGCAACGGCTAAGGATGTTGAGCCCCAAATCGCAAATGATGATAAAATTCTGAAAATTTGGTATGTTTTTGTATGAAGTATTTCAGAGGTCGTGTAAAAATTTTACAACAATTAGGAAGCTCGTTATTGAATAATTAACATTCACAAATTAAATTTTGTTTTATGGAAACTGATGTAACTTTGCAATAAGTTTTTTTTTCATCTCTCAATTTTATAATATCTACAATATACTGGAAGCAACGGAAACAAAACGAAGTTTATTGATAATTTTTTTTACTTCTTTTAAAAATTGTTTTTAGCAAAATGTTAATTTTTTAATAACGAGCTTCCTAATCGTCGTGAAATTTCAACACGACCTCTTAAATACTGCATACAAAAATATACCAAATTTTCAGAATTTTCTTATCATTTTTTATTTCAACCCTTAGGGAGGTTGAAGTAATGATGATAGAATTCTGAAAATTTGGTATGTTTTTACATGAAGTATTCCGGAGGTCGTATAAAAAATTCATGACGATTAAGAAGCTATTTATTGAACAATTAACATTAACATGTTTCATAGGGACTCAACATCCTTAACACCCTTCAGTCCCTGGAGTTCTTGATAAATTTCAAAAAAGGGCAGCTTGATCCCAAAGACGCGTTGTAAGTTCCTTGGACTTATTATCAACTCAGACAGAATGTCAATAGAATTACCGGATAAAAAACGAGCCAGAACTTGAGAGTTAATCGAGAAATTTAGCACGAGAACCTCTTGCACGATTAGAGAATTCGCCCATTTTCTCGGTATGTAGGTCGCTTGTTGCCGAGCTGTAGAATACGGGTGGCTGTACACAAAAAGATTTGAGAGAGGAACATATTTGGGCTTGCTGATTAGTGGCGGAGATTATGAAACTGGGATGATGCTGCCTGCATTTTTACAAGACGAATTTCAATGGTGGACGGAGCAGGTTTCAATCGCAATAAACTCGGTAAACCGTTTCAATTTGTTAGAGAAGTTTATTCGGACGCGTCAAAAACCGGCTGGGCGGTCACTGCAATAGAGAAAATCCGCGCTGTTTCTGGAACGATTGGGAATAAGGCTTGCATATTAATCAGCTGGAACTTATAGCAGTTTGGATGGCATTGAAATGTTTTGCGAACGATTTCAGAAATTGCGAATTATTGTTAGGTGTGGATAGCACAACGGCAACATCATTCATAAACCGTATGGGTGGTGTGCAATACATGGTCCTTAATAATATTAGGTCAGATATTTGGAAATAGTGCGAAAGTAGGAAGATTTGGATATTCGCATCATATACTTATAGCGTCAAAAGAAAATGTAGAGGCTGACCGAGAATCCTGCGTAAAAAAATTTCACGTTTTGGTAAAGCGGAAGTAGATTTATTTACGATAAGGATAAATACAAAAGGTAACATATACTGTGCATGGCACCGAGATCCCGAGGCAATTGCAGTAGATGCGTTCACAATTGACTGGGGTTCAATCTATTTTTACGCGTTTCCTCCGTTTTCTCTAGCGCTGAGGATCTTAAGAAAAATTATAGCCGTTCGAGCTACGCGAATCGCAGAAGTACCAAACTGGCCTTCGTAGTCTTGGTTTCCAATGTTCAAAGAAAGATTAATGGCCGAAACCGTGGTACTGCGGCCGGCTAAATTATTATTGTTATCGCCTTGTAGATCCCTGCAGCAACCTCTGGAGAAGACTGAGTTTGATTGCCGGGAAGTTGTCCGCGAGGCGTATCGCAGAAAGAATTTCTCGACGTCCCTAATTCAGGTGCTGGTGGCATCACTCGCGGACAATACTTGGAAGCAGTATACCCAGCCTATATGACTTTGGATACAGTTTTGTCACAAAACAAAGACTGACCGATATAACGCCGAGCCCCGTAAACTCTTAGAGTTTTTTAAAGGCCTAGTCACACTCAAGCCAATCAGGCCAAAATACGATAAGACTCCGGTACGTCTTTCCGGTGTTAGATTTTATTCAAGGCAGTATCCCCAGTATCCCCCTTTAGAGTTTGTTAAAGGCCTATTCACACTCAATCCAATCAGGCCAAAATACGATAAGACTCCGGTACGTCTTTCCGGTGTTAGATTTTATTCAAGGCAGTATCCACTGAATGAGTCGAGCATCCAAGAACTATCAGAAAGGTTGGTCACTCTGCTGGCATTAGGTACTGCTTATAGGGTTCAGACATTCGCGCTTATGAGGGTAGAGAATATCTCACAGTCATCAGAGGGCTTTGAAATAAAAGTAACGGATCTGATAAAGACATCGCGGCCTGGTGCGTACCAGCCGCTCTTGATATTGCCGTTTTTCAAAGAAAATCCAGTATGATGTATAACAAGCAACTTGGAGTCGTACTTGGAAGCCACGAGATCACTGAGAGGCGATATAAGCTATGTATTAATAACGTCGAGAAAGCCATATGAAGTAGCGTTTTCTCAGACTATTAGTCGATGGATACGAATAGTGTTGGCAAGGAGCGTCATCAGCGACAAATTTACACCGCCTAGCACCAGGCATGCAGCCACTTCAACTGCATTGGGAAAAGGCGTGAATATTTCTATTATCAAAAATACGGCTGGATGGTCCAAAGAATCACAAGTATTTGCGAAAGTTTGTAATCGACCGCTTGAATTGAACAGCAAAGGTTTCACGTCGGCTGTTTTGTGTCAACGGTATTGACATAGTTTTGCGTTCAGTTTCAGGGTTTATGTTCCGTATGTATAAGGACCCGTGAAGAAACTGTACTTTGTGTTGTAACGTACAAAAATAATAAATCAAGTGATTGCATTTGATAAAATGTCTGAACATCTACCATGTAATCTCGAGAACGAGACTCGAAATATAATTAAACGATCAAACGAACTTACCTAGTAAAGTTCAAGCGTAATTACATGAGAGTGTCGTTCGAGATGATTACATCCCACCCAAAAAAGGCTCACGGATAGGACCTAAATATAATTTCCCACCCATATGCAATTGTACGATGATTTTATGATTTTTGTAACTTTGGCAGTGCTTTAAACAATATGAAGAATCGTCGGTGTTGATGGGGTTGTTAAACGCCCAACCATATATTTTTTTCTTATAAACTCTGAGGTTACGTGGCATTATCGTGTGGAAGTAGCACTACTACCTTGTAATTACCTCGAACGGAACTCTCATATAATTACGATCGAACTTCACTGGGTGAGTTCGTTGGATCGTTTAATAGACCGCTTTGTAACAATGAATTTTATTGCGGGTTGCACACCTATGGTAAGCTCGGAGATAAGCCTGTGAGCGGTAGAATTAGCTGATTAGGCATGTTGTACTAAATAACGTTGAACTTCGAAAAAATTTGCGATTGATAGTAAGGTCGTGAGGGTACCATGACCTATGGGAAACAATCGGAGTGGTAATCGAGGAAGAAGAATCGATTGAACGTGCACGGACTACAGCAAACGTCACGCGCAGCAGCGCACAGTCAGTTACATAACACGTCCACAAGGGGCGAAAAAGAACGCGTCGCACCATAGGTTCTACCAGAAGCCAAGCAAATGGACGCTGAGAGTAATGTACGGTGCGCTATGGCGACCCCCCCCCCCCCCACTATCCGAGCCGGGTCGATCCACAAGTGTGAGTTTGAGTGTGGTAGATAGGAAATGGAGGAGAGTTGATAGTGGGTTATCATCACAGAGCATCGCATAGTATTATCAGTATCATAATAATGCAAATTATTCTGATAATAATAATAATTACTTTTAGTTGTCACAGCGCACCATGTGTTATTATTATCGAAATAGTGTGAACTGGCAGATATGTTTGAATGGATAGGAGATGATGCATGACAGATACGCCGTAACAGCGTTTCGTTTCCAATTATTTTTATTTCGACCTTGTAGAATCCCGTGTCACGGACCCACACGACTCCTATTCCCAAATCGCTCTCACGCCAGCATCGGACTCCTCGGACCAGCTATCAACATCAGTTCATACCAAAATCCCAACGCTTAGCCAAATCTAATCCTTCTTGCTGGAAATCTTCGCCTGCAGTTCTTTCTTGTCTCATTTTTGTCCCATTGTCCTTGAATCCCTTCCACCTTCTCAGGTCCCGCCGCTTCAACTACGCTTCCTTCCGCTCGCCCAAAAGCAATTAGTCCATCTCCGAGTCCCTGACCGTCAACATGTGCACTCCCTCGATCAACGGTAGTCGCCAATAAAACTCGCAGTTAACTACGATCGTCCTCGTGTTCGTTTTTAACCCGCTCAATGACATCTCGCGCATCTTTTGAACCATCCGCTCAACCGTTACAACTGGTGTCAGAAGTGAGATTTGCAAAACGTTCCTCTCGCTTTTCGGAAGTTCACGAATGTAAAAAAAAGTGAAAAACAAAAATTCAGTAGGTCTGATCAAATCGCTCGAAGTTTTATAAAAATACCTTACCCAGATAGACGGATGTACCTCATATTGGCATCATATGTACAAAATAACTGAGGCATAGAAAGTCTCACAGCTGTGTATCCCTTATGAGTGCTCCCTTTGAAGTCATATTTGCATCACATGATGATTCACAATAATACATCCAAATGAAGCAAAGTTGTTCTCACACGAGTATGCATGCAGTGCATTCATCAGACTAGCAAAATCGGCTCACGAATATCTAACAATAAGTGACTGCATATGGAGTTCATATGGACGTCACGGCGGGAAGAAATTGTAGTGCTCATACGGAGCTCATATTAGCGGCATGGCGTGACGGAACTATGATGTGCTCATAGGGAGCTCATATGAGTGTCATAGCGTGAAAAATAAAAAAATCCAAAAATCTTGATTAAAAAAATTTGGTACGATTTTTATATCCATATGCTTTTTTTATGTTCCTGCCTATATGATGAATGGATTGAAACGTATCCTGCCTAGTTAAAATTTTTGACCTACCTACGGTTTGACCCTACGTTTTCTAATTCGAGAGCCGAGCGCGCTACCTACCTACCCATTCTAACACTTGTGTAAACTTTCTTTGTGTCTTCGCTTACTTGTTCCATTCTGGATTTGTATGCATATCGCCTTCATATGGTGCTCATGGGATGTATCACTGAGGAATATGCATATCGCTGTGATATTGCGCTCATCGAATATATCACTGAAAACATGCATATCGTAGTCATCGAATGTATCACAGAAACATACATATCGCCATCATGTTGTGCTCGTGGGATGTATCACTGAGAAATATGCATATCGCCGTCATATTGCGCTCATCGAATGTATCACTGAAAACATGCATATGGCGGTCATAGGATGTATCATTGAGAAACACGCATGTCGCCGTCATGTTGCGCTCATCGAATGTATCACTGGCAAACATGCATATCGCCGTCATATTGCTCGCATGGCACGTCTACTACCAGTGTTAACCCAGTGAATTCATCAACACAAGTCATTGGATGACTTCCATACGACGTAAAATTTGCAGTTATTAACTGTGGACACTTGAGCACACCGAATGCGTTCGACGTTCGCCAAACGTATGATGCATTTGTAAATAACATGTTGAGATCAAAATGCTTTGTACATTCACGATACTAAATGAGTTCACGGCTTTGCATCAGGACATGTAGTCAATATGCTGTAAAACTTGCTTCATCAAATGTATGCACGGCGTGATGATCATGACTGTCTACCTGAGAATAAGGAACTTAGTCACGGAATACAAAAGGACTTCACTTATGGAAAATGAAAAGGAACTCACCGAATACAAAAACGAATTCACTCAATCACATGGACAATATACAGGGTGGACCATTCAACGTCACCACCCCAAATATCTTCGTTGCCTTTAGAGTGACGAAAAAATATCAGGAAGTAATTTGATTGACATCGAAGGGCTGATACAGTGGTGAAAAATTCATTTTTGTCAAAATCA
This sequence comes from Ophion costatus, assembly GCA_951751655.1. Classification (NCBI taxonomy): domain Eukaryota; kingdom Metazoa; phylum Arthropoda; class Insecta; order Hymenoptera; family Ichneumonidae; genus Ophion; species Ophion costatus. Next base: position 12,685,277 of record OX632361.1, on the reverse strand, counting down.
TAGTTTTTGCGTTCTCAAGCTCATTGATGGTTTTTCAAATGGGAAAATTTTCTCTTTCTCTAAGACGTTGTGGCTTATATTCAGACGAATCCAACGAACCATGATATCATGACTTTAAAATGATGACTCACCAAAATACACGTGTAAAAACGGAAATCGTGATGGTATTGACAATATGTATATCCGAATAATCTAATTATTTTTTTTTGATAGAGAATGTATTGTAACAAATGTTCGCAGTGATGACCATTAACCTCGCCAGATTTTTTGAGACGTCGGATGGATGATTCTATTGACCTTCGAATAATTTCTGGCGTGATAGCGGCGCCGGTTATCCAACGGATACAATAATGTCAATAGTCGGAGATTTTTCTGATGTTTGTAAATACTGGCATTGTAATGTAGTGAAACTGTAGTAGAGTAAAGAATGTTTACCATCTACCAATATTAGAGTCAGTAGATAAGTGTATCCATCCAAAGTAACATGTAATATCCGTAGCGAAAACTGTATTGTACAGTCGAGCAGAGAACGTGGAAATGATTTTGATTTTTGATGAGACCGACAGAAACTCTTAGCCAGCGCAAGAACTTTATGCACAACGCTATCCTGACAGTAAATCATGCTACCCGTCGATGTTTCAATCGAATTTTTCATTTATTTCGTGAAACGGGCAGCGTCGGTCCACCCAAAAGGAAATGTCGCAAGACTAAAACAAACGAAGAAGCAGAGATTACGGTTCTGGCTATTGTAGTTCATGATTCGCAATCAAGTAGTCGGCAAATTGAGCGCTATTCCGGAATTTCCAAGGCGACTGTTTTGAGAATATTTAGACGTCATCAATTTCATCCGTACCATACTTCCTTGCATCAAGAACGTCATGGTGCCAATTTCGGAAATAGGGTTCAGTTCTGTGAGTGGGCTCTGCGCTAGTCAAAAGAGAATCCGAATTTTTCGACGACCTTTTGCTTACTGACGAATCAACTTTTACTAACCATGCACAGTTGAATATGCACACCATGCACTATTGGTCAATCGAAAATCCGGAGTGGCTTCGGCAAATTGGGCACCAGCGTCCTTGGAGTGTGATGTCTGGTGTGGTATATTTGAGGACCGGGTTATTGGACCATTTTTCATAGAAAGGCCCAGTAAATGAGATTTTTTTCGTGACCAAAGTACCATCTGATAACCGACCGTAGGATTTTACGTGGAACCACCCCTAGTTGCTTAGTTATATATTTTCTACTTCAATTTCCCATTGCTAATTGTTTTTATCAACAATTTAATGAATAGAATCATGTTTTTTTCCAGTATAAAACGAAAAGTATTAGAGCTATTGAAATGAGCCCGGAAGGCGAAATATAGGAAATGATAAGACAAAGAGAATGAGCGGTGGAATGACCCGATTCGATAATTATTAAGGGAGTTATTTAAAAAAAACGAAAATAGCATTTTTGTGAATCATTCATAACACCGCCAATTTTAAAGTTACAGCGTACAGCCTTTGTGTTATATTAGATATGAATACGTAACTTTAGTGTGCAAAACCTGGGCGCTGTCGGATAATGAGTTGCCGCGAAATTGCAAAAATTAATTTTTTCGGTTTTTGATTGTAAAATCGCCCGATGCTCTGGAGATCGTCCAATTTTAATTTTTCAAAGTAATTTTAAAAGGAGAAGACTTACGCTACTAATCGTTAATTCTTAATTTTCGATCAGATGCCGAAAAGTTAGTTTCAAAAACGTGCGAACATGGATAAAAACGGCTGAGCACTCGACGGTGGTCGAGTGGGGGTCGAGTGGGGGAAGCAGCAGAAGCGGATAAGGCGTATATATAGTGACAGAAGCGCGCTAAGCACAACTTGTAAATATTTAATTGCGATATCTCCCGAACGATTGCAGCTATTTTAACTTTTTTTTTCTTTATGGGGTATCTCAAGCTGCGGAAACCGATTCTTCACTCGGATTCCCTCAATGTTTATTAGGAAAGTTTATTACGAAGTCCGAGTGAAGAAGCAGTTTCCGCAGCTTGAGATACTCCAAAATAAAAAAAATGTTAAAGTAGCTGCAATTGCTCGGGAGATATCGCAATTAGAGATTTACAAGTTGCGATGACCGCGCTTCTATTACTATATAAATGCCTCCTCTGCTTCTGCTGCTCTACCCCCACCACTAGACCACTTTCGAGCGCCCAGCCGTTTTTACCCATGTTCGCACGCTTTTTAAACTAACTTTTCGGCATTTTATCGAAAATCAAAGATTGACGATTGGTAGTGTAAGTCTCCTACTTTCAACATCACTTTGAAGAATAAAAATTGGACTATCTCCAGAATTGTAAAACTGCCCGACTCTTACAATTCAGAGCCGAAAAAACTTATTTTTGCAATTACGCGGAAACTAATTACCGACAGCGCCCAGGTTTTGCCCACTAATAGTTCGCATTAATATCTAATATCATGCAAAGACCGTACGCTGTAACTTTCGAAATTGCGGAGATATTAATTTTTCAGCCAACGCTATTTTTGCGTTTTTTTAAATAACTCCCTTAATAATTATAGGATCGGGTCATTTCGCCGCTCATATTCTTCGTCTTCCTATATTTCGTCTTATGGGTCCATTTCGATAAATGTAATACTTTTCATTTTATACCAAAAAAACACGATTTTGTTCACTAAATTGTTCATAGAAAAGATGATAAATTTTTTTAACTAATTAAGAACATTATAAAACAATTAGCATCGGAAAATTGAAGTAAAAAATATATAACTAAGTAACTAGGGGTCATACCAAGTGAGATCGCACGGTCGGTTATCAGATGGTACTTTTCACACGAAATGAATATTTTTAGCTAATTTGCTTGGCCTAAGACGGCAATTTGAATGGACGTTTACACGTCGATTTTTTTCAACAGCGCTTTGAGGCGTTTGCTACAACATTTCCCGTTAGGACAGCGTTGCCGAATGTGGTATCAATTTGATGGCTGACCAGCTCATTGGGCAGTTATAGCTCGCGGAGTGTTAAACCGAAAATTTCCCGGACGCTGGATTGGGAGAGGTGAAGACCTTAGCCTACTGATTCGCCGGATTGAACACCACTTGATTCATTCCTATGGGGAGTTATAAAGGATCTTGCTTATCATAATGTTCCGACGACATCGGCGAACATGCGAGAACGAATTACAAGGGCCTGCACCGCTATCATGCCAGAACCTATTCGAAGGTCAATAGAATCATGCATCTGACGTCTTAAAAAATGTGTCGAGGTTAATGGCCATCGCTTCGAACATTTGGTACAATACATTTTCTGCACAAAAGATTCAATTACATTATGCGGACATTCTAATTGTCAATACGATCACGATTTCCCGTTTTTACACGTGTATTTTGGTGAAAAATCATTTCAAGGTCATGACATCATAAGTCGTTGGATTCGTCTGAATATCAGCTACAAGGCCTTCATTAAAAAAAAACTAATTCCCATTTGAAAAACTGTTGAGGACCTTGAGAACGCAAAAAACTATGTCCTCGACAAAAATTATTTTTTTTATCAGTGTATCAGCCCTTCAAAATTACCGTTCGACATTTTTTCGTCACTCTGTAGGGAACTGGGGTGGTCACGTTAAATGGTTCACTCTGTATAATGAAGGAAGGGAATTACTGGACTAAGGGCGCTTCTATGAAATTTTCCGTTGTCGTCGTTGCAGCACTGTCAGTAATTTCGAAACGCACTTTTTTTCTCTCTAATATCCTCAAGCCCGCCCCCAAGAGTGGCAACGAAATACGTTCCTCTTCACACGTTAAAGTGTGTGAACGCATCCAACCTCGAGAGAACCCATGTGACGCATGAACGTACACCGCTAGCCTAGTCACATCGACGAGGCACCATATGTATGTATTAAGAACGCAATATTTTATAGAGAACAAAATTTTGACATATGCATATTTGAAAGAAAGAAAAAAAAATAACTGAAAACATCTTAAATCAATCAAATCCGAAAAACAAAATTTATTCACACATTATAAATATTAAGAAAAAGAAAACGAAAATTACGCACATACAATCGGTGAGATGCGGAGTTTTTTGCGCCCTATGGCTGTAGCCAAGGCATTTAAAACATTTCGTCGCATTGACATAGTCAGCCAATCCGTAAAAGCCCCAAGCGAAGAATACTCTTGCCCGCTCGAGTATTCTCTGGATAACCTTTGCAAGTAGTTCCACAATCCAATTATACTGGCCCTTTATGCTTTTCAATCGATGGCACAACATGATTACTCTATCAAAATAGCCATTTTCCTCGTCCGTTTCCGGTCAGAGGTTTCTGACTATCAGATCACCTTTTACTTTGTCACTAGACAGTTCTTTCTCCGTATCGTGAATTACGATTAAGACCCTGATTTGATTTGGCTCCTCCGCGGTTGAATTCTCTGTTTGTAAGTCCGCTTTTTAATTTGTTCAACGTCTTTTTGAAAAGAGACGTTGATCACCAATCCAGGTTTCCTGATTTGTCGAATCGAAGTTACTCTCAGCGTATTTTTCAATGTTCCTAGACTTGTCTGCAGGTCCCTTTTGAGTTGAGCACTGTCTCGTGTATCTTTTTTGTCGTGGGGCCGAACGCCTACCGCTCTTGTCGAGCTTCGTTTGATCGGCCCCTGGTCGACGGGCGGCCCTTTCGCTCCGCCGTGCAGGCGGGCGATGCTGCCTTTCTTCGCAGCAGACGCGTACGTCTGCCGCTGTTGTCCCTTTTGTTCTTCAGCTGTCATGAGTTTGCCGCACAACTCTGCTATTTTTTTTCTGCATTGTTCCAGGTTCAATTCCGAGATTTCAAGTTGATGCTTGTAACTCATTTTCTTGTCCCATTCAAACTTTAACTTCTGCTCGTAATTCGAGCAAGCCACTAAGGTTTACTGAATTGCGGCTTCGGTGACTATGTTTATCGTCCAGTATGTATTTCCCGAGAATGTCTGTTTCAGCCTCTAACCATTCATCTAGATTGCGTTTTTCCAGGAGTAGAAAGAGCCACTCGCGCTTCCACCTCCTCCTTTTTGCCTGTTTCCACTGCTGTTGTTGACTTAGCAGACCCTCCAGAGAGACTGCACAACGCAGTCTCGCCGTGTGCGCTTTGTTCGCGCCGGAGAGAGCCAGCCCTCTCTGAGACATGCAACGCGTTACTTGGCTTCCTAGAAGGTCCCGGTGTAATTGCCTTCTCGTCCTCCACCTTCTGCATTTTTTCTTCATTGTTTTTTGTTCGAATCCATTTTTTATCCCACGAGGTAGTCAGAACTAAGTCATCCAACCCGGCCTTCCTCCGTACCGGGGTAAGGTTAAGTGGGCCCAGGATGGGCCTGCTCTCCGACCATGCATCCCCGGGCCGCCTCCCAGGGCACGGGATTAAGGTGATTTTTAAGGGGTTTTCTTCCTTTTGGCCGAGGTGGTAAAGCCAAGACCCTCGCTCCCGACAGAGCCACATACCACCAGCAACCGCATCGCAGAAATCGTGCATGAGGCGTGAAACCGCTCGACAGGCGCCAGTGGGCCAGTGGGTCGTCCGCTGGTGGGTCCGGCATGACCGGACCTACGATATTTGAGTTGGGGGCCCCAGGGGCACTACTTACCGTGCATCTCTTGCCTCCTCTCGGCTCGTACAATCCCTGAGGAATGTCATACCGGAGGCCATTAAAGTAGGACCAGTCAATAGGCTTCTGCACTCAATGCATAACAAGGTCAACGTATTTTTTAATCAGAACGTTGTGTCACGGGTTAACAATGCTTATGCATATATAGTGTATACTGAATCACTATTGAATTACAGGCCTGCTGCAAAGACCTCGCATCTTACGGGTGTTCTATGGTATAATGATACAGAGGGTAAAACGGATGATACGGCCGATCGATCTCCTCGATCACTTACACTTCGATATCTATAACCAAGACATATTTTTGGTAAACGGTGTTGAGATACGTCTGCGGCTCGTACGGACCAATAACGCTTTTTGTCTCATGAGTTCTTCGAAAAATTGCACGATCCGCATTACAGAGGCACCGCTATTTGTACGTCGCGTTAAGATGGATACAGGTTCGTAAAGCAGTAGTTCTGAACCACTTGTTACGTACAAAATGGTACCCCGGATAAACCGAGTGAAGATAATCATACTGTGGGCTGCTCTGCTCGTCCCATACGGGCCTGAGTTCTCTGGGAGTATAGATGCAAGGGTACCAGAATGAGATTTAATGCTTCCCATGTTACGGACCATTTTTCGTATCCGTATACTTCCGTATTGCTCAACTCGTGTCATTGCCTCCGCGGCCTCCATACCACCGAACGCTCGCAATATTTCGCAATCCTAAATCATCAAATTCCTTTTCTTTCTTCAAGAAGCGAAGTTGCCGGTTTCGAAATATTAGTGGAAGCAAAAAGGGAATGCAACAATCGAACTCTTTGCGAAACCCCGATAAAATCGCTGATCCATTCTTTCGCAAATCACCCCCACGAGAACCTAAACGCAGCTATTCGCCGAAATCCTCAAGACGTCATCCACTTGGTGACTCCTCAGTCTTATTGCGACTTTCCGACCAATCAGTCGAGGGACCATCACTCCTTAGTGGCAAGTCTGCTCGCGTACTGAGGTTCTCGCGGGTACGACCGGTGTCGGCCCTTCATTCACCTTCGTTATATCGGTTCGCGACAATTACGTTAGCGGCATTGCGTGTCGAGTTATTTCGAAGCCGAATCACCTATTATTCTCCAACAACCCCGTTACAACTATATTTTATTATATTTCATTTCGATATACAAGAAACATTATATATACGTTTCGTGTAAGACCTTTCTAAGTGACGAATAAAGTGAACTGTTAAATTGGGTGAACTAGTGACTACGTTGCAGATTATTCACCTACAACCCAACGCCGAACGTCTCCAGCAGCGTCAGCAATAAAAGGTGAGGTGCGTTACGCCGCTTTAAGACAGACAAGCACCCCTGTGCCGGCGCCCCCAGCTCGCGCACAAAAAATAATAAAATAATAATATTACAACCGGACAACAATCAGGATTGTAACACCGATTATCATATTTTGGTTATTTATCAATAGTAGCCGATATACAATTTTGGAGAGGCCTTTGCGTCGGTTTCACCCAAACGAGTACACACCCACACGCACTAATTTTAACAATATAGAACCTAATCGGTTAAAAAGTGATCGAGTGGCGCGGATTTTTGTTCCGTTTAAGTGGGTTGAACAGAATTAGATTTAATATTTGTTGCGTGTGTATCGCGCCGGTTTCGAATACACACAAGTCTCGCAATCCTCGGCAACCACCCTTGCACCAGGTCCACTGGGGGATACTATCCACCTCCCAAGTGCAAAGGAATTATGGTCACCGCGGAACGCATTGTGCGTGAGTAGGGATCCGTGCCCAGGACCCAACCAAGAGGCGCGGTACTCGCGAGGCCATTTTAACGACCGAATATTGACGGACGCGAACCTGTTAAGATGCGGGAGTCCGGGATTGCGACTTGCTTTCAACCGGAGGTACACCCATTGGGGTGGAACGATTTTTTTAACTAGTCCCCATCTGGCCACGGAGGTATTCTAGTGTTGACCAGGATACCTCCGTGGCCAGATCGGGACTGGTTAAAAATCGGCCGGTAACATCGAAGAGAGGTCGCCGGCTCTAGTGGGATTTTTCCAGATGTTGGCAAGTTTTAGGTAACGGTGAGTGTGGTGCAACTCTGGAGACTCTCCACTGGTCTTTGCACCTTCCGAATTCCATAGGAGAGACTCAGGAATACGGCGGCGCGATGCTACCGTTGCGTTTTTAAGACGGACTGGTAAATATCTCCTAGGGCAGCAATGAAGACGCGTTGGGTCACTGCCCTCGGCGGGGATGGTGCTAAACGTCGTCCTCCAAACAGGAGCGCGCGTGCGAATCACTTCGCATCGTCGATGTATTTCCAAAACCTCCCAACGATGGTAATGTGACACACCGCTTTACCACTAGGGACTGGTGACCCCTGAAAGCACTTGAAGCGGTCCGCGAGGTCATCATACAATAATTAAAACTACTAGGTAAATGACAACAAGTCGACGACGCGACAACATTGATGCACAAGTCAAACAGAAAAACCGTCAAGAGGAGATCCAGCAAGGACGAGGCGTGGACGCGAATTTTCAAATTATATAGAAATGACGAGGCGTGGGCGCAGACGGGAGGCGGACACGACTACAGACGAACGACGTAGGTAGCTACGTGTAGGTAACTAACAAGGAAACCGTTTCTCGGGACCCCCGCCGATTTCATTCATTTTTGAATATGTTATTCTTCGTCGAAATCTAAGAGACACATCTTTTGTTTTGTCGGCGGAAAACCAGTTCTAGGAGGTAAAACTCACCCTCGAAGTTGGGCACCCGTCGAGTAACTTTTGCAGTTTCGCAAAGTTCCAATCAAGAAATGTGATTAAAAACAATTAGAGAACAATGCTTATGGCGAATAATGAATAATGTGCATTTTCGAGTTCCGAGGGGGTGAATAGAGGTAAACTTATAGGGGGTGGAAGTCGCGAGATTCGTATAATTCGGAAACTTTTTTTTTTTCATCTTGATGAGATCTGAATGAAAGTTGCATTCGAAAATGCTTGAAAAAGTAGGTGATACGGGTTTTCGTGTTTTTCGAAAAAAAACCTTTTGAGGGTGACTAACCCTGTATAATACCATTTCCGGTGTTCCCGTCCGATTTCGTTCATTTTTTGTTACGTTATTCTTCATCGAAATCTACGAGGAAAAAAATTGTTATCGGCGGAAAAACACTTTTAAGGGGTGAAACTCACCCTCAAAGTGGGGCACCCTCCGAGTGACTTTCGCAGTTTCACACAGTTCCAACCAAGATATTCGATTAAAACCAATGCGAGAAAAATGCTTGTAGCGAATAAAGAAAAATGCCTGTTTCAGTTTCGCGGGGGTAAAGAACGGTAAATTCATAGGAGCTGGAAATAAAAAAATTCGTATAATGTGAATTTTTTTGGTTCATCTCGATGAAACCAATTGCATTCGAGAGAGCTGAAAAAGTAGATGACATGATCCTGCGTTAAAAAGCAACCGTTTTGGGGTGACCACCTCTGTACAATAACATTTCCGGTGTTCCCCTCCGATTTCGATCATTTTTTTATATGTTATTTTTAATCGAAATCAGAAAGATATACATATTTCTTTGATCGGCGGCAAAACAGTTTTAAGGCGTCAAACTCACCCTCGAAGTGACTTTTGCATTCACGTTACGACTCGATTCAAGATATTCGAATGAAACAAATTCGATGACAATGCTTATAGGGAATAATGAAAAATGCGTCCGTCAATTTCGATGGGATGTAATCATCCCATCCCATCGAAAAAATTGTAATCATCAATTCTTATTTCATTCCGACAAATCATTCCGAATTTATCAGGTTTATATAACGTAGGAAATACCTGTTCTTGAATATTCTGGAAAAACATCGGTCGACGGGTGGACTACCCTCATGTGATACCATGCCTGGTGTCCCCATCCGATATTGTTTCGTCTGATCGATGGTATTTTTTATCTGAATGTACGTGACGCAAATCGTTCAATCTCCCGGCGAATGATCTAAAATACACGTGTTCCGTCTATTGTAAAAATGTATGCCGTCGGTATTCCGACGGCATACATTTTTACAAACTTATGCGGATTAAAAGGTTAACGATTTCATACCATAAACGCGATTCGTTATAATATAATGCATTTATTTGCATTCGAAAATAGGGCAGAGCTTACAAAAATATACCGTTTTCCGTTACTTCCAAAATCTTTTTTACCGGTGAATGACACCTAGGTGTACGTGCGCAACCGAATTTCCACCTGAATCATATTATGTTTAAGTCTTATGAAACTATTTTCAGGTGACAATTAAAGATCTTGATGGTTAGAAGAACATTTCTTGAAAAATCCACCCCTATTTTAAGAGCCCTTTTTGGCAGAATTTCTAAGACGCGCGCAAATTTTTGCAGCTTTCTATTTTCAATATATTTTGGTGGTGCTAAAACTGATTAACAAATTAAAGCTATTCTACATTCTAACGCTGATTCACTTGCGACTACATACTTAATTCAATGCCAAATTGCGGATATTCAAAATCGTAAAAACAACAAGCCCGTGGTATTTTTATACCATCTTGGCACTGGAGTGATGTAAGTTATAAAGGGGTTTTCAATAAGGGCGGGTCGATGTTCAAACGGAATAAAACAACCTGTGAGGTATTAACGAAATTCTTTTTTTTATTTGAAAGGCCTATGTATGCCATTATGTATGGAATATAACATCGTTCAAATGTCCGCCGCGGCTTCTCACGGTGGCACGGATCCGAATGATCCAATTTTCCATGACTCTGCCGCATAGATCTGGCTGAATTAGAGCGATGGCCTGTGTTGTGTTGACTTTAAGAGCATCGGTCGATTGCGGCTTAATGGTATAGACCTGCAACTTCAAGAAACCCCATAACCTCCACAACTCCCACCCCATCACCTCTGCGAGAGATAACCATACCCTCAAATCGTTCATGCAGAATCTGCACCATGGCGTCCGCTGTGTGGCACGTAGCGCCGTCCTGTTGGAACCACATGTAATCTACGTCCATATCGTTCAATTTTGGCCACAAGAAATCGGTCATTATCGTTCTGTAGCGTTCGCCGTTGACGGTGACGCGCTCACCTACGTAAGTTTCAAAAGAGTCCGGACCAATGACGCCGCCGCACAGTGCGGCCGATTCCCAAAAAGCTGGCCAAAAGTCGAAAAAAAAAAGTTTCTAGATAGAGTTTGTTTGTCTTTGGGTTGGCTACAGTAATCCCTTGAGAAGTGAAAACCGTTCATAGCAACGTCCTATACCCTAAGTATCCTCTGTTTCTTCAGTCGCAACGTGGCCTTCGTTTGATCATCGTATTATTGTCGATGAATAGTGAAAGTTGTACACATGTGAAAGATTTTGTAATGAAGTAAATTGAACAAAACGAAATGGAATCAACTTCGGAAGGTTAGTAAAATACGAGAAAGTTTTAGTACATATCAATACCTCGACACAAAATTTTTAGCTGCAGCAATACGCAGATACATTTTTTGTAATTTTTTAAATAAAATTTGAGTTTTCAAACTGAATAGTAATACAACGCCGTCATATGCTGCTTTGAAACCTATTAGAGGTTACTCAAAAAAGTAATAGTTACTGAATAAAACAAGATTCAGCTGCTACCACTTGCTACCTTGGCTTTTATGCTATTTTTTGTGCACAAGAAATAAATACGAAGAGAGAATGGGAGAGAACAGTGAAAGCCTATACTTTAAAGAGGGGATCTGCTTGTATTAGTAACGTAGGTTTCTATACAAATTCGATGTATACTCGTGTGCGTGCGTGCGTGCGCGCGCGCGCGCGCGTGTGTGTGTGTGTGTGTGTGTGTGTGTGCGTGTGTGTGTGTGTGGGTGTGTGTGTGTGTGTGTGTGTGTGTGTGTGTGTGTGTGTGTGTGTGTGTGTGTGTGTGTGTGTGTGTGTGTGTGTGTGTGTGTGTGTGTGTGTGTGTGTGTGTGTGTGTGTGTGTGTGTGTGTGTGTGTGTGTGTGTGTGTGTGTGTGTGTGTGTGTGTGTGTGTGTGTGTGTGTGTGTGTGTGTGTGTGTGTGTGTGTGTGTGGAGGTGTGTGTGTGTGTGTGCGTGTTTCAACTCGGAAGAGCTCACCTCTTACGTTATTTCACCATGCTCTCAACCGCACACCCAAGACCGGTCACATTACCGTAAACTTGAGTGTACACGAATTATATCAAACTTTTCATTTTATCAGTTTTCTGTTATTACTAAAGAAAAGAATACATACATTTCTTTTAAAAAAAATTAATTGTGGAATAGACTATTTTGCTGATAATTTGTTACAGTGATTAAAAATATTAATTTTTGTTTAATTTATTAGCATATGTTGTTTTTGATAGAAAAATGTTTATTTATTTTTTAGGTGCCAGTAACACGATGGAAGGAGATTTGACGAGGCTCAAATTATTTCATGAAATTAAAAACATTTTTAAAAGTGACAAACAGGACATTTTTGCAAAAGTAGAAACCTTTTTATCGAAAAGTGAGAATTCCCTGTATACGTTATCAGATGAAGGAAAAAGCCAAATATGTGATACAGTGAATAAAATGATACAAAGATGGGATTGCAGCAAAAGAGTAGAAGATAGATTTTTGAAAAAAAACAATGATTGGTTACAAAAAAATATTGAGCTTAAAAAAGGTAGCCAAAAGGAAAAAACTAATACAGAGCCAAGAGAGACGCAAAATGACGAAAAAAATTCAAAAGCAGGTCGTCGAGAACTAAGTTTCTCCGAATCTTCAGAAAGAAGTAAACGCAGAAAAACAGAAGAATTACGAGCAAAGGTATCAACAGAAGCTCTTTTGTACTCGGCAACTAGTAAACTGCGTTCGGAAGGTAACATTGATTTTGCAAAAGTGGTACGTGATATTTCCGAAGGAAGTCCTAAAAAAGCTGCAAGGTACAGGAAATCGTTGGAGTCTACAAATAATAATGTACCTTTCACTGAAAACGAGGCTTTATCATTGTATGTAGAACTTGGATTATCACAGAGTAAATATCAGCTGCTGCGAAATGCTCATATGGAAAAAAAATCACGGATGTTTCCAGCATATAAAAAGATCCAAAAAGCAAAGTTACAGTGTTCTCCTGCAACGGGTATGTCATTCACTGAAAATGAAGCAGGAGTTACATTGCAGTATATACTTAATCATACAAGTGATCGCATTATCTTACTTCACATGGAAGTTATAAAAATTTTATCTGAAAAGGAACTTGAAATTTTAATCTTAATTGTTAAGTGGGGCTGCGATGGCAGCTCGGGCCATAATGAATACAAGCACAAGCTTGATGATGAAAACGATAGTGACGAACATATTTTTTTTACCTCTCTTGTACCATTGCAACTTCTACACATAGACACTACTACAATGAAATCTACAGTAGTCTGGAAAAATCCGAGACCATCATCTCCAAGATACTGTAGACCTATCAAAATTCAATGTGCAAAGGAATCAGTTGACTTGACAAAAAAAACAACAGACGAGGTGGAAGATCAAATAAAAAATCTCGATACGTTTGAAACTACTATTGATGGGAAAATCGTGCGTGTCAAGTATGATTTATCCTTAACAATGATAGATACCAAAGTATGTAACTCATTGACAGATACAACTTCTGCTATGCGTTGTTATCTATGTAATTGCACATCAAAAGATTTCAACGACATTGATGCAATGCTTCAAACAGACATTATTACGGAACACTTGAAATTTGGCATTTCATCGCTTCATTGTTGGATTAGATGTTTCGAATTTCTGCTACATTTGTCGTACAAATTGAAAATCAAGAAATGGCAGGCTCGTAAGCCAGAAGACAAACAGTCTGTTGAAAACCGAAAAAAAATAATACAAACTGCGTTTAAAAAAGAGATGGGGTTAAACGTTGACAAGCCTAAATCTGGATCTGGAACATCGAATGATGGTAACACTGCACGACATTTTTTTGAAAAATATCAACAATCGGCAAAAATAACGGGAGTCGATCAGGACATCATATATCGTTTCTACATCATCCTGCAAGCCATTTCAAGTGGACATGAAATAAATATAAAAAACTTCCGGCAGTATAGTGTAAAGTTGGCTAGAATGATAGTAGACAAATATAATTGGTATTATATGCCAACTTTAGTGCATAAGCTTTTGATTCATGGTCCAGAAATCATTCAAGATGCCGTTTTGCCTATCGGAGAAATGTCGGAAGATGCTCAAGAGGCTTGCAATACATTTTTTGCCATCTATCGCCTGAACTTCGCTAGAAAGAACTATCGTCAGAAAACAATGGAGGATGTGTTTAAACGATTTTTATTAGCTTCTGACCCATACATTTCAAGTTGCAGAAAGTTGCCAGCAAAACAGTTGAAGTCTTTGTCAGCAGATACAATTGATTTACTGTTGTCTCCATCTATTGATGCGGAAGAAGTGTTGGAAAGTACTGATTGTAGTTCGGCCTCTGAGACAGAGACAGATGTAGATGCTGACGATCTTGCTGATAACGACAAATTTTTTATGTAAATAAAACTAAATAATCTATTTTGCTGTATAACCTACAATTTTTAAATTTAATAAAAGGTTTTGGTGAAAATTTGAAAAATGTTTGTGTAGTATATTTCTTTAGTCTGACTGTAATTATTGAATAGTAACAAAAAAAAGGTACACGAAGAAACTTGAAAACTGCTTGTATTGCCTTTTATTGGATCCGCCATTTTGAATTTCATAATTCTGGTGGAAAGGGGTGGATTTTCAAATTTTTAAGATCAAATTCGTAATCAGCGACCTAAAAAACCTATAAATTGACATGCATCTTGATTATGTTCTAGAATATACGCTATTTCTCGTGAGGGGGTGGCCAATAGGGGTGGAAGGGGGTGGAGTTTATAATTGTTAAAATCAAATTCGTAATCAGCGACCCCGAAAACCTATAAATTGACATGCATCTTGATTATGTTCAAGAATATACGCTATTTCACGTGGGGGCGTGGCCAATAGGGGTGGAAGGGGGTGAATTTTCAAATTTTTAAGATCAAATCCGTAATCAGCGACCTTAAAAACCTACAAATTGACATGCATCTTGATTATGTTCTAGAATATACGCTATTTCTCGTGAAGGGGTGGCCAATAGGGGTGGAAGGGGGTGGATTTAATAATTGTTAAAATCAAATTCGTAATCAGCGACCCCGAAACCTATAAATTGACATGCATTTTGATTATGTTCAAGAATATACGCTATTTCACGTGAGGGGGTGGCCAATAGGGGTGGAAGGGGGTGAATTTTCAAATTTTTAAAATCAAATTCGTAATCAGCGACCCCGAAAACCCCCGAGTAAGAAATTTTGAAACAATTACTTGATTTTTCGAGTTTTGGCCAGCTTTTTGGGAATCGGCCGCACTGTGCGCCGGCTCAAAATCCGCACCAAAGAGTAACTTTTTGTAGATTCATTGCCACCTGGTGAACCTCGTGTGGGTTGGCGTCGTCCCATATACGGCAGTTTTTCTTGTTAACATTGCCATTCATCCAACAATGCGCCTCGTGTCTAAAATGGGCGCAACGCGCGCAACGCTTGCACTAACGAACACTCATTTTGATAATAAAGTTTTATCATTTGGGCGTGCTGTTCAATCGTGTAACTTGCCATGGTGATTTGGCATCAGTGACTGAATAATAAACAACAAATTAGACAGACGCCACCAAAACAACATGGCCGCCAACATCTACCCGCACCAATTGAAAAACCCTCTATTATTCATTGAAAGTACTGCAGTAATAGTAATCCTCAGAAAAATGCTCAAGACATAATGACTTCTCATACCAGGAACAGCGAATCACCGCCACATTTTTGCATCCTGGGACTTCACAACGGGATTTGTAAGCTTCTCCGAAACCAAAATCCACAGGATTTTCAAATGCGTCTGACTTTACTTCTGTATAACTACTCTTGAACGAAGAATATTTGAAAAGATTGACATATGGAGAGAATGATAACTGATTATGAGTTAGAGATTGCAATTTAATGATATTATTCCTTAAGTGCAAATTAATATCATATTAAATTAATGATACACTATTAAAGAAACTCCTGACTACATTTTTCCATACTCCGAAACCATAAACATCAAGACGGTGAATCTTGCTGGTGTACTCTTAGGTATATTCTTTAACATAACGTCATAATTCGGAAGTATTGCTCTCCGTACAACCGCAGGACAATAGCCACTTTATGAATCAATTAACAATACGCTTTGCGAACAAACGTTTTTGAAAAAAAAAACATGCTGTAACCAAGTTTTACAGTGTTGCGAAAAATAAAAATAAAATATTTACATTATTCATATAATTATTCTAATTTATGTTACCAGGTAACACACATATACGAATGAGTGTGCAATGTATAAAAACATATTTATACCTGAAGTAAGTTTTCCAGACTTCGATACTGCTATATATACATTATGTGGACTGAACAATGAAACCCACTTCGTTCGTTGAGGACAAAAAAAAGGTGAAAGAAGGTTCCTCTGCAGATATAGTCGGTTGAATACTATAAGTATGGGTTGTAGACGAAACTGACTATACAAGAAATTCCACCTGTTTTAGGCCTTTGACGGCTAAAGTCTTTCCCGAGTGCGTCTCTAATTCGAAACCACTTTGGTCGCACTTGTAAATATTTGGCATTCCGTATGTTTGTACATTTTGCTTGACATCGATATAAATTATTCGGCTGGCTCTATTAAAGTTCTCACATTCTCAATCGTTGTTCCAGTGATGAATATGTTAACTTTTCTTGATACAATACGATGGGCATTTTCAAACGATCTCACCAAAAATCCCGATGCTTTAAATTAAAAGTCTTCATGGCCTACTTCTTCCTGTGCTCGCAAAGCGCACTTCCGTAAATCTATATCATGAACTGTTAACTGTGCATTGACAGCAGACTTGAATTTGCGCAATGAATAGTCGCAAATCATCGCGATATTTTCCATGAAAGTTGCACCTTTTTGTAATAACGGGTCCGACATGTTAATCTTCGAAGAGATCTTATTTTTTTCAATTCGGTCTAACAGTCTCGATGCCTAAATTTTTATTTCTTCGCGACCTTCAGTAATCGATGGCTCTCAACTTGATTTCTCTTACGAATGTAAAAGAAATCTTCATCACTTGCGCGTGCGCCTCAATTTAGATTCATGAATAGCATGTGCCCATTCGTCATCTACTACATTTTGCGTTTCTATATTTTGATACTCATTCATTTCATTTAACAATATCTTTTCAAAACTGCTTTTCAATTGTATTTCCGCATCATCAATTGACGATTGAAGACGATTCATCGCTTCAAATGTCAGAAGTAGTTGTATAACATTCATTGGGTTGACCTTCATAGTCAACATAAGGAAACATTCGATGCACTTTATTTTTTTAAGCAATAATTACTGGTAATAGCAGGAAAATGTTTATGCGTATCCTTGAGTTCGATGAAAATCGATTTATATTGCGCACTATGATGATACCAACTAAATTGTTCACGACGAGTTCTTCATATGCGTCATGTTATGGGTAACTCGCGGATAGCAAAATTTCCGTACTCGTTGTGTTTCGACGTTCTTCCACGGCATTTAATTTGCAACTGTGATGCGCTTTTCCTATATGTTACGCACGATCTACATTGTGCGAGCCGCACGAGTTGGGGAGATAAAAAAATAATGACAAAATGAAAAAAAAAATTAAAACTGAAATTCAACATTAAGGGGCTATACCAGCGTGAACGCTGAAAATTTGGGTGATTTTCGGGCATTTTTTGGAAAAAAACAGTATTCGATTAAAGGTTTTGGAAGATTAAGAAAATATTCGGCTATATTTGACCTATATTATATAATTTTTTCATAGAAAAATATTAAGATCCAAGCGACTTATGCGCTGCCTCCGGAGGGGCTAAAAAGAAGTTCCTCCACTACTGACATGATTCCGGCCGATTGAGTAGCTGAAACCGAAAATGGAAAAAAATGTCGTTGAACTGGGAGACATTTCCTGTACAATGACGTAGGATTTTCGAAAAGTATCAAAATCTAACAAAATGGCGCAGTGATGAAAAAAGTAGGTTTTCTTGCCTATAAAATGATCGTGTTTTTCAATGCCAAATCGTGAATTTTCATCCAATCAAAAATATTCTACGTCATTGTAGAGCAAATATATTCACAAGTACTGAGTGCAAACTTCAAGTCAATGGAATTATTGCTCATTGAGTTACAATGGCAGCCAATTTTTAAAATCCCATTTCGAGAAAAACGCGTTTAAAATTGTAAATATCGACTTTTGCAAGATTAAATGATATTTACCATAAAAACTGGTAATTAGCTAGACCTGGCCCATACAATGGACCCTTCTCTTCCTCGAATCATGCCTGCTGAAAGGCTGAAGCTTTGTTCCGAGCTGTTCGTCCCTCTTTTAAGGGAGACTTTGTCCTTGGAGTGCAATATTTCAAGAGCTTACATTTTATTTATTTTTTAAAGGAAACGAGGAAAGCTTTTTGAGTACGGTTTTTTTCTTGCTTTTGTTCATAATATACAGAATTTTTTTTTTTTTTTAACCAAAATGGCGGCCATTGCAGCTCCGCGAAAACAGATCCTAAATCGCGGGAGGTAAACGGCTAACGCGCACTGCCCCTGTTGATCTGAAACACAAATTCAAAGCATATTATCAATCTGTGACCCTTTGGTTATGGAATGACGAATGGGTTTTTCCATTAGTACAAATTTCGGAAAATGGCGGCAATATAAAAAAATCGAATTTTCGCGTTTTTTTTCGAATAAAAAGATAAATAATTAATGTAAAAATGTATCTATCAAAAAAACGATCCGTCATTCCGTGAAGACATATTTTCTGAGTATGCTCTCGAAATTTCAGGTCGAGATGTTAATTACAGCGGTCAGGAGAATGACAGCCATTTTTAAAAACGTGTTTTCAAGAAAAACGCGTTTAAAGTTTTATAATGTGTTTACACAAATGTGATTATAATTACCGCTAATTGGCAATGCCTGATCCATAGAGGCATCCCTCCTCTTCTAGCTGCTCATGTTGAGCCGCTAACATCTCCCGCTGCTCAATCAAGGACAAAGTCTCCGTTAAGGATGCTTCATGACGTAACTCCGCCTGGTTGATCCGGCTGTCGTCTCTCTCCGTGGCATATGCTTTTGCAATAGGACCGATGATGACGTCCATTACTTGCTGCATTTTTTAAATAGCATAAAAACCATTGTTAAATATTGAGACTGCAAGGAAATTAGCAAGCTTGATCGTTTTGAATCCATTATGAAGGTGCTTTGGAGCAAAGTGCCAGCGCAAGCCGTTATAACTTTCATAGTTATTCTGCGTGTTCCTTTCTTTGTATCGCTCTAGTGATTCCCTGAAACTTAAGTCGGTTCCAAGTATAAAAGTGGCAGATAAACATGCTTGACCTTTGATACGTCCATTCCTTCAGCTTCCACATGGCGAAATGAGCACCAGTTATTCGCACCTGCAGGACAATTTCCGTGGTTCGGATTTTCGTCTGTCGAAGACAAATGATGCAACATAGCCCCAATTTCTGGATACGTTTCATCAACATTATCTTGATGCCCGGTAATTGCCAATCTATAATATTTCTGGACTTTATTAATAACTTTGTCAGTTAGCTACCCGATATTCTTACTCCTTCCTCCTAAACCTTTGGGTTGTTTTTTGAGATTGCGGCATCGCGTTCCCATTCTTTTTTCACATGTGAGTAGCATTCTCGTTTTTCTACATGCACATCGTAATGATTCAAATTCGATGAACCTTTGTATGTGGCACTATCACCGTCGCCAATATAGGGCGTATACGTTACTCCATATTGATCGATCGAGCGACTAAACATTTCCTTCACACTATCAACCTCCATTTTTCCAGCTGATCCAACATGATTTACATCGCAATCGTCATGTCCTTGAAGCCATTCTTCGTCATCTTCAGGATGAGTATCTTTTTTCTTTTCCCAGACTTCACAACTGCTACAATAAGTCGACTTTACGATTGAATCGATGACTTTTTTTACTGAATTTACCTGCACGAGTTGTATCCGCGTTTTTTCCATGCGCCATCTCCGGCAACCGTCAAATTAATATCTGTACTTGGTTGTATAAAGTTTTCGCTCTCTCCTCAGTTAAGGCTTTTTGTGTACTCCATTTATAAACGGTTTTAGCAGCTTTGGTCACATTTTGAGAGTATTCAGCGTAAGTGTTGGTATGAAATTTTCTAAGAAGATGCATCACGCCACAAAATAGCTTTAGTCCATTGATACCGACGCTGTCAAGTCGCATCACAAACACTATACGACGATTTATTTCATAAGCATTACCAATCATCGGTCCAGAATTCACATATGAAACACCGCACTCACATGACACAGCAATTTTTAATTCTAAACCCCGTGAACTTGCTTCATTGAACTTGATATCTTTCTTGCAATTTTTATACACAATTAAAGTGCCAATTGCACTGAAAACAGAGTAAACCTGGTTAAAACTGTATCCATGGGTATAATCAACTATAATTTCATCATCTCCTGTGCGTAACAGTTTTTCAGCAAGTGTACTAGTATTTTCGGTGGACTGCTCATACGTGTATCGATTTCCCAAAAATCTCCTTTAGAAGGCTGCCATTTGGGGAGTATTGGAGATACGGCCTTGACATTTTTACAGGATGTTCGTGAAAGTATAAACTGCCGAAAAAGACAAAAAAAAACGATTTTTAGAAAGTGTCACACTGGTATAGCCCCTTAAACATGGAAAAGGCGTTTTTTTCATTATTCGCCATAGCCTTGTCCCCGAATTTAAATAGTTCGAATATCTGGAATCGAATCATAACGAAAATGCAAAAGTCCCTTCAAGGGTGAGTTTAACCCCTTAAAACTGTTCTGTCGCCGACGAAAAAAATACATATCTTTCTAATTTCTATGAAGAACAAGGTATTCAAAAACAAACGAAATCGGAGTGGAACACCGGAATCGTTATTGTACAGGGGTGGTCACCCCCAAAATGTTTTTTTAAACGCAGAATCCTATGTCAGTAGTATGGGGGCCACTATGGCGACCCCCACTCCTCATCCCCACTCCTAGCCCCCCTCCTCGGTAGCCGAGGTGGTGGGGATGGAGTGGGGATGGTCGTCCTTATCCCCCCCGTGCCCCAGCGGGGTGTGGAGGGGGGATGGCCGGAGTGGATGGTTCGCAATAGTGGCCCCTTTTTTTTGCAATATGAAGATTCATTTTTTTAGAAATAAATCTGTTTTGCACACCGAAGCCGTTGCTGCTCCTGGTGATGGTGAACTCCGAGGGTGCACACGCATACACACACACACACACACACACACACACACACACACGCACACACACACACACACACACGCGCGCGCCCACACAAGCACGAGTGTCACGACTCGTTCTCCCACCCCTTCGGCTCGAACGAGTCGTCGAACCCGTCGTCGGGCCACCCTGCGTCGTAAAAAGCGACGGGTTCGGGCCCGTCGTTCACCGCCGCGATTAGTACTGTCGCGACGTCGACCCCGTTGTACATGCGCACACGGGGGAGGGGGTGCCGTTTTCGGCCACAGCCACGACGACGCGGTTCTCTACGAGGTCCGCGAGCAGGTCCGAGACAAAGGGGATGGTTTCAAGATGCGCGATCCCCGAAACCGTGCACTGAACGGCGAAGCCCGCAACAAACTCGCAAAAGTGCGCTGAGGTATACAGCGAGTCCGCGTCTACGTACCCGCTGTACCCCTCATCAACAAAAAAAACTTCACTGTATCCCTCGGAGTCACACGACACTATGTTCCCGCGAAGTACGTCACAGCCACCCGCGGGTATTATTACGCACGATGCTCCCGGCATCGTCGAACGGACGCGTACTCCTGCCCGACGCTGCACGTAAAATTCGTGCAGGGCTTCACGCAACCACTCGTGCGTTTCGCCCGTCGCCACTGTGCGTATACATATATACGGCCAAGCCGTCGACGCGGGAAACGCGGCACGCGAACGGCGCCACAGGGAGCTCGAGGCACTCGGGATACATTTTCGCGAACTGGTGGAAAGGAAGAAGATGATGAGACGCACGCGACGGAGTCTGAAGAGCAACTGATGCTGCCAGTCGTATGAAGGGCATCTTTTGCAGATTTTGACAGCTCAGCATAATTGCATGTGTGCGAGGTAGCCGATGCATCGTTCTACGATGAGCTCACCCGACGGTAAGTGCGATCGTTCTACGATGAGCTCATCCAATGATGAGCACGGAGCTTAGATAGCATAGATGCACGTGTGCAAGCTAAGCGATGAGTTCATCCGCCGGTAAGCTCACCGCAGGAGTTCGAGAATTATGCTGATAACTGTCAAACCCTTTTGCGTAGCAACCCGCAAAGGAGAAACCGGATTCTCGGCTCTCCTCTTTGTGCGGATATTCGTACCTGCTATAGAGCGCGCACGCCGACGGGCACGAGCATATGTGTGTCGTGGCATGGGGCCGCTTGCTGGCACACACAAACACACGCGCCCGCAACAGAGGAGCCGTATTCTCGGCCTCTCCCCTTTGTGCGGATATTCGTACCTGCTATAGAGCGCACACACCGACGAGCACGAGCATACGTGTGTGTGGCACCGGACCGCTTACTACTGCACCCACGCACGCGCGTAGCTCACTGACGTATACCTTTAAAAACGAATAACAATTCAGAGATTGGTCCGAACCCCATATATACTTATATCAGCCTATTCACAATTTCAGCCTACATCCTCGAGAACATCTCAGCTGAGGGATAACCTGTATATAGCAAAGCATACTTATACTCGTTCTATCTTTTTTAAATAGAGAACGCAGGCCCTTAGAGAACGTTGAATTTGAATTCGACTATGATTTTTCTGGATTGAATTTTAACATGAAACTTTTCCGGCAATAAACGCTCGATGGAGGCATTGATGAAGATACTTTCAGGAATGTTCGTGCGTCACCAAAAATGCAGCTGCGCGAAATATCGGTTTACACGCTCGGAGAAATAAATCTCGAGATTTTCAAAAAGGCTATTGTCTTCGAATGTGCTACATGTAAGTGTAATAACACACACACACACACACACACACACACACACACACACACACACACACACACACACACACACACACACACACACACACACACACACACACACACACACACACACACACACACACACACACACACACACACACACACACACACACACACACACACACACACACACACACACACACACACACACACACACACACACACACACACACACACACACACACACACACACACACACACACACACACACACACACACACACACACACACACACACACACACACACACACACACACACACACACACACACACACACACACACACACACACACACACACACACACACACACACACACACCCACACGCACACGCACGCACGCACGCACGCACGCACACGCACACGCACACGCACACGCACACGCACACGCACACACACACACACACACACACACACACACATTGCTCGTGACAACGCGAGCATTTGAACAATTAATAAAAGCTGTCAGTAGTGATCGAGACAGCGTTCGATACATTTCTCAGAAGCAGCTATGGATAGCCGTAATATCCGTACGTGCATTTTAGATCTTCTTCGCTTGGTCAAAACGCGGAATGCACAACTTCGCCGAAGCTGTATTAATAACTGGTGCACCGAATTGCGATATTTACCGGAAAATTCTCTCATAACGCGTTTGAAATATGTGTTATGGTAGTCTCCGCTGCGAGCCCTTGTGACGCCCTATAACAGAGGTCTGTTTAGAGGCTACAGGATTCTCCTATGGGTGTTTGAAGAATTACAACGCAGAAATCTCGAGACTACTCTGTGAACACACAATCTCATCAATGAAATAAACGGTAAGTTGTGCTCCGTAGCGTGCGAGCATCTTTTTAAGTGTGATATCGTGGTAATGCAGAAGTACCCATAGATTATCGCCGGCTCTATGAAGCGAGCTCCGATGAAGATGCTGCACTCGCGGAAGGGGCGCAAGCCGTGGAGGAAGAAACAGCACGAGATGATGAAAGCGTGCATGGCGATCATCTAGATCCCGTGATTGAAGGACCATCCCGCAATAATTGCACCGACTCTGAAATGCTTATGGGTCCTGATCTACGCCCCGCGACGAACAATGAGGAGACTGTTCATAGACGTCCTGATTACCTTCAGCCGTCCCCCATATCAGATGTTGAAGAAGAAGAAAGGGCACTACAGCAGCCGGTTCTAAGTCCGGTAGAGATATATTTGCAGATATTTCCGTCGAGCAATCTCGTTTCAGTGACGCTGAGACCCTTGTCCGACCGTCTACATCCAGTATGGGGCACCCGTCCGAAATATTTTCCGATAGTAACGAGTGTAAGTATTAATAATAATAATAACCCATTATCATACATTAACAATACGTTTTTATCAGGCATTGATAATAAAACACATGCAGATTTGAATCCTCGTTTTAACGAGAATAACCCCAAGCGTGGCATGACGACGACGATGACGACGACGACGATGACGCCGATCAGGCTGCAAGCAACAGAGGCAACATCATGCTGGAGCAATGGGCTCCCGAGATAGTCAACGACGCGCAACACCCTGCTGAGGAATACGAGCATAGGGACAACCAGCTATGTATGTGGCCTTTTGGAGGTAACTCACCACAGCAGCAGGGTGCAAACGATTTACCGCACGATGATGATGATGGTGTTGATGACGATTGGCTAAATCGCCTTTTGAGTTCGAGCGACGACTCAGGTAAACGAACCCCTCTTTATTACTCGCATCGGTATATACGTTATCGGTTTTGCAAAGCTAATATTAACTTGAAAGATTTTGTTTGCAAAAATAGAGAGTGAGCTATTATATTTTATGGCAGGTTATGCATCAGTATCTCTGCTGTTTGATGAAGACGCTTCGTAGACGTCCATGGTTAGAAGTAGCAATAACATCAGGTACATTTTGAGCTTACTTATTGACATGGTTAAGCAATTTTAAGCATTCGTACACTTTTTTACAGGCGTACACGATGGTTTCGGCCGTAGACGGCAGCGTGATGAGTCCTTCGACGATGTACAGCCGCCAGGTGCGCGTATTGAGATCATCAAGGAGGCTCGTCGGTACTTCAAGCGTTTTAAACTACGAGGCCGAGAAATCACCGTACGCATGCGTCAACCCCCGCCTGGTGGCCATTTATTACCATGGCTGGCAGGAGCGTTTCGTGACCTTTTGACGTATATAACAGCGTCTTGCGAGGCGATTACATAGGTATATCGTTTGCCTCGAGCAGTTTACCGCACGGCCCCGATTGGCTCTCGTTTCGACCCGTTAGACATTGCGCGTCGTATGACATTTGGCAGTTAATAATGAGCGTTGCTCAGAGTGCTGCATCATTGAATATTGACGATGCGTGCATAATAAAAGGCAGTATTATCAGGGGTGTTGAGGGCACTGGCAGAAAACGCTTAACGCATGAGGGGGTAGCAAAAAAATCCATTCTCACGATACGCAATAGCGATACTCTGTGCTTACCACGGTAAATGACGGCGGCGCGCGCGTATGCCGAACAGGGTGAAATACGCTTAGGTAGTTTACACGCAAACTGGCAACGTATGAGGCAGACTAACGGGTCATTGCAGAAAAATGCTGTTCTTGAATTAACGAATGCAGCGGGAGTTATAGTACCGCCAAACGGCTTCGGTGTCCGTGCGATTGCTCTCTACCAGAATTATCTCGCGCAGCACGGTATTGCCATAGTAGTTTATGAATTTCTGACGTTCGGGAGGGGGGATGCACCTTTGTTCAACGGCTCGTAGCAAGTCTCAAATACTTTTGGCAAAATCGAACACACGCTGCACATTTTATATTACGAGCGTTCGCATCATTATCAGCCGATTTTAAATTTACGAGGCGCCGTGGGAAGTCGCGATTTTTGCTCCTCGTGTAATTCGCAATACCGCAGATTTGGCCATAGATGTTTAAAAAAAAAGTGTCCTCGCTGCATGTCGTCACCACCGTGCGATCCCGAAGTAAATGCAGCTATTCGATGCGAAGCGTGCGCGTGCGAGTGTTACGGGCTGCAACTGTTTAACAATTAAATGAATTCCGATTCATTTAATTGTTAAACGGTACAGAAAACACAAATCAAACAGCGTGTGTGCCTCGCTCAAGCGGTGCCGCGAATGCCTGAAAATTGTCAGGCCTCTCGATAAAAGCCGAAAACACATTTGCGGCGTGGCCTTTTGTAAAGCATGCAGAGCGGATCGACGCAATAATCACATGTGCTTTATGAAGCCTATTCGCGGCGGTCAAAGGACGGGGGAAATACTTTTTATATTCTACGAGTTTGAGACTCAGCAATGCACACAGGTACCAGGCGATGCAAATACTTTTCTACACGAGCCCAACTTGTGCGTAGTTCAACGAGTTTGCACGTATTGTTGCACTAGTGATTCGATGACCGAGCCATGCGAGTATCGCGACTCTCGACAGTATGTATTTCGACAGCAGCCTGTGGGGCAATTGGTCGAACTTGCTATGCAGCGTGTCGAGCATTTTTCGCGTACTATCTGTATTGCTCATAATGCCGGTGGATCTGACGCGCAGTTCATTTTGCGCTATGAATGGCGTGAATGGCTTTTCGTGACATGTTCATAGCCAGTGGCCGGGTTTGTCCGTTTGACGAGAGCACAACGATAGCCTCGGCCTGCTTCAGTGTCTTTCGGAAAAATTTCCTCAAAGACAATACGATCGGTATTATACCGTTGGGCGGCTATAGGTGGGTGCATACCCAATCAAAAAAGGCAATTTCATGGCTTGTATGAATGGAGCACACCCTCGGAAAGCGTATTATACACGCCGGCCGTTCGTGCGAATTTAGACTACCTCAAAATTGACTAGTCGACGGCAATTATGAAACAGGCAATACCGCGTACGTATTACAATTTCATGGTTGCTATTGGCACGGTTGCCCTCAATGCTGCTCTCTTAATAGAGACTGTAAGCAACGCGGTGATATATCAATGGACTAGCGGTTAGAAAGAACTCTTGCTATAGCTAATAGAATTAGCTCGGGAGGTTATCAGTTAACGGGAATCTGGGAATGCGAGTGGGACAGGCTTTTGGAATCTAGTGCCGAAATTCGCGAACTCATACGGGATCATCCGGTGACGGCTGCGGAACCCTTAAACCCTCGTGACGCTTTCTTCGGTGGTCGCACGGAGAATATGGTGACCCTCTACGATGTTAAAGAGACGGAGCGCATACGCTACGTAGACGTCTGCTCTCTGTACCCGTATATTTGCAAATTTGGTAAATACCCTATCGGACATCCGAAAGTATAAATAGGCGGAGAATGCTTAAGGGGTTACCCCCACTTGCGATTTTGAAAAAATCGATTTTTTTATTGCATTTTTTTGAAGTATAAGTATCTGAGAATATGTCTTGAAAAATTCAAGTCGATCCGAACAAAATTGACTGAGATATGAGCGTTGAAAGAGAAGAATCCGTGAATTGAAGAACTGAAATCGAAACTTTAAACGCGTTTTTCTCAAAATGGCATTTCTGAAGTCGGTGACCAAGATTACTCGAACACTAATGAACCGATCTTCTTCAAATTTTGCAGGCTTATATAATACATAAAAATGTAGTCTGTAATCGTTCGTTTTTTTCGTTAAAATTGAACCATTAACTTTGACTGTCCGCCATTTTGTGAAAAATGCAGATTTTTTAAAATCCTTCGATTAAAGACTAGTTTATACTTATATTTGACTAAATCCATCCACATTTTTTTTTGAGATGATCCACTTCGCCACAATGTTGATCACCGCAAACCGTGTATATAAAAACATTATTTCATTGACGGCCATTTGCCACTAAACAATGTAATATTTTTCAATAAAAAAATTACTGAAAGTTCTTCAGGATGTATTCTTTAAGATGGTATATTGATCGATTAACAAAAACTTGTAGTTTTCGTTAAAAAAAAATATGAAAAAGGCCTTTTTTGCGCTACAAGTGAGGGTAACGCCTTAAAGCTGACAGGACCCCTGGCGATCTAGCGCGTGTCAACGGCCTGGTGAAATGTACCGTTCTATCACCGTGCGATCTCTACCACCCGGTTTTGCTTGTGTGTATGCATTAGCGACTGCCGTTCTCTCTGTGCCGCACATGCAGCGAGATGATGAACGAGGAAGAGTGTATGCATGACGATCCGGACGAGCGTGTGTTCGAGGGTACCTGGGTTGCCGATGAATTGCGAAAAGCCGTCTCATGCGGTTACACGATACTCCACATTGCCGAAATCTGGCAATACGAAGTCACGCAATTCAATCGTGGCACGCAATTGGGAGGTTTATTCGTCGAGTACATTAACACCTTTTTGAATATCAAGCAGACGGCGAGCGGATGGCCCGAGAACTGTTTGGGCGATGAATCAGCCCAGAAGCTTTATATCGCTAGGTTTGAGCAATCAGAGGGGATTCGTTTGAATCGTCAGTCGATAATCAAAAACCCCGGCCTACGCTCAGTCGCCGAACTATGTCTGAATTCGTTCTGGGGAAAATTCGGGCAACGTGAAATCCTGCTGCAAACAGTCGTAGTATGAACACGCAAAAAACTTATGGAATTATTAACTAATCCAGAATACGATATTACAGGTATGCTGCCGGTGAACAATGAAATTCTTTACGTCATTTATATTGAAACGGGTGAGGCTGTGGTACCCTCGAGTATAGCTAACGCTGTAATAGCTGCATACACCAAAGCATAAGCGCGTTTAAAACTTTATGGTTACCTGGAACGTCTGGGAAGACGTGCGTTGTACTGCGATACCGACTCCGTAATTTATGTAACGAGAGAGCAATCTGATACCTACGAGCCCCCGATAGACCAATTGCTTGGCGATTTATCTAACGAGCTTATCCACCTATGGCACGGGCAGTTACATAAGAAGTTTCATTTCCGGCGGCCCTACATTTTATGCATTCATCGTGCGTGTGCCTGACGGGACGGAGAGTGAGGTTTGCAAAGTTAGGGTATCACGCTTAATTTTGCATACAATGCGTTAATAAGCTATGAGTTCGTACGATCCTTCATCGTGGGCGAGCGAGAGGATGATAGTGTACTGAGATACGACGCCATTAGATGTACAGAACTTCACCATGTTGTCACACGAGGTAAGCCAAAAACGTGCAAGCCATAGAGCATTAAGCGAAGACGTGACGGCCAATATGGATCGCTTTCCTACGGTTATCGCCATTTGTAAAATATACTGTAAATATATTTTTTACGTAAAAACCCGAAAATCTTATTTAATATTGCACGGAGCCGAAATTTTCTCATTTACCGCGATGGACACGAGGTGGCAACATCCATGGACTTCTATGATCTGCGGGCCGACAGGTTGCGGTAAAAGGTATTTTGTCAAAAAATTTCTGAAATGTATCACGCGTATGAACAGCGAACGCTTCGAGAGAATAATATTTTATTATTCCGAGTGGCAGACAGCATATACGGGGTACAGTGATGCTATAGAATTTCGCGAAGGATTACCCCAGACGGCCGATTACTCAAACGACCCCCGCGCGAAGCTCTCAATTATCGATTATCTAATGCGTTAAGCATCGAGGAATACCCTCGTCGATCTATTCACCAAAGGCAGTCATCATAAGAACTTGACCGTTATTTTTATAACGCAGAATTTGTTTCATCAGGGCCAAGGCCAGCAGGACATCTCTTTGAATGCTAATTATATTCCTATCTTCAAAAACCCTCGTGATCATGCTCAAATACGGCACTTGGCGCACCAAATATGTCCCGAAAATCCACGATTTCTACAGGAGGCTTATTACGACGCAACATCTAAACCTCACGGTTATTTGTTGCTAGATCTAAAGCAATCAACACCCGATAATTGCCGATACCGCACATGTATTTTCCCTGATGATACTCGCCATTTCGTTTACGTACCGCTAAAGAAATTAAAAAGCGGTGACACGTATGGAGAATTGCCAGTTCTACGCCTGTGATGGCACGCAGCGCATCGTCTCTTTGCAAGAAGAGCGTTGCGATATTGAACGCTCTTTAATATCTCACCAAAGAACAGCGTGAGGCTATTTTGCGGACAGCGGATTCTCGTATAATACGCTGCATTTGCGAGTGCGCTTTAAACGTTCTTCGCGGTAATATTCCTCTCAAAGCCAACCAACGGAAAAAATTGCGCCGCCACGTGCCTCTTCTCAGGCGCTTAGCCGCAAATAGAGGCTGCTGGAAAAGTAAGAAGAAATTTGTCATTCAAAGCGGTGAATTTTTACCCATGCTGCTTGCCCCAATCCTCGGTACCATATTGTCAAATCTAATTGCCAAATAATGGAGCATGCTAGGAAAATGGTTCTGGTGCCCGAGGAGCGTCTATTACAACTATATTCCCAAAAACGCAGCGTCAGCGATAGTGAGGCACGACCGATGAGTCAAGCGGAGAAAACAATAACAGCGACTCTGAATCGCCTTGATATGGAGATGAGCGAAATGTTGAAATCTAACGCGTACGGCGACGAGCGAGAAAAA
Source organism: Ophion costatus (assembly GCA_951751655.1). Lineage (NCBI taxonomy): Eukaryota > Metazoa > Arthropoda > Insecta > Hymenoptera > Ichneumonidae > Ophion > Ophion costatus. Next base: position 12,654,990 of record OX632361.1, on the reverse strand, counting down.
TGGCTAGCGTATTTGCGCGTATTACAGCGTTATCTACATTTCGTCGATGGCCAACGAGCACGGCTGTATCATGATCTTGTGCAGGAACAAAAAAAAGACACACCCTATGGAAAGATCAGCAACAGTAGCAGCAGAAACACGAATGAACGATTCCATTATCGTTGAGAGTGCACCTGCGAAATTCCGCAATAAAGCGAAACTCTTATTGCGACGCCTACATGATGCGCCGTCCTCAGATTTTTCTTGGGATGCAGCCGGTGTGGTTTCTGTCAATGGAGAAACAATCAAGCATTCAAATATTATTGGTCTTGTGAATGACGCAATGCGTGCGAGAAAGATTGGCCAAACCGACGGGCCGTACAGTCTTTGCAAATTTTTTAAGGGCTATACAGGCGACTCGCGAATTTGTGGGAAATGACGAACTGTGGCTGGAAACGCAAGCCAATTCATCATTACGCTCGCTCCACGGTAACAGCACCACCGACGCTGACGACGACGGTGACGACGAGGACATTAGCGATACCAGTCATTCCGAGTTCTACAGCGGTAACGAGAGCAACAAATTAGCCGCACAGAGTGGGCGGGGTAAGAGAAGACGGCTCACCTGGTCCTCTCATAAACTGTCAGCATGAAAACACCGGAAAAAAATTTACTTCGATGCTTCACATGAGGCGTCTTTTTCCGGTGCTACTAAACTGTTACGCGTAAGTCGTAAAAAGAAAATCTCCCAAGAAAAAAACGATACAGTGGCTCGAAGCACAGGATGCTTTCACCAAGCATAGAGCGATACGCCGGCCATTTCCCCGGCGCATCTACAATGTGCAGAACATTGACGACGTTTGGGAGGCTGATCTTGTAGACCTTCGTTCACGCAAAAGTTATAACGATGGCTATACCTATCTTCTTGTGGTCATAGATGTGCTCAGTAAGTACGCGTGGGTTGAGCCGTTGTACGACAAGGCTGCTATGACAGTGGCTAACGCTCTGGCTCGTATACTCTCGCTAAAAAGCACAAACGGCGGATCTCCCGTTTGCCTACAATCGGACAAGGGTCGGGAATTTACAGGGTCAGTTTTCAGACTTTCTTACAGAAGCATAATATTCAGTTTCGGGCGAGCCACAACCCTGACGTAAAAGCAGCTGTTGTAGAGCGCTTCAATCGAACGTTGGAAGAAAGAATGTGGCGATACTTCACGTATTGGCGCCAAAAACGTTAATCGACGTTTTGCAGAATATAGTCTCCGCATACAATCGTACGATACATAGTGGCATTAGAATGACGCCCGCATCTGTGACGTTGCTTACGTCTGCCAAAGCGTGCGATAATCTAATACGGCGATACAAACAACAGCATCCTGTACAGCGGTCACCTCCTAAATATAAGCTGGGCGATATTGTCCGCATCAGTAGCGCGAAGGCTGCCTTTGCTAAAGGATACGAGAGCGGCTGGAGCAGTGAGCTGTTTAAGATACATCGTATATCCGTGAGTAGCCGACCTATCGTGTACGTTCTGCATGATCTCAACGACGAGGAGATTGACGGCATTTTTTACGATCCCGAGTTATCTAGAGTCCAAAGGCGGGGATAGAAAAAGTAGGCGCGATGAGTGACACCGAATTTCTTGTAGTTTTACCTAGCAATAGCAGTATGAAGTACTACCCTAATAACAGGACGACGCAATATACCACACTCTAGGAACAAAGTGTAAATTTACGCGGTAAATGGGGCGTTTCCTTAGCCGAAATACACATACCAATGACTGTTCTACACGTGCCGCCTGAAGGTGAAAAAAACTTTATCAGTTTAGTGACGAACGCAGTGATCCCGGGCGTTGAGGCCAATGTCGATTTTAAAAACGAGCGCGCTTGCATACCATCTGGGGTATACCGTAGCGTCTCCATGCTACTCGAAGCAATTAACCAAATTCAATGTATCGCAGGACATTTGAAATTCCAGCATACTCTTAACGGCTATGTCTCGGTAGAGCGTGTCGGCACCGAGTGCAAAAATCTAGAACACGCTTTCCACTGTTCCCCCATAATTAACAAAATTTTAGGCTTCACTCATAGCACGGGTCTTGTGGTAACGAATCAGTATATTGCGCCGCAGCCGGCTAGCCTCATGAACGATATACTCAATATGTTGTTTGTTTATACGGATATTTGCGAGTCCTACATGACCGGTGATATACACGCGCCATTAGTACGTGTTGTTCCCTTTGACATTGATAATAATTATAATTACGGCTCTGTGAAAATCAAAAGTTTTTGCCACCGCGGTACATACCTCTTCTACGTGCCAGCTTTCAAACGATAGATATCGATATAAGAGATGAATTCGGGCATTGGATGCCATTCGAGGGTGGAACGCTAACCGTGATAGTCCAGTTCAAACGCCTAGCTAAGCTGCGGTAGAGAAAGAGAGAGAGAGAGAGAGAGAGATTGATTGATTGATTGATTGTGATTTATTATGCCTTGGTCGAAACCTTGAGGCAATACAAAAAACAAGAGATAGTTTGCAATTTGCAATATAAAGTAACGTAAATAAAAATAAAAATAATATTAAAATGTAAGTTTACAGTTTTCGTTTGCGAGAGATATACGTAGATATATACTATATAAACCAAAAGCCTGATAATAATTCGTTTAGATAATATCATTAAATGATAACAATAAATGATAGCATCGGTGGAAAACATAGAACGAAATAACGCTTATGTATAATATGTAGTTTGTAACGACATAATCATGATGGTGAATGTTGGCTATGAGGCATGACAGGAAACTTAACAACTGGTAACGTCAAGTTCAAACAGGTGTACAAATAGCCTGGATTTGAAGATTGTAATACTGGGCGACGATCTGACAACGGGCGGAAGCGATTGCCAGAAATATTTTGCGGTTAATGCGAACGAATTTCTGTAAGCGGCGGTGCGATGCAGTGGTATATGAAACGTCTCCGTGGAAACGCGTCGAACCGGGTATGATAATGGTTGAGACGGTGGAAATAATTGTAAAAAGTAATCTGGAGCATTTCCATGTGAAATATTGAAAACCATGATCCCCATGAAATAAAGCCTCCTCGCTCTGACAGTCAACCAACCAAGTTGACGGCGATAAGGAGTGATATGAACGTCCCTACGTAACCCGAAAATAAACCTGATGGTAGAGTTTATGAGCTTCTGGAGTTTGTGATTTTGTTCAGCGGACAGATCGTTGTAGACCAAGCAGCAATAGTCCAGAATCGGAAAAATAAGTGTCGAAATGAGAGAAGTTTTTACTTCCCTAGATAACGCGTTTTGGTGGTATTTCAACTTATGCAATGAGTAATTAACTTTACGCGATATGGTTCCGATGTGCTTGCGCCAAGAGAGATCAGATGTCATGATCACGCCGAGATTACGAGCGTCGGTTACGTAAGGTAATGTGGTACCGTTTACCACGATGGGTGATAGTTCATCAAGTTGTGGCCGATTTACGTGAGCCCTGCTGCCAGATATCAGTACCAAAGATTTTCGCAAGTTGAGTTTGAGGCCATTTACATCGGCGTACCCCGCAACCGTTCGCACGTCGGCTGAGATCTTGTTTATGCCGCTGGCGACGTCCGCAGGCGAGCATCTTAGGTAAATCTGCATATCATCGGCAAATACCATGTACTGAGTGTTACGAAGGTCTAATCCAATGTCATTGATGTACAATGAAAAAAGTAATGGTCCCAGGACTGAACCCTGAGGTACTCCGGTGTAGGTGTCGCGCCAGTCGGAGCTATAACCATCGTCATCAATGATAGCTTGTGAGCGAGATGTCAAGTATGTAAAGACCCATTTCAACACATGATCTGAGAAACCAATCCTCCTTAGTTTTTTGAGCAGGTTTGCGTGAGGGACGGTATCAAAAGCTTTACTGAAATCGAATAGTACCATAATTGTTATTAGCCTGTCGTCGACTGCTTCCTTGATGTCATGAAAAATACGAAGAAGAGCTGTTTGTGTACTGTGTCCTTGTCTGTATGCTGACTGCCTACAGTCCAAGATTTTGTTGGCAGTAATGAATTTGACTATTTGCTGGTGTACTATACGTTCAAAAATCTTAGAGAGGTCGGATAGATTTGCAATTGGTCGCGTATCGGAGAGTGACTTGCGTGGATTTGTTTTGAGTAGTGGACGGAACACAGCGCGCTTTCAAGCACGAGGAAAGTGGGCGAGTTTTAAGCATGTGTTGAAGAGGGAAGTAAGAGTGTGTGATAGTGCTGGCAGAGCGTTACAGATTAAAAAAGAGCTGATACCATCAGAGCCTGCTGCCATTGACGACGAAGTACGGGAAATAAGAGTAGAAACACTCTCTACATCTACGGCGACAAACTCAAAGATCGGGGCATCCACACCTCGCTCGCTCATGATGCCGAGAAGATCGGCATACTGACAACGATCACGAACATCCGACAGACCCGCGTAAAAATCGTTCAATTCTAGTGGTGAGAAGAAGTTAAACGGCGAGACTGTGTTAGATTTGGTGAGACCTAAGATCTTCAATTCTTTCCACAGTCGAGCGGGATCCGCAATACCGAGCAATCTTTGCCGATGATATTCACCTCTTGCCGATTTCAAATCGGAAGCAAGCGTATCGCGAAACTGTCTGTAGATGGCATAATTCAAAACACTGTTTGATCGCTTAGCTTGCTTGAAGAGAATGTTGCGCTGTTTAATACGAGTCCTGAGCTCTGCCGTCATCCAAGGTGCAGCCGGCCTGCGTACACGAAAAGCGTGTTTGGGAGCATGATTGTCCAGCACAGATACAACGATCTGACAAAATTTGTCAAGCCAGCAGTCGATCTGAAGCTCTTCCGAGCATGCGGTAACTGAGCCAGTATTAGATTCGGCGAGGGCCATAGAAATGGAACCACAGAACGTGTCTTGGTTGAATCGCTTTAATGAGCGCTGCGAAATCACACGATCTATAACTGATCTAGTTTCAAATGTGTATGTAAGGACGATTAAGTCATGACCGGCCATGAAAGGAGCGTGAGATTTTTGGAAAGCCGCCAACTTGGAAGGGTGGTCAATGATAAATACGTCTAACCATGAATCGCACGTCGCGGTGTGGAATGTGGCTGCAGATTCAACAATGTGCCACGAGTAGGACATAACCGCCTCGCGGAGAAATGTTGCTTCAAATCCATCGCCCAACAGATTGCAATTCAAATCGCCACCGATGATAATATTTTTGTACGCGAAGGTAAAGTGCGAAAGTGACTCGAAAAATTCATCTAAAAGAAAACCCTTGGGTCGCCTGTAAATAGAACTAAAAACCAATAATTCGGACGCTAGATTTTTTACTCCAATAATGATGAACTCTGGGGCATTGAGCAGAATATTTGCTGAAGTGGCGAGTAGCTTGACCTTAAGAGAATTGTGGACGAATATGGCTACCCCGCCACCGCGCCTACATTTGCGATCATTACGGATCAACGCATATCCAGGTAGAGCGATTAATGAGTCGGAAATGTCGCTTTTTAGCCACGTCTCGGATATGGAAATGATATGGTAAAAGTTGTCGGAGATATTAGATTTGAGGAGATCGAGATGGCTTAATAAAGAGTTTGCGTTGAATTGAGCAATTTTTATGGTGCCACAGTCGAGGGTACGCGACGCATGTTCGCCGAGCGAAGGATGTCGATGGTGGACCGTTGGTTCGTGGGACCGTTCTAGTCAAGCTAGATTTTGGAGATCGGACTCGCTGCGAATCACGATGCGCTCAGTCTTGTTCGAACGACGTATATAAATGTTGTTTGCCCGGGTCCAGACATATTTAACACCGGCCGTGGCAGCTTTAGCCTTCGTTTTGCGAAACAATGCGTACATAGCCGGCGGAAGCATTTCATTTAGATGTACATTTCCGGCTATGTCTACTGAAAATACTTCGTTCACTGTCAGAGCTTTCTTGGTACGTTTTTTCTCGATAATATAATTTTTTCTCGATAATATAATTTCGTACATTTGAGAGAGAGAGAGAGGGAGAGAGAGAGAGAGAGAGAGAGAGAGAGAGAGAGAGAGAGAGAGAGAGAGAAAGAGAGAGCAACATGAATTACTACGATGCGTACTTTGACGCACAAGTGGGAGCAGGTAGAACAGGGTACGGGGGAATTAGCCAAGTATACATAGGGTCGCCGAACCAGAGGGGTCACGGTATCGGCAGTTTCCTTGGCGGCCTTTTCCGGCGCATTTTACCTATCTTAAAACAGGGGCGCGAGCTGTCGGCAAAGAGGCTATACGGTCAGGCCCTAATGTGGCGAGCGATATAATGGATGCAGGAATTCTGCCTAGGGAAGCCTTCAAATCGGGTTTGCGCGAATCGGGTGTGAGTTTAAAGCGAAAAGCTAAGGAGAAACTCAATTGTCTTATGCAGGGCTCAGGATATAAGGCCTCGAAAATTCACAAGCTTGCGCATTCGCTCAGTAACTACAGCTCGCGTAGGATCGGCATAAAAAAGAAAACAGCTGCGTTGAAGAAAAAATGTACAAATTGTGTTGAAAAAAGCAGAGAACAGCTAGAAAGAGAACGCCGAAGAAGAAGAAGAAGTCGCGAGCTAGGACCGTATCAGATATCTTCTCGTGAAAATGGCGTTCTTGCATGTTCAGTTGTGTGAGTGTTTGAAGTCTGAGTTGGAACTATTCTCACTACCACAGACTCAAATAACCATCGAGGGAACGCAATGGGTGGACTATAAATCGATCTCATCTCTGACGGATGATTCACCAATAGAATTTGTGGTACCTGGCCGAGGTGACGAATACATAGATCTTGCTCATACCATGCTAAGCATACGTGTCCAAATACGCTCGAGTGCAGTGAAACCCGACCCTACCATTAGAGTCGGGCCCGTCAATAATTTACTTCTTTCGCTGCTCAATCAAGTCGATGTACTTCTCAATCAAAAGCTCGTATCTCCACCCAATAATGCTTATGCATACAGGGCATACATTGAAAGCTTATTAAATTATGGGCAGGGTGCGAAATGTTCTCATCTTTCAAGTGGCCTGTGGTAAAGTGATACGGCCGGTAAAATGGACGATGTAGCAGAAGCTAATGCAGGCCTTGCTAATCGTCGAATGGTCCTCAATGGGCGCAATGAGATCGATCTCTTCGGCCACCTCCATTGCGATATTTTCAATCAAGAGCGATTTTTTATACACGGCGTGGAGATGCGATTACGCCTTGTACGTACCAGCGACGCATTCTGTCTTATGACTTCCTCGAAAGATTTCAGCATGCATATTACCGAGGCATCACTTCTCGTATGCCGAGCTAAAATGCCCCTGGTATACTTTTAGCTCACGCGCGAGCATTATCAAAATCTACAGCAAAATATGCTTTGACACGTGTCGAGGTTAAATCTATATCGATGCATGCGGGAGTGCACGGCGATACTCTGGACAATGTTACACTGGGCCAACGGCCGAAGCGCATAATTATAGGGTTTGTCGATAATAAAGCATTCAACGGTAACCGCGCGTTGAATCCGTTTAACTTTCAGAATTATTAAATTAATTATCTCGCGTTATATGCTGACGGTGTACAGGTACCGTCCAAAGCGCTGCAACCTAACTTTGACGACACGCATCTATATGTGGATCCGTACCATACATTATTCTCAGGGACTGGGATTCACTTTCTCAATCAGGGTAATTCAATTACTCGCACAGCATATCCCTGGGGCTATTGTCTTTTTGCGTTTGATCTGACGCCCGATCGTTCGGCGAACAGTAACAGTCATTCCAATTTAGTGAAACAAGGTAGCGTGAGGCTCGAAGTACGCTGCGGCGAGGCAATAACTTCAACGGTAAATTGTATCGTGTATGCGGAATATAATAACGTGGTGGAGGTTGATGCTTCCCGGCAAGTTATTGTAGATTTCAGCGGTTGAGCTCTCCAGTTCGGGCAGAGCGCTTACAGCAGAACCATCATGAGTATCGCGATAGATATACAAGGCTTAACGGATAAGCACTATAACTTTATACCGAAAGAAGTGGCTGTTGCATCAATCGATTCATCGTGACACGATCATTGGATCGTCGCTCCACCTCACACATACAGACAATTACCGTCGGATGTGAAAAGAACGAACGAGCGGGTGACGCGGAAGCATCCCGGTATAAAAGGTTCGCGGATTATACCCCATTACGCTGTATTGAGAGATTTTGAGGGCGATCGCTACAGATTCTACGCGGATATTTGTACGAGGTGTCGCTATATCATCCTATTTAGCGCAACTCACCGGCTACTATATTATAAATTTGGAGGAGGACGAGGATTTCAGCATCTTCCGGGGGCTGGTACCCATTGCTCATATCACACTGCGATACACAAAATCAATCGTATAAGTGTGCCCTGGATAATGTGATGAGGATTAAAACGCTGCCCTGTCAGAGTGAACGTCGCGAGTCGCTATGGGAATATAGGACAACAACAGCGTTATCGGTCGGCTTGCCCTGCGGCTAGTCCTGCTATGAACAGCCTCCAAATTCTCGACTCTCAACGTGATATAAAAAATCACGCTGTTGGTGTATACCCCGCAGATCGCATACCAAAAGTTTGGACAAAACCAACGGCTATTGTCGCGAATACTGATGGATATAAACAGCCCGGTACCCACTGGATCGCCATGTACGTCGATCGAGACGGCCGCGGATGGTACTTCGACAGCTACGGACTACCACCAATCATCCCGCAGCATCTCCGGCGACTCCGAGGAAACTGTAAACTCTTCCGATACAGCACTGATCAGCTTCAAGCTGCGGATTTGCAGTGCTGCGGACAGTATTGCATTATGTTTCTTCATTATATGTGTACTGGCTTCGGTATGCATAAGTTTAGAAGCGTACTTTTAAATGATCTATCACGCAATGATAAAATAGTTGGCGACTACTATAAGACATTTACCCATAAGCAGAATAAAGCTACGCGTAAAGTGTTCAATAAGGGTCTGCCCGCAGGAGGCAGGAATTCCTTCAATCATAAAAGTTTACATTGTGTACAGGTCTGCTGCTCCCGTAATCGCTAACCGTTCAATAAAATGATGACACTTGGAATATTTCTCTGTGTCTCGAACTTTATTCAGCGGCGCATAGCAACGACATCGTCAGCAATTTCGCTAGAGGCTCCGCCTGGCGCTCTTCGACATCATCCATTTTGTTTTGCGCGACTCTTGGCGAAATGCGGTGGGGGACGCTGCGGGTATGGTGGGTGGGTGTAGCAGAGATATAAGGGATGAGTCGTTCCGCATTGTTAATTGTTCTCGGGCGGCAACAGCAGAAGCATATGCAGAGGAAGCGGTGCGAGTTAAAAGTACGCGTTGAAGCATTCTTGCAGAACTAAGCTGCTCTTCAAACACTCATCCAGAGAAGAACAGCGTTACAAATTTGAACCCGTGAAATTCAAAAGCTCAATATCAGCGATGGACTTCTCCCAAATCAACAAGATCGGAAAGGTGTCGGACTTCCTGCCGACAAAAAAACTGTCGGAGCTTTCGCTAAAAACCGGCCACAAGCTTTCTGATATACGGCCAGTAAAAATACGCTTCGGGCCCCGAATCATCATTGAAGTAGACAGGGAGTTTACGTGGTTTCTACCATCCACATTCACCAAAGTTCTGGAAAACGAAACGCTGTTCCAGCAGATGGTAACGGCTGCGCACGAGAATAATCATCTCATGGAGTTCTTCGGGGACGATTTCAACACTCTGGAATTCACATCAGCCGCCGAATAGTGCAGCGTCTGCAGTTCCCGCGAAAGACAACGACATCTCAATTGCGTGATTCAGTCTACCCAGAGCAGCCATGGCAAACGTGGCTTCCGACATTCGCTGCTATAAACCGTGCCCGCTGCTACTACAAATATCCCATAATCTCAACAATTGCTGGGCAAAAAGTGTGCGGTTGGGTATTGAAGTTATCGGTGCTAATCAATTACACCCTGTCATGCGTTTCACATGCGACAGCAACGGTTGGACAACGCTAAATACTCCATCGTGGTTGGATTTTCGCGAATGTCTCTCTGCGATCACAGCGTATCTCAACGGCGAGGGAAACACTCCTACGGTCCACACCGTGGTTTCCTGCGATAGTTACAATTTAGAATACGGTGAACATCTCAACCGGGCAACTGCAACTATCAAAAACTGCAACGACTACGGAGCAAACGCTATACACCGTGCGGCGCCATTCTTCACCTTCATAAAAGATGACTTCGTCGTGCTGTAGCTATTGGAGGAACGCATAAAGGGCTACATGGCATGGTTTCATCGCTCCACCGAAGACGTGACAACGTTTAAAAATGCACTTGTCAGCGTAATCGCAGCCGAAATATTCAGCTTGACAGCGCGTCGCTTACGACGACGGGTTCGTAAAAGGAAGACGAAAATTCAGGTAAGCGTTCAACGCGCCCTATCCCGTATACCCATCTCATAAACCATCAGTTGAGACGGTTAATTAACAGCGATATCATGAACATATCATAAAAATATATACTTTGTGCACATATTTTATTAATGCAAAAAAAAGGGGCCTCTATGGCGAACCCTCCACTCCGGCCATCCTCCCTCCACACCCCGCTGGGGCGTGGGTGGGATAAGGACGGCCATCCGCACTCCATCCCCACCACGTCAGCTACCGAGGAGTGGGGGTAGGAGTGGAGGTCGCCAAAGTGGCCCCCATACTACTTATGTCATCTACTTTATGAGCTCTCTCGAATGCAATTGGTTTCATCGGGATGGTAAAAAATGTTTGAGGTATACGAATTTTTTTACTTTCAACCCCTATAAGTTTAGCCCTATTCACCCCCGCGGAACTGAACAAGGTGCATTTTTCATTATGCGCTATAAGCATTGTGACGAGTCAAATTGAACACCTGGCGCCTTAACATAAGAACTCCAAACTGCAAACTGTGTAGTCAAATGAATCGGATAGTTTCCAACACTCTCCATGATGCATTGTTCCTCCAAGATGCGTAATCATACGAAATATGATGCACTATGTCTCCAAGATACGCAATCGTATGAAACAGGCAAGATCTCGAACATTTCAAACGACGTAAAGACGATCATATAAAAAGCCGCTCTCGAACAAGCTCGAGTCAGTCGATCAATCAGACAGTCATGGTCACACATCAGTCATGCTCTGTTGCTCGATATACCATTTTCTGTCGATTGTTTTATAAATCGATTTCCAAGCACGTTCGAGAATGACGCAGTACGAATTGTAAATCGATGAGTAAACGAATGAAGTCTTCGTAGAGATCACCGATGTCTTCTTAAACATAATGTTCGCTGGTAACGGTGTAACATATATTGGTGGCAGCGGTGGGATAACTAAACCATAAGGGCATCCCAATAAGTGCTCAAACATTAAACAGCATTTCTAACTCAATTGGTGATCGGTCTCACTAAGCTCAAGCATCAAGGGCCTTTCTTAAAAAACGAGAAAAGTTAACGGATTAACCTAAGGGATATCCAAAGACCGACTATTAGCGAAAACACCGATTCATCAACGGATTCGAAGAAATCCAATCTTGTCTACGTGGAATACCAATGAGGATCCGGGAGGATCTTGCTGAGGAAAAAACTCAAAGGTACTACCACATTCTAGAAAGTCGTCTATCCTAATACGTGATCAATACGGAGTGATTGGTGCCCATCTCGACGACGACATTGCTGCATCATCCCAGTACGAAGGTTTTCATACGGAGTGATTGTATCTTATCATTGTCTACATCTTTATCATCTATTTAGTTCCGGGCAACGTCAACGAGGGACCCATTCTAGATCGATCGAGATCTTCAAGCATCTTCAACGTTAGGAACATCATCATCGATACTTCCGACTCTTCAATCGACTCTCTCTACATCAACGATCGACTTTCCAAATTCGGTGAGAAAATGGAAAATATCAAGCAACTGCAAACGCGTGGAAAACTAGCAGTCCAAAATTCAGCCAAAAATCAATGAATACGAATCCGAAATTTCTGAACATGGAGGCGAGACTGGCTTCGGAACTTCATTTAAAGAATTGCTCATTGCTATCTCAGAATTCGACGGACAAAATTTGCCGGTACAGACATTTATTTATCAAATCGGAAGTGCAAAGAAAAATACGGATCACAATAAACAAAGTCTCTTGCTTGCGATGCAGATAACATCGATAGTTTTACTGAATCAAAAAACGTTTTGAGAATGAATTGTTCTATCCCTGGCTCGATAACCTGGGATAGGTATTTTTTGGAAACTTTGCGACATTAAGAGTTGGAACTCAAGTTCGATGAATAGGAATATAAGTTTATTACTGGGCTGGTCTTATAATCGAATTTACAGTGTGTTGGTTGTACCTTAGGACCGAACCGTTCAAAAGCCAACCATGGTCTGACTGCTCCCTGGTAACTTCTCTTAATTGTCGACTCTGATTGTCGCAATTTGCCCTAGATCAAACATCATCTGATGCTTCGTCAGGACGTGTCGCAAAGTGTCTTTTTGACGATTGCATATTGGCTAAAGTGTGACTCTTTCGCAAGGAGGATGGTAAGCGGTCTGGAATGCCGTTTCGCAAATACTTTCTCGATCGATCGGTCGTTTCGTTGTATTGCGTAAATTTGCGGATACAACATCCCTCCCCCTATATTCTATAATACAATATATTGAGACGTATAGGTACGTCTCAGGTGCGAGCTCTCCCCGAAACGCGAAGTCCAGCAATGTTATTACGGGCGGTCATTGCCTTCGTGTGATCCACGATCTCTCGGTGGGCATATTGGAAAGAGTCAAGTAAGGGGGAAAAAGATTCGAAAAAATTGGACGAACGACCAGGACACTTGGGAAGGGGAACAAAAACGCAGCAAAAGATCAGTATAAAAGAGCCGTTCTGGGGCCAGTAAAGGGTTCTTCTGTTTTCGACCTCCAACCCTGACGCAAGTAGCGAAAGAAAGTATCGGTACGAGCTGCAAAGCGAGGAAGATAGCGGAGTAAGGAAAGCGTCAGGGGAAAGAGGGAGGAAAAGGAGCGAAATAAAAGAGACATGATTGGTTGACATTTCACTGCTCATTGCGGCATTAATAGAGAAAAGGCGGCGATCAATATTCCCGATTAAGGAACGATAGGAACGCGTGATTAGGCGCAAGTAGCGAAAGGGAGTCCTAACGGATACCCGATTAAGGAACGTGCCAATTAACGCAAGTAGCGAACGGGAGAGGTGAATGCGCTGGATTAACGAAAATGCTGCGATGAAGAGGGAAATGAAAACGGAGGTCTCATAGAATAATAAAAAGAAAAGAGATAAAAAGAAGTCGAGAAAGTTAAAGTCGCGAGGATTCAAAACAAATCCAGCTGACGAGAGTCGGAAACGTCGGAGCAAGGAGAGAAAGAGAGGGATATAACTGCCGGCTCGCACCGAGAGATAGAGAGAGAGAAACAAACAACACATGGGCAGTGGCCGCGCAGGCCTATCTGTCGAATGTGACAGATCCGCGAGCGAAACACACATGCGAAAACATACAAATACCAAGACACATCTAAACACTGCGGCTCACTACACTCAAACACACACACGTCACACATATACAAATACACGAAGCGAAGATACACATACACCAATATACATGTAACCACGGTAGCGAGCGCACCAGATTAAAGGAGACACGTACACGACAAACCACACCGAAGAGAATTAAAACCGAAACCGGGAAAGATTCGCGAGCGACACAAACAAACACACACACACACACACACATACAATACCCATCTGCGAGCCACATAAACAAACATACACACACACACATACATACAATACTCATCTGCCAGATACACAAATACCCACACCCTCACATACACTACCTACCGGCGACGAGGCAATGACACACACACACACAGTCAAATATATGATGCAGCGTGAGTTGAGCGAGACTCTACACGTACACACAAAGAAATAAGCAGAATATAGGGCAAGCGAAGCGACCAGCGACGAATTCTAAATGTACAGGTCGATTCACAACGGATTGACCAAACGTTAAGAGGAAATTTAGCAATAAATCTACAATTATTATTTGCGAAAAAGGTCTCTAATAATTTGCCCCCTAATCGGGTCCCGAATCCAAAATAAATTTAATGTTATGAGGGGTTACCCGTTACATTCGGTGCCCAACGTGGGGCTCGATTATAGCAAAGAAAGACCCATCGCAAAAATGTCGCAACCAGAGGAGGACATCTCACTCCAATGGGAATCGACAACAGCGCACGGATTACTAGGGGCCGAAAGAGTCAGAGCACGTGAGAACATCGGGCGACTATCAGAAATCGCACCAATTACCAACGATAATGCTCACAACGACGGCACGTTCGATGTTAGGCCAAACACGAAAGAAATAATGAAGGATGTGGACGCCACGTTAAAATCCATCATCCTAGGAATAAACAAATTAAGAGATGAACAACGGCAGGAGAGAGTTACCACACAAGAAGAGATAAAAGCACACGACGATGTGTGTGCTGGAAGCAACTTACAGGCGCAAGAAGAAATAAAAAACTCGTTACAGGAAGAGGTGAAGCAAGCAGAAGCACGAAACGAGAGAAAAATCATCATCACCCAAAAGCTGACAGAGAAAAACCACGAGGAACTGAAAAAGAAGAGCGAAGAAGAATGGAAGAAAATTGATGAGCGTTTCAAACGCGCTATGGAGGGTCTGAGCTCGGTCGCGCAGTCTTCACAGAGCATGGGGAGTGCAATCAACGAGAATACTCGAAGAATTCACGAATGTGAGGACGCACTGAAACAACGAGGAAATGAATCCATACAAAACATTACATGGAGCGGTGGACTAAATACGAGTCAAATGTATGCCGCCAAACAAAAACCACCGATATTCAACGGCGATGGCAAAGGAAGACCGATGAGATTTCTCAAGGAATTCGAGGAATTTTGGCGATTCACTGGAGGAGGAGACCTTGATTATATGATAAGTCAATCCCTTCGAGAAGCCGCCAAATATTGGTGGTGTGTGATGGGTGAAGGAGTTCAGACGATCCAAGAATTCGCCACAAAATTGAAGGGGAGATATTGGAGCCAGGAAATACAGGACAAAGTCCGACGAAATTTGGAATTCGGGGCCTATGAGTGGGATGGCCACAAAAAGACCCTGGTAGAATATGCTACCCGAATCTTCGGCAACGCGAAGGATCTCACGGAGAAAATCGGGGACGAACAAATTATAAAGAAACTCGCGAAACACTTTGATGAACAGATACGGATGGCAGTCAGGGTCAGCGGAATGAAAAACTTCGAAGATTTTCTAGAATTATTGCAGGGAACAGATGGAGATGGTCCCCTTAATGGGAAACGGATGTTCCCAAAGGCAGGAGGGGCAACACTGGATAAATTCCAACCTAGCGGTCCGAGGTGGGATCAAAATCGGAACAACGGGAGCAGAGAAAGAATCACTCACAGACGGCCTTGGGAAAAGCCGGGTGACTGGTACCAACCGAGATGGCAAAGACCCCCGCCATGGCAGAACCGAGCGAACCAGCAAAACACGCCACTTAACCCAAATGCAGCTGTCTGGAAAAATTCAGGAGGTTTTAACAAAGAACAAACATGGGCGGAGCCTCGAACGGGGTCTGATCAACGAAACCCACCAGAAGTCACCACAGAAAAATAGACCCCGGGAAACGAGTGATGGTTGCGCCCGTAATGGTTAATTCCATGGAGGGATTACCACGAGGCGCAACCAGTGACGAGGAGGAAATTAATGAGGTTTTTGAGGAGGAAAGGAAGAGGCGGCAAAAGAATTTAAAAAAAGAAAAAAAAAGAAAAAGAAAAATGCAACACCCCGACCCGAAGAAACAGAGATAGGAACAATCGAAATCGGCACACAAAGCCGAACAAAAAAAGGAACGAAGAATAGCCGATGGAAAGAAAAGGACACAAATTTTGGGGAAATAGCGGAAAAGTCAATCCAAGAGACAACCGCCACATTACCGTCCCGACATACCCCAATGGAGAGACACGGAATTCCCGAAGAAAATAATAATCAAGTCAAGAAAAAAGAGAGTGACATCTTTGAGAGCCCTCGAAAGTTCCTACGAGAGGAGAGTAAGAGTCGAATCGCAATTGGGAAAATCTATCCCAAGTGGGCCGAATTATTAATTACAATGGAAGGTCAAGAAATACCGACCCTTATTGATAGCGGAAGTGAGGCTACATGTATCTCACGAGAAACATACGAAAAATACAACGAGAATTTCAACAAACGCCCAATCTTACCTGTATTAAAGACCAATTAGAAGGGGGCATTTGGCGGAAATGCAGGGAAGGTGGGGTCTCAAATAATGATCGAAGCCGAAGTGCATGGACACAAAGGAACACTACAAATATTCGTGGTGCCAACACTTCAGAGGGAAGCAATTTTGGGTATCGATGGCATGATGGAACTCGAAATAATAGTAGATACCATGCTCAGAGAGATTCGGGTCAGAGATACGACGGTCGCAGTCTACGACAACGGTCAATGGCTAGAAAAAAGAGAAATAGAATGCGCATTAATAACAGAGGTAAAGCCCCAGGACGATGGACCAACAACTGACTTGACGGAGCAGGAGGTAGATGAAAAATTAAAAGAATGCTTGGATATCCCAGAAGAAATCCGAAGGCAATTTAAGGAGCTGATCAGAAAATACCAACACGTATTCGATCGGCGACCCGGGCGAATGAAGGAATATGTCCATCACCTGGAATTACGAGAGGCAGAACCACACGTTCACAAATCATATGCGGTACCTATGATGTACCGTAACAAGGTGAATGAAGAAATAAAAAAAATTATGCAACACGGCGTGATCGAACGAACCACGAGCCGGTACATAAATCCCCTGGTAACAGTAATAAAGAAAGATAGATCAGGCAGGTTATGCCTAGTTGCCAGACAACTCAACAAATACTTAGTTGAGGATCACGATGCTGCACCTCCGACTGAGGAAGTTTTTCAACAATGTGGCGGAATAAAAGTAATGTCCAGTTTAGACATGACGAGCAGCTTCTGGCAGATTCCACTCCATGAAGAGTCAAGGAAGTACACCGCGTTCCTCCACGAAGGGAAATGCTACCAGTTTACCGTCACACCTTTTGGACTTAAAACAAGCACGGCAAGCCTGATAAAAGGGTTAGACATCGTCTTACAAGGACTAGGGGAGTCCGTGATAAATTTTGTGGACGACTTACTATGTCTATCAAAAGATCATTGGCAACATCTGCAACATTTAGAAAAAATATTCGAGACAATGAATCAGCATGGAATGACACTGAACTTCAGGAAATCAGCATTTTTTAAAAACGAGGTGACCTTCCTGGGACATATTTTGAACACGGAAGGCATAAAACCCCATCCGGATAAGGTAAATGCTATTAAGGGCTTCCCCAGGCAATAAAACCTCAAACAACTCCGAGGATTCCGGGGTCTTGTCAACTTCTATACGAAATTCTCAAGTCAACACGCCAAGGAAACAATACCATTATTAGGGCTGTTAAAAAAAGGGACAAATCTGGCAATGGGGCGAGAACGAAGAAAGGGCACTGATACGAGTAAAAAATTTGTTCCTGGAGTCAGTCATGCTCAAACATCCCGACATAAACAGGCCCTACCTGCTGACAACAGATGCGAGTGATTATGCACTCGGAGCAACCCTGAGCCAATACAACAGCCAGGAACAAGAAGAAATAATCATGTTCGCTAGCAGAACCCTGAAAGGGGTGGAAATCGGATACATGACCACCGAAAAGGAATTGCTGGCCATCGTATGGGCACTAAATAAATTTCGAACCTACTTGTTGGGAGCAAAGATTCAGATAATAACGGATCATAAAGCTCTGACATTTCTCAAAACCTGTCGATTTACAGGGGAACGTTTATTAAGATGGGCACTCCTTCTACAAGACTACGATCTAGAAATAGAGCATCGCCCCGGAGTAAAGAACAGAGTGGTTGACGCCTTAAGTCGACCACCAGAGGGAATGGACCTAAGCACAGTGGAAAACAACATATTAACGACGGTGTTAGCAAAGCGACCATCAGAAAGGTTAATACAAGAATTAGAAGCGTTTGGGCACCTACAAAAGGAGCAAGAAAGTCTAAAGGGGCTATGGAAAAAATGTAGAGACGAAAAGGAAGAAGGGAAGTACCGTGTCCATAAGGATTGCCTGCAAAAACGAACAAGAAATGGATTATGGAAGGTAATACTGCCGGAAAGACTAGCGGAGAAGCTGATAATGGAGAGCCACGAGATATATGGACATCAAGGAGCAAGAAAAATGTTCCGAATGTTGGACGAGGACTTTGTCTACCCGCACTTCGCGAGACGCGTACGGCAGATATTATCAACCTGTGACACATGCCAAAGGGACGAAGTACCCGTGCAAAATTCCCACGCCAAGATGCAAACCATCATTCCAGAAGGGCCAAGAGATCTGCTCTCCATCGATTTTTATGGGCCTCTACCAACATCAGTGGCTGGAACAAAACACATATTAGTAACCATAGACGCATTTACCAAATATGCGGTTCTCTACCCCTTAAAAAAGGCAGATGCGGCAACAACAATACGGAAAATATTTGGGGACTATATCCCCAAATACGGAAAACCAAAGAGAATCCAATTCGACCACGGCACCCAATTTACCTCGAAGAAATGGCTGGACAAACTCAAGATGAAGAAAATACAAGCTATATTCTCATCAATTAGACACCCACAAGGCAATATTGTCGAAAGAGTCAATAGAGAATTAGGCCAGTTTTTTCGGACTTTTCTCACAGACAATCACTCAGGATGGTTCAAATGGGTTCCAATAGTACAGGAGTGCATAAACCAAACGCACCATGAAACAAGCGAATTTACACCACAAGAATTACATCAAGAGAAAAGACCATACCGTGTGTGGAGGGAAATAATCTGCGGACTGAGAGAGAACAACGGAAACAAGGAGATGACGCATGCAGAAAAAATCAAATTAGTAAGGGAACGGATAAAAAAAAGGATGAGCGCGAGCAGAAATATTCAACAAAACCCACAAACTATCGCAATTTCACGAAGAAGAGCTCGTGTTGGCCCGGGCATTAAACGTCTCAGAGCCAGCAAAACAAATCACAGCAAAATTCCTTCCCCTCTACGAAGGACCCTACACAATCAAGAGGTGTGTAGGGATAGCAACATACTTACTGGTAGATCCAGCGACAAAAACAGATCGAGGGAAATTTCATGCGAGTCTTTTGAAGAAATATTTACAAGGAGGGAACGAACCCGAGGAGGAGGAGCATAAAAGGAGACCAGCACAAATAACAAACAGCAACAAGGACGACCCAATTTCAGTGAAGACGCCGAACTAATTAGGAGGGGAGAAGAGAATAGAAGCGAGGCGCGAAACGTTCGGGGGTCGACAACATGAACCAGGTCACAATAGATAACGAAAAGAAACAAGAGGTAGAAATAAAATGAAAACTTATAAGAGTAGACACACCGAAAATAAAATCGAGGAAAGGAAAATGGAAAAAATATATCAAACGTTATAGAAGACGGAGCGTGAGTAAGGAAGAAAACAAAGTCGAAACTGAAAGGTTCTTCGAGGTGACGGGCATAAACATCATCGGCTGGTAGCCAGGCAAATCGCTAGGTATATAAAAAAAAATACATATATATATATATATGTGGAGAGAAGAAAGGGGAGAAGAAAAGACCTGAGTGAGCACGAGACGACGGAGTAAGCCGAATCAGTCCGCAATTAGACAGGAAACAAAATGTATCATCCATACGCCAACTTTCCCGTAAGGCGATTACCATGTGAAAATGAGGGAGTGCGAATAATTGCGCTGTACGACGCAACAACATTTTGCGTCCACACCAAAGCGGGAGCAGAGATTGTAAAAAAAATCGAATCAACGGAAAGAGGGAATCAAGAAGTCCATAAAGCCCTTGAAGAAGAGATGTACGAGGGAGCGAGCATATTAATCCGGCAGGTTGACGACTTGACACGGGCTACCATAGTCGAAAGAAGAGGCAACGGGAGATATGAGGTGTGGCTGGGGGACTGGGGAACAAGCTCGAAAGTGCACCAGGATTAGTGCTACACAACAACACAAGGCCTGCGACACGTCCCGTTCCAAGCATTGGCATGCTCGCTTCGAGGCGTTCGATTGATGGCACTGGAGCTGGGAGAGGAGGACGAGATGGAAATCACCGAACTCTTTGATCGGAATACGTGGAGAATGGTCATCGAAGAGATCGACCCACAGCGAGGGGGACTGTGGGTAAATCTGACCCATGCCAGCGGGAAGACACTGGCCCAAATGCTGGTGGAAAAGGGATGGGCAGAACCGACAGAGAGGATCAGGGAATTCCCATCCATGCACCAAGGGGAAGTAATCGGTGACCCCGCGGTACATCAGTGGTACGCCAGAAAGTACCAGGGACCTCCAACAAAGGCAACTACTTACCACCAAGAAGCAACGGCAAGGAGGCGAGAACGAGAGGAGGTCGACGACAGCGGAGATGACAGCGACGCAGAAGAGTTGCAAAACCTGGACGAGAGTGAAGATCCGTACGGTAACGAAGACCAACGAGGGGAAAGTGACAGCGATGAAGAGAGCAACGATGACGCGTCAATGTCATCGATATGAAAAAAAAATGATAATAATAATAATAATAATAATAAATAAAGAAATAAAGAAATGAAAGCGTCAGTATGCGAGAGAAATTTTATATTTTTGTTTTGAGTGTGAAAAACGGCAAGGCGTAGCCAAAAGAATATTTTTTTTGTGCGAGATAATTATATTTTTATTTTGAGTGTGAAAAACGGCAAGGCGTAGCCAAAAGAATATTTTCTTTGTGCGAGATAAATTATATATTTGATTGAGCGTGAAAAACGGCAAGACCATTGCCAAAGGAATAGTTTTCCTCGGTTGTGCGAGAGAAATTTTATATTCTTCGGTTGAGCGGCGAGACCGTTGCCAAAAGAATATTTATTTTTGTTATCTTGTATTGTTTTTATGAATATGAGAAACAAAAAAGGGCGGCGTTTACCAAACATCCTAGATAGCATGCGCAATAAAAACTCTCTACACCCATTCACATGCATTACCTTATTTAAGAAAAAAAAAAAGTAAATACAGAATAAACTAAAATAAATAGAGATAAAAGCAAATCATCGAAGCTTTCGCGAGTCTTATAATAACCTCGCGAAATATTCGATGATTTCGGGGGACAATGAGACGTATCGGTAGGTCTCAGGTGCGAGCTCTCCCCGAAACGCGAAGGCCAGCAATGTTATTGCGGGCGGTCATTGCCTTCGTGCGATCCACGATCTCGCGGTGGGCATATTGGAAAGAGTCAAGTGGGGGGGGGGGGAAGATTCGAGAAAATTCGACGAACGACCAAGACACTTGGGAAGGGAAACAAAAACGCGGCAAAAGATCAGTATAAAAGAGCCGGTCTGGGGCCAGTAAAGGGGTCTTCTGTTTTTGACCTCTAACCCTGACGCAAGTAGGGAAAGAAGGTATTGGTGCGAGCTGCAAAGCGATGAAGATATCGGAGTAAGGAAAGCGTCAGGGGAAAGAGGAAGGAAAAGGAGCGAAATAAAAGAGACATGATTGGTTGACATTTCACTGCTCATTGCGGCATTAATGGTGAAGAGGCAGCGTTCTATAATCCCGATTAAGGAACGTGTGATTAGGCGCAAGTAGCGAAAGGGAGTCCTAACGGATACCCGATTAAGGAACGTGCCAATTAACGCAAGTAGCGAAAGCGAGAGGTGAATGCGCTGGATTAACGAAAATGCTGCGATGAAGAGGGAAATGAAAACGAAGGTCTCATAGAATAATGAAAAGAAAAGAGATAAAAAGAAGTCGAGAAAGTTAAAGTCGCGAGGATTCAAAACAAATCCAGCTGACGAGAGTGGAAACGTCGGAGCAAGGAAAGAAAGAGAGGGATATAACTGCCGGCTCGCACCGAGAGATAGAGAGAGAGAAACAAACAACACATGGGCAGTGGCCGCGCAGGCCTATCTGTCGAATGTGACAGATCCGCGAGCGAAACACACATGCGAAAACATACAAATACAAAGACACTTCTAAACACTGCGGCTCACTACACTCAACACACACACGTCACACATATACAAATACACGAAGCGAAGATACACACACACACCAATATACATGTAACCACGGTAGCTAGCGCACCAGATTAAAGGAGACACGTACACGACAAACACACACCGAAGAGAATTAAAACCGAAACCGGGAAAGATTCGCGAGCGACACAAACAAACACACACACACACACACATACAATACCCATCTGCGAGCCACACAAACAAACATACACACACACACACACACACATACATACAATACTCATCTGCGAGCTACACAAATACCCACACCCTCACATGCACTACCTATCGGCGACGAGGCGATGACACACACACACACACACAGTCAAACATATGATGCAGCGTGAGTTGAGCGAGACTCTACACGTACACACAAACAAATAAGCAGAATATCGGGCAAGCGAAGTGACCAGCGACGAATTTTAAATGTACAGGTCGATTCACAACGGATTGTACAAACGTTAAGAGGAAATTTAGCAATAAATCTACAATTATTATTTGCGAAAAAGGTCTCTACTAATTTGCTCCCTAAACGAGTCCCGAATCCAAAATAAATTTAATGTAATTAGGGGTTACCCATTACAATATATATATTGTAATTATGTTGTTTCTTATCTCCTGAGCTAACCCCACAAAACTATATAGCTAATATATATAACAATAATTTTAATAAGAGAACGAAGAAGGAAAATAATATAAGAAAGAAGAACATAAGTATAACATATATATATATATTGAGAAACCAGAACATTACAATATATATATATATATATATATATATATATATATATATATATATATATTGTAATGTTCTTGTTTCTTATCATATTTTCCTTCTTCGTTCTCTTATTAACATTATTTTTATATATATTAGCTGTATAGTTTTGTGAGGTTAGCTCAGGAAAATTACATAAATTAACTCTTTATTTGAACAATTACTCATCGTTAATATTTACTCGGAACATTACGTATCGGTGAAGAACATCTGCAATTTACGAAGCTCTGACCAACTTATACATAAAACATTTGCGATTTTCGGCACGCTGACCTGACTTATACTATAAAACGTTGGCGATTTACAGCACGCTGACCAAATTTTCATTCGTAGAATACAATAAACGTAATCCATTTTTCTTAAAACACACATATTCCGTCATTACCTTTTTTTTCAATCGTTTTCTTGACGCTCAGTCTTATTTTATTGGTTATTTTTTTCGTAGTTTAGTTTTCCTTATTCGATTGCGAAGTCTGCTATCCAAATTTGAATATTAAAAGTTCACTACTTGTCATCGAGTCCACGTTTGTTCAGTCTTATAATAATCACTTGCTCTAAATATCGCTGGTAAACACTTGGCCGAGGGGATGACTCGATCCGTCGTTAATACTGGCTCGTCGATGATTGCTACGTCGATCTGGGACTAGATGAATGATGAATTTTCGAAGACCTCAGCAGGACGGTCTCGGAGTCGAATTCGGACGAACGATGCTCACCCAACAAGCCGTCGACGATCAAGCGAAGTGAAGATGTTGTCGATTTACTCGAAACGAGTGAATCGAAAAAATGCTATTACCCTGGTGCCCGCGTACCTTTGGGTTAAGCTTTTCTCAATTCGTGACCGCTTTACCCATTTGCCGCGCGTTGTCCAAAACTTTTAGGCAATTCACCTTCACTCACATTTGCTTTTATTATTTTCTTGATCAGTTTTGATTTTAAACACGCGATGCAAGAGGCTGAGCCGGATTACTTTTGGAGTACAATTGTCTTCTCCACGTGGTATAAATTGGAGCACGAGAACGTGGTCACGCGTGCGTTCGGATCAAGCGTTCGATGGCAAGAGAGCGATTTTTTCACCTTCTCCTTCCGTAATGATATCTCTCTCCTCGCCCCACTTTCTTCTTCCTTTTTCAGACGGCGATGCGCTCTTTATATTTCAATGCCGCGACAATTTGCGCGGGCCATTCGCAAATTGTAGAACTACAATATATATATATATATATATATATATATATATATATATATATATTGTGACGGGAATAATATAATTAATCTTTTACCCTTACCGGAAACGGGAACGAAGCTCGAGACCTGGTGCGAGAGATCCGTCACCTTCGGCCGTTCTTCCCGTGTTCGTGCCTCCGCAGTACCCGGGGCGCCAGAGACTTTGTTTCTCCGGTCGTCTCAACCGGAATAAACTGGGGTCGGGAGATCAAACCCGACCCGCCAGGCGGAGACTGGAGATCTCCTTGATTTTTTGTCTCCCCCGGAATCCTAACCGGGTTCGGAGACTGGAGTTTTCCTCGATTTTTGATCGCCGGAATCGTTTAACCGGACTGAACTGGAGGCATTTACACGGGGAGGAACGGTTGCGGTATAGCACGGCCGCTCAGGCTGTGGGTTGTGGTAGAGGGGTCGGGATTCACCAGGAGTAGCGTAACTTCGATCGGTAGCTGTCACTATTCGCGACACCGATACTTCACAATAAATAAAATAATATTTTATTTTATTGTGCGGGAGCCGATGGGTTTACCACCCGAGAACCATAAACGTAGGCGGTATCCCGAGCGAAACACGAACGAAAATATGCCATACGCACGGGAACGAGAGAACACCCGATGTGTATCTCAAGCGCGAGAACGAGAGCGCGACGTCACGGGCGCGAGAGAGACCACGATACGTCTCTCCATCGCGAGGGCCGTGGCCCGACGACAGATCGTCAACGACACTCCCGAGATCTTCGAGAACCGTCATCGATCGCGATCCGGGAAACACTACTGTCTCACCTGAAAATTCGTTAACTCTTCCTCGCGCGACCAAGGCCGGCGTGCGAGGGATTATGCGAGAGCGAGACCGAGCGTATCAACAGACAGAAAAAATGTCAACACGCTCGCGAGATCGGGCCGTGCGAAATCGCCGGTTCAAGCGAGAACTTTATCTCGTATAATATCGAGAGCTGAAATATTATTTCGGGAGCTGGAATATTCTGTTAGAATATTCCTTTCGGAATCTATCTTTTCTGCCCGAGTTACCCCACAAACGGAACGGTAACAAATCGGGGCCTTTTCTCGTCGGTAGCATGGAGGCTCTCGGAGATCGCATCCCCGGGTCACCATGCGAGAGCGGGCAAAGCTTCTCTTCCGAAGCGCGGCGCGGAGGACTCCAGCCTCCGCCCGTAAACCAAACGGCCCGCTCTCCAGCACGATGCACCACTACAGTGGGGTACCGGCATCTCAGCCGGGTGTGCCCCGATTCCCCGAGAGGCCTCGTTGGCGGCGTCCCTCGGCCGGGATTGCTCGATGCGTTGAGCGCTACGCCGCTCGACCGAGTTCCGCTCGCCAACCCAAAACACAGAACGGAGTCGACAACTCAGACGCTCTACCAGGGGAGAAAGGCCCCTAACAATCGTCACGGGCGTGACTCGGGCCAAGGCACGTGACACACGGGACCGGTAGCGCATCCTGGGGCATGATTCCGAAAAATCACGTCACAATATATATATTGTCACGTGGAAAAATTTGGTAGACCCTCTCGCTCGGCATTCAGCCCCGGACGCGGACCCATAGCAGTTGTAGAGCGGATCTGACGGTTAGATAATCACATTTGTTTTTTTTCTGTAATATTACATGCGAGGTACACACCACATGAACACGGTAGAGATTCGGGTGAGAGGGGTGGCGAGGAAAATACCGGCGGCCCTTACGGGAAAATAAATGATTCCCGCTACCCGGAGTTGGGGGAAGCACGAGGACTCGAACGGGGAGATCGGGTGTTCGTCGCGACACCAGGGCATTCCGTCGATAACGGGTCTCGAGCGGCCCACGGTGGAATCGCGAGTGGAGCCATGGGGGTCCTCGTAGCTCGCGGCGAGTTAGCCGACCCCGGACGACGCGGCCTCAACCCGCCCCGATTCACATAAGCGGACCCGAAGACTCGGAGTGATGGGCACGGGATCAACAATGGCGACCCAAGAAGTGCTGGACCCACCCCCTCGTCGGCGAAGAGTGCGGGCTCTCCGCTAGGGAGCGGGAGGCCGCAGTTGGGGAATCGGCAGGGACACTTCTTAGGGGGGAGAAGTGCCTCGAAGTCGTCCCTTCGCGACGTAGGGCTCGGTGACCGGCCTGGTGTGCGCGGCGACGAACTCCCTTCGACGAGATTCACGCGTCAGAGGAAGATGCTCCCCGACTCAACGGTAACCTCGGCCGTCGAACTCGACACATGCGACACCCATACACATGCAAAACACATACCCATGCGAAACACACACAAACATGCGAGGCATTCGCTCCTGCGACACACATACACTTGCGAACCCCGGGAGGCGAGATTCCGGACTTTTAGGAAGGAAGGGGGCGGAGAGCCGGCGTCTAGCGAGGGAGAAGGGAAGGGCACTTAGCCACGGAGTGTCGAGCGAGACGGATTGCCGAACGGGTGGAACGGTTGCGAGAAAATTAGGCCGGTGAGTTTCGGTCAACGCATTGCCTCATTATAGCCCGGCATTTCCCTCTTTTCATTGAGACTCGGTGGCGGCTCTCCGCCCGGCGGGCACCGCGTCCTGGGGGTTCCTGCATTTGCGGGCGCACGTTGTTCCGATCGAGTCGCGAAGTGCGGTTGCAAGTCGGTTCGCGGTGCGGGGCTTGTGGCTGGTCGCGTCGAGAAAAGGGTATCCGCGCGCGCGGGTAATGTACTAAGCGAAAGAGAGAGAGAGAAAGAAAAACTCAGTTTTTATGTGAAATAAAGTGTGTCGGCTCTCCGAGATTCGGGTGTTTTGCGGCCCCTAACCCCGCCTCTCTACCACGACCCAAGGCTGCGGCCGGCCGGCACGGGATACCCTCCCCTTCCTCTCGGCGAGCCGTTAACGCGGCTGGCGCCCTTAAAAAGAAATCGCCGGGGGAAACGGGGGGCTTTTGTGACCTGAGGGATTTCACGTCACAATATATATATATATATATTATGATAGGTATCGCGTGTTACCGTAGGCAGAGGAGGGGGAAGATGAAATTATTGCAGGGTCAACACAATATTAAAATTCAAATGTAATATATTTAACAATAAAAAGAAAAGGTTGGCTCGATATAAAAAAGAATTTAAATTAATGAATTACAAAAGTAAATAAAAGACGACTCGATCTAATAATAATAATAATAATGATAGTTCCACGCGAATATTATGGGTTACCGGACACGCGAAGTCCGTACTCGATTTCTCGACCCGTTCAAATTTGTATGTTATTCTATCTTATTTCCGAATGATGTTGGGCGCCAGCCTTTCTCGGGCAATCACGTTTCACGCGTACGCAAAGTCTTCAGCTCAAGACGAAAGAAAAAAGGTGAACAAACGCTAGCTCGATTGGTCGGGTGAGACTCTCAGGAAGGTCGAAGGGGTATCTCGGGGTATTGGGGACAGACGGGGTTCTCGAACATGATGGCCACTTATCGCTTGGACCACGACTGTTTGACAATTCATTTTAAATACTTGAACCAATAATGCACGACAACGGACAATGTTTTACTGGCTCGATCTATCACGCCATGGGCTATTCTCGCAGGAAATGTCACCCGACTCGGCCGACGGTCGTGCTACACGAGGCTGGACCGCGGCTGCACGCGCGCGAGGGACAATTTCGCGAGGGACACCGGGGATCCGCCACGACGCCTTTTCACAATTATTTTCACGATTTTTAGACAATTTGGCTCGAGCCGATGGCTCGGATTCACTCGCACTGATTTTATTAATCATTAATCTAATTTACACTTTTATTAACGGCGACGCGCACGGAAAAGGGACGACGAGGGGAAATATCACGGAGGGGGGGGGGGGGGGGGTATATATCCTGAATCGCCCGAGCGATAAAACCAAGCACTGAATTTAATCAGCTTTCTAGTGCCGCTCTCGCAAAAGAAAAAGAAGAAAGTCTTACCTGCAGGATCGTGATGAGGAGCGTCCGTCGCGTTATCTCTCTCTTTCCTTACAACTCTCTTTTTCGTTCTCTCTTTCTCGCGTTCTCTCTCGATTTTTCGCTCGTTTAAAGATTGTTCTTCGCTGACCACGTGTCGGGACTCAATGCTCGACCACGCCGGCCGGCTTCCTCGTCTCGCCCAATCCCATGCCAGACGACGGACCTCCGATCGATTTTCCACCTCGATCCTCGTGGCTCGCCCTTTCGGTCGATATCCTCCATGGCTCTTTTCCCTCCCGAGTCGCGGAGCGCCTCAGTCGTTACGGCGTTTGCCAGCCGTTCTCGGGAGATGGCATCAGGATGCCCTCGGGCGGCCAGTCCCATTTCCTCGTCGTTGGGAGATGGCGTTGTTGGTGTTCGGAGTTGACGGCCGGGCCGACGTGGCCCCAGTCGACAGGCCACGTGGTCGCTTCACGATCGTGATAAGGGCGTGCGGTGAGGATGGGGGATAGTGTCACGGCGTCGATATAAAGAAAATTCTTACAGCTACCTTAAAATTACCAATTAAATATTCTCTGTAAAGGTGCGTGGCGCAGATCAAGCCCGAGCGTGGTCACGCGGGCTTTCTCTCGACTTTCCTTGTGACGTAACGTCACAATATATTTATATATATATATATATATACACACCTGGGATAATCACATAGGAAAGTGGATATAGAAATTTGTGCACCGAAGGATCGAACATTAATGCAAAACAAATCCCAGGAGGAATTTGATCATTTAAGGGGGAGGGATATTGTATCCGCAAATATACGCAACATAACGAAACGACCGATCCATCGAGAAAGTATTTGCGAAACGGCATTCCAGACCGTCTACCATCCTCCTTGCTAAAGAGTCACACTTTAGCCAAAATGCGAGCGTCAAAAAGACCCTTTGCGACACGTCCTGACCAAGCATCGGATGATATTTGATCTAGAGCAAATTGCGACAATCAGAGTGGACAATTAAAAGAAGTTACCAGGGAGTAGTCAGTCCTTGATTGGCTTTTGAATGGTTCGGTCCTAAGGTACGACCAACATACTGTAAATTCGATTAAAAGACCAGCCCAGTAATAAACTTATATTCCTATTCAACGAACTTGGGTTCCAGCTCTTAATTTCGCAACTATCCCAAAAAATACCTATCCCAGGTTATCGAGCCAGGGATAGAACAAGTCATTCTCAAAACGTTTTTTGATTGAGTAAAATTATCGATATTATGTGCAGGAACTTCGATTTTAGCACGTCCTTTCAATTTTTACCCTTGTACCATCGCAAGCAAGAGACTTTGTTTATTGTGATCCGTATTTTTCGTTGCACTTTCGATTTGATAAATAAATGTCTCTACAGGCATATTTTGTTCGTCGAATTCTGAGATAGCAATGAGCAATTCTTCAAATGAAGTTCCACAGCCAGTCTCGCCTCCATGTTCAGAAATTTCGGATCCGTATTCATTGATTTTTGGTTGAATTTTGGACTGCATGATTTCCAAGCGTTTGCAGTTGCTCGATATTTTCCATTTTCTCACCAAATTTGAAAAGTGGATCGTTGATGTAAAGATCGATGATTGAAGAGTTGGAAGTGTCGATATCGATGTTCCTAATGTTGAAGATGCTTGAAGATCTCGATCGATCTAGAATGGGTCGCTCGTTGACGATGCCCGGAACTAAATAGATGATAGAGATGTAGACGATGATAAGATACAATCACTCCATATGAAACCCTTCGAACTGGGATGATGCGGCGATGTCGTTGTAGAGATGGGCACCAATCACTCCGTATTGATCCCGTATTCGGATAGACGACTTTCTAGAATGTGGTAGTACCTTTGAGTTTTTCCCTCAGAAAGATCCTCCCGGATCCTCATTGATATTCCACGTAGACAAGATTGAATTTCTTCGAATCCGTTGATGAATCGGTGTCTTCGCTAATAGTCGGCCTTTGGATATACCTTAGGTTAATCCGTTGACTTTTCTCGTTTTTTTAAGGAAGGCTCTTGATGCTTCAGCTTGGGAAGACCGATCACCAATTGAGTTAGAAATGCTCTTTAATGTTTGAGCACTTATTGGGATGCCCTTATGGTTTAGGTATCCCACCGCTGCCACCAATTTATGTTTCACCGTTACCGGCGAACATTATATTTAAGAAGACATCGGTGATCTCTACGAAGACTCTTCATCCGATTACTCGTCGCTTTACAATTCGTATTGTGGGGAAATGCTAGCGTCATTCTCGAACGTGCTTGGAAATCGATTTATAAAACAATCGACAGAAAATGATATATCGAGCAACGGAGCACGACTGATGTGTGACTATGACTGTCTGATTGATCGACTAACGCGAGCTTGATCGTGGGCGGCTTTTTATATAAACGTCTTTACGTCATTCGAAATGTTCGCGTTCTTACCTGTTTCATACGATTGCGTATCTTGGAGACATAGTGCATCATATCTCGTATGATTGCGCATCTTGGAGTAACAATGCATCATGGAGAGTGTTCGAAACTATCTGATTCATTTGACTACGCAGTTTACAGTTTGGAGTTCTTATGTTAAGGCGCGAGGTGTTCAATTTCACTCGTGACAATGCTTATAGCGCATAATGAAAAATGCACCTTCTTCAGTTCCGCGGGGGTGAATAGGGCTAAATGTACAGGGGTTGAAAGTAAAAACTTCGCATAACTCAAACATTTTTTACCATCCCGATGAAAACAATGGCATTCGAGAGAGCTCATAAAGTAGATGACATAGAATTCTGCGGTTTAAAAATCATTTTGGGGGTGACCAGCCCTGTACAATAACGATTCCGGTGTTCCCCTCCGATTTCGTTTATTTTTGAATACGTTATTCTTCATAGAAATCAGAGAGATATGTATTTTTTTCATAGGCGACAAAACAGTTTTAAGGGGTTAAACTCACCCTTGAAGGGACAATGCTATGGCGAATAATGAAAAAAACGCCTTTTCTAGGTTTAAGGGGCTATACCAGTGTGACACTTTCAAAAAATCGTTTTTTGTCATTCTCGACAGTTTATACTTTCAAGAACATTCAGTAAAAATGTTAAGGCCGTATCTCCAATACTCCCCAAATGGCGGCCTTCTAAAGGAGATTTTTGGGAAATCGCTACACGTATGAGCAGTCCACCGAAAATACTAGTACACTCACTGAAAAACTGTTACGCATAGGAGATGATGAAATTATAGTTGATTATACCCATGGATACAGTTTCATCCAGGTTTACTCTGTTTTTAGTACAATTGGCACTTTAATAGTGTGTAAAAATTGCAAAAAAGTTGAATGAAGCAAGTTCACGGGGTTTAGGATTCAAAATTGCTGTGTCATGTGAGTGCGGTGTTTCATATGTGAATTCTGGACCGATGATTGGTAATGCTCATGAAATATATCGTCATATAGTGTTTGTGATGCGACTTGTCAGCGTCGGTATCAATGGACTAAATCTATTTTGTGGCGTGATGCATCTTCTTAGAAAATTTCATAACAACACTTACGCTGGATGCTCTGAAAATGTGACCAAAGCTGCTAAAACCGTTTATGAATGGAGTACACAAAAAGCCATAACTGATGAAAGAGCAAAAACTTTATAGAACCAAGTGCAGTTATTAATTTGACGGTTTCCGGAGATGGCACATGGAAAAAACGCGGTTACATCTCGTGCAGGTAAATTCAGTAAAGAAGTCATCGATTCAATCGTAACATCGACTTATTCTAACATTCCAACAGTCTAACAACAAGTATGGGAAAAGAAAAAAGATACTAATCCTGAAGATGACGAAGAATGGCTTCAAGGACATGACGATTGCGATGTGAATCATGTTGGATCAGCTGGAAAAATGGAGGTTGATAGTGTGAAGGAAATGTTTAGTCGCTCGATCGATCAATATGGAGTAAAGTATACGCCCTATATTGGCGACGGTGATAGTGCCACATACAAAGGTTCATTGAATTTGAGTCAGTACGATGTGCATGTAGAAAAACGAGAATGCTACTCACATGTGAAAAAAAAATGGGAACGCGATGCCGCAATCTCAAAAAACAAACCAAAGGTTTAGGAAGAAGGAATAAGAATACCGTGAAGCTAACTGATAACGTTATTAATAAAGTCCAGAAATATTATGGATTGGCAATTCCCAGGCATCAAGATAATGTTGGTGAAACGTATCAAGAAATTGGGGCATCATTTGCATCATTTGTCTTCGACAGACGAAAATCCGAACCACGGAAATTGCCCTGCAGGTGCGAATAACTGGTGCCCATATCGCCGTGTAGAAGCTGAAGGAATGGACGTATCCAAGTTCAAGCATGGTTATCTGCCACTTGATACTTGGAACCGATTTATACTGAATTAAGTTCAAGGGAATTACTACAGCGATACAAAGACGGGAACACACAGAATAACTATGAAAGTTATAACGGCATGCGCTGGCACTTTACTCCAAAGCACCTTCATAATGGATTCAAAACGATCAAGCTCGCTAATTTCCTTGCAGTCTCAATATTTAACAATGGTTTTTATGCTATTAAAAAATGCAGCAAGTAATGGACGTCATCATCGGTCCTATTGCAAAAGCATATGCCATGGAGAGAGACGACAGCCGGATCAACCAGGCGGAGTTACGTCATGAAGCAGCCTTAGAAGAGGGACGAACAGCTCGGAACAAAGCTTCAGCCTCTCAGCAGGCATTATTCGAGGGAGAGGAGGGTCCATTGTATGGGCCAGGTCTAGCTAATTACCAGTTTTTATGGTGAATATCATTTTATCTTGCAAACGTCGATAGTTACAATTTTAAACGCGTTTTTCTCGAAATGAGATTTTAAAAATTTGCTGACATTGTAACGCAATGAGATATAATTCCATTGACTTGAAGTTTGCACTGAGTACTTGTGAATATATTTGCTCTACAATGATGCAGAATATTTTTGATTGGTTGAAAATTCACGATTTGGCATTGAAAAACACGACCATTTTATAGGCAAGAAAACCGACTTTTTTTCATCACTACGCCATTTTGTTAGATTTGGATATTTTTCGAAAATCCTACGTCATTGTACAGGGAATGCCTCCCAGTTCAACGACATTTTTTCCATTTTCGGTGTCAGCTACTCAATCGACCGGAATCATGTCAGTAGTGGAGGAACTTTTTTTTGGCCCCTCCGGAGGCAGCGCATAAGTAGCTTGGATCTAAATATTTTTCTATGAAAAATATATGTAATATAGGTCAAATATAGCCGAATATTTTCTTAATCTTCCAAAACATTTAATCAAATACTTTTTTTCCCAAAAAATGCCCGAAAATCACCCCAATTTTCAGCGTTCACGCTGGAATAGCCCCTTAATGTGGAATTTCAGTTTTAATGTTCAATTTCGTGTTATCCAGAAATTGTCTCGACAGTGCAGTTATAGGTGCATGGAGCTGATGTCTAACAAACGTCGTAATATACCCGATATAATTTTTTAAATCTAGAAGCAAGTAAAGGTCATGATTTTCTTATCTCCCCAACTCGTGTGAATCGCACAATGTAGATCGTGCGTAACATATATGAAAAGCGCATTACAGTTGCAAATTACATGCCGTGGAGGAACGTCGAAACACAACAAGTACGGAAATTTTGCTATTCGCGAGTTACTCATAACATGACACACATGAAAAACTCGTCGTGATCAATTTAGTTGGTATCATCATAGTGTTGTATCCGCTAATTTTCGCGATACAACGAAACGACCGACCGGTCGAGAAAGTACTTGCGAAACGGCATTCCAGTCCGTTGACCAACTTCCTTGCGAAAGAGTCACACTTTCGCCAAAATGCAAGCATCGAAAAGACACTTTGCGACACGTCCTGACGAAGCATCGGATGATGTTTGATCTAGGGCAAAATGCGACAATCGGAGTCGACAATTAAGAGAAGTTACCATGGAGTAGTCAGTCCATGGTTGGCTTCTGAACGGTTCGGTCCTAAGGCACGACAGACACACTGTAAATTCAATTATAAGACCATCCCAGTAATAAACTTATATTCCTATTCACCGAACTTGAGTTCCAACTCTCAATTTCGCAACGATCCCAAAAATACCTATCCCGGGTTCTCGAGCCGGGAATACAACATTGTTGGCAGCGGTCGGATTGGCTGATAAGTTCGTTCGTTGTGTGTGGACACGCACAACTACCACTCAAGCACCATAAGCGAGTGACCGAGTCAACCCGTGTGCTAGAGTCCGCCAGCCCGACCGAGTCGGAAGAGGAATGCAGAGGAAAGGCTACAGCCAAGCAGAGCCAATCCCAGAAAACCCGGATCCGGAGGATCAACGGAAGAAGTACTCAACAATCGGAGAAATCGTACCTAGAAGCAGTTTACGAAACAAAGGAACGAAGAACAGGACGATCAGCAGTTCATCAATCAGCATGCGTCTTGCCATCATCTACCTGTAATCGACGAAACATTTCATAAATAAAAATCCTCCAAAGCCATAGAATTCGTCTATGTCGGACGAAGAAAAAGCAGACCGGTATCGATTGCCCGGGAGAGACGAACTATCGCGATCGTTAGATTCGTTTTTTGACACTGTCGTCATTTACGACGGTGAAAGTGATTTAGACCGAAAGCGTCGTAGGAAAAATCCAAGCACAGAAAAATTAGATTTGACTCCCGTAACGTACGCGAAATATTTAAACCCGAAGCGACAACATAATCAGCCTTCGGAACACAATTCGTCAGACGCGTCGTCCAGTGCTGAGGAAACATTTAATCCCGTTGAAATAGAAAGAAATCGCGAATTAAATCGCCAAGATTTTACGTTATTAAATCAACGGACAGTAACTATGGCTGAACACGACGACTATATGTCAATAAGAGAGGCTCGAATGAGCATCTCTGTATTCAACGCCTCCAAACCGGAAGCTGTTACAGACTTTATACGAGCAACGAAATACACGTCGACTCGAGTCCGTCCCGAAAATCTCGCGGAATTATTACAAGCTATATTGCATCTCAAATTGCAAGTCAAGGCCGCGGCAGACCTGCGTTACAAAGACGTAGAGACGTTCGACGATTTGCTGACGTTATTGAAATCACTGTACGAGGCGAAGCGAACAGTCCCCGCGCTACAAATCGAATTCAATTCCTGTAGACAAAAACATGACGGGACATACAAGCTTAAGCAAACCGCATCGAATATATAATGATGGATTTAATCACGGCTTGTACGCACATGTTCAATTCCGAATCTGGTCGAAGAGCAATCGAACAGTTAATCAGGCATTTTGCCCTAAATAATTGCGAACATGGACTGCGCAAGGACCTACAGCTAATAGTAAGGTCACGAGGATACCACGAGTTAGGCGAAGCAATGCCCCGGGCAATCGAAGCGGACAATTCGGTCCGGATGAGGGCCGGAAATCGTTCCCATTTCAAAGGCCCCCGTCGAATCAGGCGCATACACAAGCGCGTTATAGCTTGCCAGTGCCAACGAAAACAATTAATCAAGCAGAAATAATTTGCAATTATTGCAAGAACCCAGATCACAGATATAACGACTGTAGAAGAAGGCCATGGTGGCAAGGCCAGCGTAATCTACAGAAGCATTACAATACGTGCCAAACAATAAGTTCCCAAGAAAACAAAATGAATATAGGCCAAATGAAAAAACCTAAGAAAATACGCCCAAAACAATTGTCAGTTCGTTAGCAGTCGGCGTTCTTTCAATAGAGAAAGAAACAAAAAGCGTTCAAGTGAACGAGCAAAAATTGCCGCGAAGAAAAATTATAGACATTCTACGTGGAAAGTCATATGTACACAATGACAAGGCACCAAGAACAATAGACCATATCAGCGCTCAGCTGCCGCGAGTACACGCCAGTGACCTCCATATAGCGTCAAAGCAGGCTCACGAGAAAATGCTGATGCTCGTTGTGACAGAGAGGCCCAGTGCAGCATTGTAAAGGTGAATGAGTTGGATCCAGAAACACTCATCGGGGACGAGGTAATAGCACTTCACGGCCTCGGGGGTAAGGCGTTCCGTATGCTCTGCACAGCTGAGCTGAAACTGGACACCCCCGCCGCTGTCATAACACACAAGTTCCACGTGGTCGGCAAGGAAGTAACGTTAGCAGTAGACGGACTCCTTGGAATGGACTGTATAGTCGAAAAGGGAATAAACAAGCTAAGAGGAAAAATGATAGAAATTAAAGGGCACAAAATACCGTTTGTACACGGCACAACGTACGTGAAAATACCCGCCCGCACAGAATGTCTAGTGCAGGCGAGGACGATAGAAAAAGGACAAGGGTTTACAGGGGAACAAAAAATCCATAAAGGAGTCACGATGGGAAAGGCCATCGTGAAGGCAAAGGAAAACACTTGCCCTGTAATAATAATGAACGTGCTCGAGAAAGAGCAAATCATTCAAAGACCTACCGTCGGACTGGAAACAATAGAAATCGACAAAATTAGCCTGGAAAAAGAAAACTGCGATAAAAAGAAGAAAGAAGCGGAAACATACGAAGACACGGAAAAAATCGCAGAATTACGAAAGAAAAAAATGGAAAAATTATGACGCGAGATTAAGGGTAACTCACATTTGAACGCAGAAGAAGAAAAGATTGTGCGACAAATTTGCGAGGAATTCTCCGACGTATTTCATCTCGAAGGAGAACTACTAGTTTGTACAAAAGCAGTCGAGAATCGGATACCGCTCAAGGACAGGACTATGCCGATAAAGGTGCGACCTTATCGACTGCCGGAGGAGCACAAAAAGGAAATTCAACGACAGGCACAAAAAATGCTAGATGAGGATATAATCCGCCCAAGCACGAGCCCATGGAATGCTCCATTGCTCGTAGTGCCGAAAAAACCAGATGTGGACGGAATAGTCCAAAAAAGGCGGTCGCTGACTTTCGGAAGTTAAACGAGGCTACAGACGGCGACTCTTACACACTGCCCAATATCGCAGAGATACTGGACCAGTTGGGAAAGCAAAGTACTTCACGACCCTCGACTTTGCCTCGGGATTTCATCAAATCCCAATGGCGGAGAAAGATAAACCGAAAACGGCTTTTTCAATGCCGTTAGGGCATTACAAGTATAATCGAATGCCATTTGGTTTAAAAAATGCACCTCCTACGTTCCAAAGATTAATGGACGCAGTATTGGCCGGTTTGCAAGGTCTAAAAGGCTACGTATATTTGGACGATATTGTCATGCACGGAGCCTCACTCGCCGAGAACGACAAGCAGTTACGTGAAGTGCTGACGCGGCTAAGAGAGGCTAATTTAAAAATACAACCGAAGAAATGCGAATTTATGTGAAAGGAAACGCAATATCTCGATCATATTATAACAGAAGTCGGTGGGAAGCCTGACCCCGAAAAGCTTAAACCGGTCAAAAATTTCCCAGTACCAAGAAATGTAAAAGAAACACAATTATTCCTGGGACTAGCCGGGTACTACCGCAGATTCATCAAAGATTTTTCCAAGATCGCAAAACGAATGATGAATTTGATCAAAAAGGGTGTCAAATTCGAATGGCCCGAATTATGCCAAAACTCATTTGACCATTTAAGGGAAGCCCTGATCACGGCGCCCATACCCCAGTATCCTGATATCACGAAACCGTTTATCGTGACAACGGATAACTCAGATAAGGCAATCGGTGCAATCATGTCCCAAGGGAAAATTGGAGAGGATTTGCCAATATGTTATGCAAGTCGAACTCTCAACAAGGCGGAAACCAATTATTCGACTATAGAAAAAGAACTGCTTGCAATCGTATGGGCAGTACATCAATTTCGACCGTATATTTATGGCACGAAATTCACCATAATTACAGATCATAAACCATTTACATGGTTATTCAGCGTGAACGATCCAGGATCAAGGTAATTGAGATGGCGAATAAAATTGGAAGAATACAACTCTACAATCCAATATAAGATGGGAAAATCAAACATAAACGCAGATGCGGTAAGTCGTATATATGCCTTGACACCGGCTCAGGCACAAGAGGGAGAAAAAATTAGACAAAAGCACGGTCGTAGAGCGGAGAAAGATAATAAAGGAGAAAATAGAAGGAAACGAAGTAGCGCGACAAAGAAAGAATTACATAGAGATAGAAAGAAGACTCCGCGCGGCAGCGCGAGAGAGAAAACAAAGAAAGACAGTATGGCCGCCAGCCGTTATGAAAGCAAGAGAGAAGAAACGGAGTCCGACAATATGGACTCGGACAATGACAACACGAGCGAGAGCGGACGAGAGAGAGAGCACGCAAAGAAGGACAGCGTTACGAATGTCAGCACAATGAAGAGAGGCCGAGAATACGACTCACCGTGCTACGAGGCAGCACGTGGAGAACAAGCCGCCTGTGGAAGCGTGGCACAGGGGGAATCCCCCTATGCGTTAAAAGAGTCGCGATGCGCGAGCACGAGCGCGAGCGATGAAGAAAACTGCAGTATTGGCGTATCCACTCCAAGCAAGGAAGGCAGAGAGAAAATAATGCAAGAAAATCACGATGCCCTTACAGGTGGGCACCGTGGCATCACACGGACGCTGCAGCGAATACGTCAACAGTATATGTGGCCGGGAATGAAGCGAGACGTTGTCAATTACGACGAACGTGCATCGTTTGAGTTGTTAGCCGCCGACATCTCTGTCCCAGGCCCTCGCGGTGGGAACGTAATCGGCATGGCCTAAACCTTATCTGCCGCTGGAGCCCTAAGTGTCGCCTTTTACGAGTGCCCTATCTTTTCTGTATTTTCCCTTCGAGTTTATAATTTCTGGCGCGCCTAGCTATCGGCATCGCGACCGACACGGCCGAGGAAATGCGTCTAGCCCGACTCGACGCTTTCCCACGCCGAGCCGTCCAACTGCAAATACTCGATGAGGAAAAGGACTGTTCCCCAAAGACACCCACATTCTTGGAGGGGAATCAAAAAGGATGCTGAGGGCCCGATCGGAAAAAACAGGGCAGTCAGTACAGAGCAAGGGCGAGAATAAGGACGACTCCGCGCAACTCCTATTTAATTCTCTAAGTAGTAAAACACGCGATCACCAACGATACGCTGCGAATAGTATAGAGTAGGAGCGTATCCAACCTATTGACCTCTATAAATACGGATTTGTATTTCATTTATTGTGTATCAATAAATCGGGCATTATTGATAAGAATCATTAATCACCCCGCGTCAGTTATTCGACTAACTATTTTAGTTAGTCTGGCGATCCAACCCGCAGAGCCCAACTGTTCCCATAGGACAAATTGGCGATCCTGCCAGGATATAGTTAAGCGACTGCTCTCCGCAGGAGTCACACTGATTATATCGATCGTCTAAAACTTGGAGCCTTCTGCACCGAGTCAGTGCGAGTAAAAATCAAACAGCGACGCGTGTTTACTGACGCCCTTCGGGAATATTAATTATTTGAATTTCGTCTTCCGCGTCGAGATATCCAAAAATACCCGAGAACATTTCAAGCGCGCGAGTGATTCAGTGCTATCGTGAATAGTGACGTCGCGCTGCCTGAAAAAATCGTACCGTACAATTCGTGAAAGCCTCAATCGAAGAGTGAAGAGCAGCAAGATATCAGAATCATTGGACTCACTGCAATCGTCCAGTCAGAGAAGATTCCAGGATTGGACGTCGTCCGAGCGCTAAATTGAAGGAAGTTCGCGGAATGATCACCTACATCACCTCCCTACTTTTCCTGTTCTCCCAAATGTAAGTCAGTTATACCTCTGAATATTTTCTACTTGCCGAGGGTCTAGAACCAAGCGCAAGAAGAGAAAGGATAACCGAACGGAACCGGAAAATCCTATAAATAGAACGAATAAATTTGGTAAATTAGCCAATTCCTTAACAACAAACACGTATTAAATAAATAATCAAGATGACCCCCGAAAACGTGAGGAAACATGTCGAACGATACGCTAAGTTGAGAATAGAGATTCGAAATTTAGACGCGACATTGCGAATGGAACATCCGCCCACCGAGAGGCGAATTCTCGAAGAGACAGTTAAGGGATTGTTAATAGAACGGTCCACGATTCGCACATGTTAGAAGGATTGCGTAGCGCACGAAACATTCTTAACGAAGTAGGCGTTCATCCGGACGACATTAGCGACGACGTAGCTATCGACGTTCGTCAACACAGAGCTCGTGAGCGAGAACAACAGCGGCAGGCAGACGAAACCGCCCGAGCGCGTCAGCTCGAGCAAGATAGGACAATAGCCCAACGTCTAGCGGAAGAAGAAGAAAGAAATTTCGCGATTGCGAGGCAGCAAGCAAACCAGCCGCCTCCCCCACGACAGCCCGTGTAGGAGGCCATGACTCTCGAGGAAGACCCTTTACCGACCGGGCCACCGGCAACCGACACAGCTGTCCCGGGTGTCGCTAGTACAACCCAAGTGTCGAACCAACCCCCACCCTCGGACCTCCAGTCACACCTCGCGGCCTACAGCGGACTGACCCCCGAGGAAATAATTTCGAGAGTTGAATTGGGTAAGATCCAAGCAACGACGACGTTCACGCATGCCCAGGAGCAACTCTCCACCTACCGGGAGATAGTGTCCCATGCTACTGCCTAGACTCAAGCCGGGGAGAGGCGGCTTCAAGAACTCGTAGGGGAACGCGAACGTTTGGCGACTGCTGCCGAAGCAGCGGCCCAAGAGAAGGAACGCCTCGCCATCCAGCTCCGTGCCCTCGAGAAGAGGGACGCCGAGGCAGAGACATGCCGGCAAAAACTTCCGGAAGCTGAAGAAAAATAGCGGGGAATGTTAGAGGCACCGCTTGAGAATCCACCGCGAGG
This sequence comes from Ophion costatus, assembly GCA_951751655.1. Classification (NCBI taxonomy): domain Eukaryota; kingdom Metazoa; phylum Arthropoda; class Insecta; order Hymenoptera; family Ichneumonidae; genus Ophion; species Ophion costatus. The sequence goes on along the minus strand of OX632361.1, from coordinate 12,614,055 downwards.
CCCACCAAGGAGCTGGACCGTCCACGTCATTTTGAGCCCCGACCCCTGAAGAAATACGGAATTGGGAACTCGAGGCACCCCTACCCGACATTCCCCAGACAGAGTATAAGCAAGCGATTAGACGGTCAATAAAGGAAGCTCAGTGGGAGGAAAGACTCCGTTCGGAGATCCATCAACTCGATCTGATCTCGAGAAAATCAGCCCGGGGATCAAGGAACAACGAACTTTGCTCGAGGAAGTTCAGCGAAACCAGCGGAATAAATAGTTCTGAAATCCGTGAAGGAGATACTGAAAGCAGAAAAAAATTCTATCTCGAACCCGCTTGCAACCCGGCTCGAGGCCACCCACCGGAAATGAGAGCAAGCGAAGGACATGACAACGCGGTCTAACCAGGAACCGAAACAACCCGATGTAATGGATCCACGGTTAGATTAACTCCGGATCAACCGAGCTGATCAATGGACGGAGGGAAACCATCGATTGAAAATGAATATGAGAATCGTCAACGACGCTCGAAGCGGATGGAGATCAGGAGGCCCAGGTGGACCAGAAGGCCCAGGTGGCCCAGGAGGTCCAGGAGGCCCTCCGGGTTTCGGACCTCCCGTGGAACATCCGACTTGACCCGGACAAGAGCTTTACGGGGACAAAGGACCTGGCTACCCCTTCGGCGGGCCACCAAACCCGCCCGATGGCCCCTATTACCCACCATCGCTAGGAAATACACCCGAACAACACACGGGAGGTGCAATGAAGGCAACCGAGTGTCTTCTGCTGGTACCCAAACTGGAAAGGTCCACTCCGATATTAGACTGGATTAAGCATTTAAAATTCGCATGCCGCTTCGTATGGGGCACCCAAAAAGCGGCATTCATCTCAATGGTTTTCGTTCAAAAAATATCGAACGAAATCACAAGATTCGCGACTGGCATCATCGAGACCGAGGCTGGGCTCGTTGAATTTGTCACACGCATCTTGGTTACCTACCCGGTTTCCAGATATGGATGGACAAACTCCGCAAGGTAAAACAAACAGGAACCATTCTGGACTACATAGCGAACTTCAACCTCGCGCTGCAGGCTGTCAAGGAGGCCGATCAGAGGGATCAAGCCAAGGGTTCTCTGGACCATATGCCCTTGGTGTACGAACAAGCAATTTCTGTGTTCATCCACGGATGCCGACGGGATGTATTCGATAGCCTAAAGGTTTATGTTAATACCTACTCGAGTCTAGCGGCCGCACAGCAAGCTGCCCACGAAATCAACGAAGCTAACATCGCCTACCAACAAGCCAACGCAGAAAGAATGAAACTGCCAGGCTATCCAACCCAACAGTAACTAAGATACCATCAGCTTCCGCCAAAACAGTATTTGCACACTGCACCGAAAGGTACTCGGCAGTAGCCGATCACCGCAAATGCTGCCATAGCCAGCGCAGATTCGATCTGTTACAACTGTGGTGGCAAGGGACACTTCGTACGAGATTGCCTAAAGCCTAGAGGGAACTTACAACCACGGCCAACCGAGGGACAACAGAGCTTTCAAAAGGGAAATTTCGCCAAGACAGGCCATAACCCAAACCACCTCAGATTTACAACATAATCGATCAAGAAGCCCTAGGGAACTCAGTGACGGATGCCAACAAGGACAACGACGGAAATCAAGAGGATGCATACCAAGAGTATCCAACGTCGGGGTCGGACGTCTGGAACGAGTCAGAATCCACCCAGGAGGATTCACCTGAGACGTTGAACTACTAGTGGACAGAGGTAGCTCGCTCAACCTGATAAAAAAAAGGTGTATACCCCAAGGTTTCCCGGTAGAAGAAGCGAAAAGAAATTTCGTCATGGGAACCAGTCGGTTTGAAGCGAACGAGACGGTCAGGTTGAGATATCTGGGGGAAACCAACATATTCTACGTGCTACCTGACGATTCTATTATACCTGAAGATGGCTTCATGGGCCTACCGTTTATGAAACAGAGAGATTACAATTTGTCAAACAAACATCTCGTGTTAAACAGAGGACCCGTACGGTAATCACCGACGGAATTACCGTACCGCCCCACACGGCCGTAATGATAACATTCGCCGTCAACGGCCCGCATCGCGATTGTTTAATTACCACGGGTGCCTACGACAAAACTACCGAAAATGGAGAGGTGCACAAATTCGAAATAGCGTACGTTAACAGAATCGAAAACGGCTACACGGAGGTACTGTTCGAGAACCCAACAGACAAGGCCATAAACTTCGACGAAGATTGGATCCGAGTTACCGACGTAAAGATGGAAGGGGGGACACGGATAATACCTGCCTTACTCCGGAACAGAAAGACAAATTTTTGCTCGAAACCTCGAAACGCGATCACCTTGAACCAGAACAAAGGGAGAAAATCACCGGTATTATCCTGGGGTACCAAGACATCTTTACATCTCCTGGTCAAGAACCAGCTACACCGCATTAGAAGCACAACATTATACCAATCAATGATACACCAATTAACATCGGCAATTTCAAGACAGCCCACGCCCACCGCGGAGAAATAAAAACCCAGGTAGCTGATATGCTAAAAAAGGGTATCGTCAGAGAATCCGAGTCACCATTCAACTCACCTGTCTGGGTCGTCCCCAAAAAACCTGGACCCGACGGACAAAAGAAGTGGCGCATCGTCACCGATTTCCGGAAGTTAAACAGAAATACGGTACTGGACGCATATCCCATGCCTCGCATCGAGAACATCTTCGACTCACTCGGGAATGCTAAATTCTTTAGCGCCCTCGATTTAAAAGCCGGATTTCATCAAATAATGATGGACGAGGACTCAAGGAAGTATACAGGATTTTCAACGTCGGAGGGGCACTTTGAGTATGAACGAATGCCATTTGGCCTGAAAAATGCTCCAACCACGGTCCAGAGTATGATGGATCAGTGCCTAGTCGGACTGAATCACAAAATCTGCTCGGGCTACATGGACGACATCGTTATGTTCGGAGAAACTATCGAAGAACACAACCAGAACCTGATTACCGTCTTCGAGAGGTTACGAAAATGTGGATTGACTTTGGAACCGGAAAAGTGTAAATATCTCCTACCGAAAGTCGAATATCTAGGGCACATCATCACAGCAGACCCGGCACCAACCAACCCAAAAGAGGTCAAGTCATTTTTGGGACTCGCAGGTTATTATCGGCGATTTATAAAAAACTTTTCGCACATCGCCCGACCCATGGTCGACCTCACGAAAAAGAACGCCCGATTCGACTGGACCGAAAAATGCCAGAAAGCATTCGACGAATTGAAATCGTGCCTAATCACACCGCCGACGCTCCGACGCCCGGATTTCACGAAGATGTTTACGCTCACAACCGCCCCCTCAGATCAGGGGTTAGGGGCGGTGCTCTCTCAAGAAGGACACCCAGTGTATTACATCTCTCGTGCCCTCTACGCCGCGGAGAAGAATTATGGAACCTCCGAGAAGGAGATGCTGACGATCGTCTGGTCGGTACAACGATTACGCCAATATCTCCTAGGATACAAGTTCCTGATCCAGACCGACCACCGAGTCCTCGTCTGGATGGCCGACATCATGGATCCGTCCTCGCGAATCCTCAGATGGAGGCTTTGCTTGGAGGAATTTGACTTCGACATCCAGTACAAAAAAGGCTGCGACAACCAAGCAGCCGACGCGCTGTCACGGATACCGCGCGAACCGAAGATCAACGGAGTATTAACCCCAAAGGAAGAACGAGGGCTAGGTATACGTAGAATCCTTTGACGTGTCGGAACACTGAAAAGACCTGAGCCAGAACCAAAAAGCTGAGTAGGAGGCCCGAAGTCGAACTCGACGATCTTAATGACATCATGCAGAGGGTTAACAATTTAGCCTTGCATCAGGGAAGGCTTAACGAGCTGACCATCAGGCAAAACTACCCCAAGGACAGATCCCGATGGATTATTTTTACCAAACAAGAGCCTAAACCACCAACGCGGGATAAAGGTATGAACAAGGAAAGGAAACGAAGACACGGAACGCCTTTCCACCATCAAGAAGACACCTGGAAGCAATGATTGTACCAGTTAATCCAAGGTCACATCCAACAGGAGAAGAAACACCTCAAAATCCTTGCATCGCCTGAACAATTTTCAATGGCGCAACTTGACGCCATCGAGAGAGAAGTCCGAGAACTCGCAGCCGAATTTACCGGCACGGACTTCCAGCTTTGCCGATCAGGGGTCCCAGAGCCAGAGCCGGAGGAATACGATAAACGGATACGAGAAATACACAACGATCAGGTGGGACATCTCGGAACGACAAAAACCCTTGAAAAATCACAACGCAGGAGCTATTTGACCAACATGAAAGAGTCGGTACGCGAATTCATAGCAAAATGTCCCATCTGCCAAAAATACAAGACCGACAGGAACCCACCAGTCCCTTCAGCTGTCTTGATACATACAGCCAGGGAACCGAACGAGAAAACAGCCATCGACTTCGTGGGACCATTAACAACGACAAGGAGAGGAAATTAGTATATTCCCTCTATCCAGTGTACGTTGACGAAGCTCGTAAGACTCATCCCTATCCCAAACAAGAAGGCATCAACAGTTCTCACAGCCCTCTTTAACGAATGGATCTGCATCTTCGGGGCGCCAAAGCTTGTCCTTAGTGACAACGGAAAGGAGTTCAACAACAAGCTGATGACGTATTTCCACGAAGTCATGGGGATCAAGGGAATACAAACGACGGTTTATCACCCGCAAGGAAATGGATCTATTGAAAAGATGCACGGAGTCCTGAAGGATTTGATCCGAACGATGTGCGGGAACAACATTACGACTTGGAATACGAAGATGAACGCTATCGCCTTCACATACACCGACAGCTTGCAACCTCGATCCAACATACCCCGTTGAACGTCATGTTTATACACTCGTCCAACTATCCGAGCGCTATTGAGCAGCTGGACACGTCAGCGCTCCAACAAAGGTTTGACGAACTAAACCAGAAGCATTGGTACAAACTGTACCAAGCCAGACACCATCTGATGGTAGCACGCGAGAAAAATCAGAAATACATCGACAGGGCTATACGTAACCCGATGCCGCTGGACAAGGAAAAGGACTGGATCCTTGTCCGAAATAAGGCCCCTTCACACGGGATATCCATCAAGTGGCTCGGACCCTACCAGGTGATAAGCGTGAATCACGAAAAAAAACCTTGTGGTTTATCGGTACCACGCGTTTTGACCCGACGACAAAATATCCGACGACGGAATATCCGCAGGACAAAATATCTGCCGATATTATATCCGCTGTCGGTAATTAAATATTGAGGTGTTTGTTTGGGTTTGTTTATGTTTTGTTTGCTTTTGTTTGGGTTTGTTTGAGTTGGTTGCCAATCTATATTCGCTGTCGGTAATTAAATGTTGAAGTGTTTGTTTGGTGTTTTTGTTGTTGTTTTGGTGTTTTTGGTGTTGTTTAGAGTTTTGTGTGGGTTTGTTCGGATTGGTTGCCGATATTATATCCGCTGTCGGCAATTAAATGTTGAGGTGTTTATTTGGGTTTGTTTGGTGTTTTGTTTGCGGTTGTTCGGTGTTTTGTTTGGGTTTGTTTGAGTTGGTTGCTAATCTTATATCCGCTGTCGGTAATTAAATGTTGAAGTGTTTGTTTGGTGTTTTTGTTGTTGATTTGGCGTTTTTGGTGTTGTTTAGAGTTTTGTTTGGGTTTGTTCGGGTTGGTTGCCGATATTATAGCCGCTGTCGGTAATTAAATGATGAGGTGTTTGTTTGGTGTTTGTGGTGTTGTTTTGACGTTTTTGGTGTTGTTTGGGTTTAAATGTTAAGGTGTTTGTTAGGGTTTGTTTGGTGTTTTTGGTGTTGTTTGGTGTTTGTTTGTTTTTGGTGTTTGTTTGTTTTTGGTGTTTGGTGTTTTGGCGCCCAGAACACTGAAGGTTTTGTGCCGGACGAGCTTTAGGATTTTGTCTCGCGGATGTTTTGTCATGAGGATATTTTGTCTTCCGGATATTTTGTCATGAGGATATATTGTCTTTCGGATATTTTGTCCTCGGTTATTTTGTCGCGGATATTTTGTCGCGTATATTTTGTCGTCGGGTCAGATGTCGCGTAGCTGGTTTATCGTTTCCCCACCAAACTGGGACCACGAGTTCGCATGGCCCATACAGGGAACACAAAACCCATCCGAAGGCACTTCCAGGACGACGAGCCAGCGCCAGGAAGACCACGGCTACTAAAAAGAATTGACCTATCCGGGAAAGAACCCCGAGTCGTTCACGGATAGACCATATCAAAATTTGACTGACAACCTATTCACGGTTCGTCCTGCTCACGTCCTTAGAAGAATGGATCCGCACGGAGATCACCTTCAACGTTTCTAGCCTTAACCTTACCTTCCCCGAGGGATTGTCTATCGCAACCTTCAGCTGACAGATCAATCTAGACTCGTTCGACAAGTACAGCACCCGTCTCAAGGAGATGCGGGGGGCCCTCGACGGTCATCACGTCAAGTTATTGGTCAACGACTCTTGGGTCAATATACAGGGAATAGTACTCTCATCCCTGCAAGGAATAGCCTCCCTGTTCCTTGTCGGAGGATTAATAACCGCGATGTGGAAATGCGGTGCGATAACATGGTTGTTCCGAGTTCGTTGTAGAGAAACCACCATGCAGCGGGTCAAGGCCGAGAGACGATTAGCCAACCTTCAACGGGCTATCCAGAAGATGCTCTCACGCAGTTTGAAGTCGAGGAACGAGGACGTACCACAATCAACAACGTGTCAACGGTGGGGGTGTCAACGTGTCAACGGTGGGGGCATCAACAACGACGAACGTGCATCGTTCGAGTTGTTAGCCGCCGACGTCTCGGTCCCAGGCCCTCGCGGTGGGAACGTAATGAGCATGGCCTAAAACGTATCTGCCGCTGGAGCCCCAAGTGTCGCCTTTTACGAGGGCCCTATCTTTTCTGTATTTTCCCTTCGAGTTTATAGTTTCCGGCGCGCCTAGCTGTCGGCATCGCGACCGAAAGGGCCGAGGAAATGCGTCTAGCCCGACTGGACGCTTTCCCACGCCGAGCCGTCCAACTGCAAATACTCGATAAGGAAAAGGACTGATCCCCAAAGACACCGACATGCTTGGAGGGGAATCAAAAAGGATGCTGAGGGCCCGATCGGGAAAAACACGGCAGTCGGTACAGAGCAAGGGCGAGAATAAGAAGGACGACTCCGCGCGACTCCTCTCTAATTCTCTAAGCAGTAAAACACCCGATCACCAACGATACGCTGCGAATAGTAGAGTAGGAGCGTATCCAACCTATCGACCTCTATAAATACGGATTTGTATTTCATTTATTGTTTATCAATAAATCGGGCATTATTGATTAGAATCATGAATCACCTCGCGTCAGTTATTCGACTAACTATCTTAGTTAGTCTGGCGATCCAACCCGCAGAGCCCAACTGTTCCCATAGGACAACGTCACCACACACATACAAGGGTGCGACAAATGTCATGCAAAATATATCGGGAAAAATACGAAAGTACCGTTGGTCATCGCAGACACACCGGGCCGAGCCTTCGAAAAATGTGCTGTTGATATAGTAGGTCCCTTGACCGTGACCCAAAAAGGCAACAAATATATTCTGACTTTCCAGGATTTATTGACAAAATATAGCGCGGCAATTCCGTTAGAAAACCGAGAAGCCAATACAGTAGCAAAGGCCCTTGTAACGGAAATTATTTGTAAATTTGGTGCCCCATCCGAAATCCTCTCGGATCAAGGCACAAATTTTCTGAGCAAAATATTTCCAGAAATGTGTGATCTCCTACAAATAAAAAAGTTGCAAACCACGGCATACCATCCGCAATCGAATGGAGCCCTGGAAAGATCCCATAGGACCCTTGCGGAATATCTGAAAAATTTCGTACGTGAGGATCAAAGGGACTGGGACGAATGGATACCATATGCCATGTTAACATACAATACCACGCCACACACGGCTACAGGTATTACGCCGTATGAATCGGTGTTCGGGAAGGAGGCTAACATCCGCCTGCGCTACGAGAAATTCCTCGAGCAACGTATTCGTACGACGATTGCGCAGCAGAATTACGAGAGCGCCTGAGGGCGTCGTGGCAACAAGTCCAAGAAAAGCTGAAAAAAGCAAAGGATAAATAAAGAACTCAATATGATCACACGGCCGGTAAAATAGAGTACCGTCCCGGTGACCAAGTCTTCCTCTACGATGAAACCGTGAAGAGGGGCAGATCGGCCAAGCTCACTCCAACGTCGGTAGGGCCTTACACGGTCCGAAGCCGAGAGGCAGGTGAAACCTACCGTATCAGCAGCGGACGCAAGGAAACACGCGTACACGCGAATCGCCTAAAAAAATACATCACCCACTAGCCGCCTCGATGGCTAGTGGGTGAGCGCGGACGAAGGACGGGCCCACGGCTCGACCGCACGAAGCCCCGTCATAAAAAAAGAGAGGAGAAGGGAAAGAGAGTAAATAATCAAGAGAAAAAAAACGAATGTATATATATATATATCGCACATGAAGTGCGGAAAGCGAGAACGTGCATCTCTAAAATAAATTTAAAAAAAAGGACTGTTTCATTCTTATAATTAATGGAGGCCACAATGGCTCTCCCGCATTACGCCCTGGAGAGAGGAAGGGAAATATAAAATAAATAAACACAGGAATACGTGTAAAAAGAAGAATATATATTGTTACAATTTTCGTATCATGCAAGGTACGCAAAGTATGCAATACAAATATAGATACAAATATCGGAACGGGCCCGAGAGGTCAACCGAACACCCACGTGCGGTCCGGCTTCGACCCCAGAGGGAGGCGAAGAGGGCGTGTAGCCACCACATAGTGAGGCGACTGACCCACCAACCCTCTTCCGGGCAGTCATAAAAGAGCTGACACAACTCGAATAGGTCGGCCGGCTCGCAGCCCAGCGCCATGGCCTCCAAACTCTCCGGGGCCTCGGCCCACAATTTTAATAAATTGGCCCGGACCCGGGCGCGACGGCGGCGAACACCGACGGCGTGCTGTATAAATAGCCACCGCTACCATCCTTTATATGAGAAATGAGCCCTTTTTGGAACCCGAGCCGTCTGTATCGAAAAGAAAAAACACAGACAAGTATTAGAAACATTTTTAAAAAACAAAAATAGAGGGGAGAAAATCAAAATACTCACTACCACAAACGCTAGGCTGTCATCCTCCGCCCCGAGGACAACCGTCGCACCGTCATAACGGGAATACTCCATTTTTTAATTTTCTGAAACAAAAAAAAGGGAAGAAAAATAAAATTACAATAATGAGAACGTGCAAATAATTATGCAAAAAGAGAAGGGAAGTATTGAGCTTACCGATAAATCGTTGGCTTCCGTCGAAAGTCGAAATAATAATGAAAACGTCGCCGTTCAAGCATCGAACGAGCGACCTGATCGAAGCACAAAAACGCGAACGTTGCAGAAATGAAGCAAAGCATTACACTAAAGACTGAGCAACTAGACCGAATACAAAAATACCGAATGAAGATAATAAATCTGTGTATATTTAAATACGGATATAAATGGCCCAAAAAAAAGAAAAAAACACGTCAGGACCAAAGAATTTTACCCCGCGAATTATTTTCGCAAGATACTAGCTCTGGCCCTAGGGTCGAGCCCAGGTGAGGCTGATACGCCGGAAAAACCATACCGGATAAAAAAGATCACGGTTTCACCTAGAATTTTCTATGAGGAAATCGCGGCAATGTCAATAACCCGCGACGTATGGGAACTGGCTATAAAAATGGATGTAAATGGAATAGCGGAACAGGAAGCGCAGATCACCGAGGCTATGAAGAAAATGATAGACCTATGCGCTCAAGACCTGCGGGCCAACTTACTCTGTCATATGGCAACAAAAACAACGACTCGCATGGTCGATAAAATTAACGATGAACTACAAGCTGCATACGACATAACGGGAAATAAAACAATTCGTTATCGACGAGGTTTGATAGACGGATTAGGGGGAATAATAAAAGCAATCACAGGAAATATGGATGCACAAGACGCATCCGGAATTAGCACCGAAATAAATAAAAAGCAAAAAACAGTAGAAGACGCCTTAAAGGGAAATGTTCAAATTTTGGACTCAACAATAGATCTTTTTAATCGATCATCAATCCGTCTGGAAGAAAATCAGAAGGGGCTACAAGCTCTCGTGCAACAGATCGAACAACGGGTCGTCAACCAATACAACGAACAAAACACCTGGCAACAATTGGATGAACGATTGATGATCGTAAGCCTCATTGTAGAATCACTACTCACGAGAGGAATGGTGAGCCCAAGCATATTATCTCCAAGAAAATTGACAAACTATTCGACTGACGCTTTACCCAATTTGCCAATAGGATATACGTTCCCTACCGCGATAAACTACGCGGAAATTCCAAAATTATTGGAGTTATCAGAAGTGGGCGCGTATAGTACAAAAACGTACATTGTGCTAGTAATAAAAATACCGTTAATCGGCCCTGAGGAATATAAAATCAGCAACGCTTATCCTCTGCCCACAAAAGTGACAAACCATAGTTATCAATTTGTATAAATAAACAAATCTCCTTGTCGCGGTCGAAGTTACAAGAGAATCGTGCCTACACATAACAAAAAATGATTAAGAAATTTGTAAAGCGATAGCGTCACATTATTGCTGCCGGCTAAAGCAAGCAGCGCGTCCCGCTTATACTTGCGCATCGTGCGAGGTGGCATTATCCATCGCATCTAAAGATAAATACGCGAATTGCGACCAAAGAGTCGCTCATATAAATAGCACTCTAATTATTGCGTTAGAACGCCATGGTAGGTGGATATACGTCGCACCAGAGCTCGAAACACTTCTCATCCATTGCGGAAAACAACCAACCGCGTACGCGACCCTTACGGGTGCAGGGACTCTGGCTTTGGACGGAAAATGTTCCGTCGCCACCCCTCGTTGTAGACTAGAAATCGTCGGCGAAATAAGACAAAACAAATACGCCGATTTCCTACCGCAATATAATTTATCATTCTTGTCTACAAATATGAACATACTCGATCACACATCGACAAAAATTGTATGACCGCACGCAATCATAAACGATCCAAAAGAATTAAACAGGATCGGCGAACGTTTAAAAACCATAAAAAATAACCTAAATAGCGAATCAAGCGATTCTAAGACATATGGACATATAATAGGTAATTATTCACTAAGCGCAATCGCGCTGATAATACTTGGAATAGCCTGTATATGCAATTACCGTATGAAGCACGCATGGAAACCTGTCAACAATGAGGGTCAAAGCGGCGCCGAGCCGGAGCAATCAAGCAACGCAAAGTCAGCAAAAAAGAAGCTGCCCGTGCCCAAATTGAGGGGTTGTTGTATCCGCTAATTTACGCAATACATCGAAACGACCGACCGATCGAGAAAGTACTTGCGAAACGGCATTCTAGTCCGTTTACCAACCTCCTTGCGAAAGAGTCACACTTTCGCCAAAATGCATGCATCAAAAAGACACTTTGCGACACGTCCTGACGAAGCATCAGATGATGTTTGATCTAGGGCAAATTGCGACAATCAGACTCGACAATTAACAGAAGTTACGAGGGAGTAGTCAGTCCTTGGTTGGCTTTTGAACGGTTCCGTCCTAAGGTACGACCGACACACTGTAAATTCAATTATAAGACCAGCCCAGTAATAAACTTATATTCCTATTTAACGAACTTGAGTTCCAACTCTTAATTTCGCAACGATCCCAAAAATACCTATCCCGGGTTCTCGAGCCGGGGATACAACAATAGTGCACAATATAAATCGATTTTCATCGAACTCAAAAGTACGCATAAACATTTTCCTGCTATTACCAGTAATTGTTCCTTCAAAAAATAAAGTGCATCGAATGTTTCCTTATGTTGACTATGAAGGTCAACCCAATGAATGTTATACAACTACTTCTGACAACATTTGAGGCGATGAATCGTCTTCAATCGCCAATTGATGATGCTGAAATACAATTGAAAAGCAGTTTTGAATGGATATTATTAAATGAAATGAATGAGTATCAAAATACAGAAACGCAAATTGTAGTAGATGACGAATGGGCACATGCTATTCATGAATCGAAATTGAGGCGCATGCGCAAGTGATAAACATTTCTCTTACATTCGTAAGAGAAATTTCGAACATTCTTACATTCTTAAGAGAAATTTCCTACATTCTTACATTCTTAAGAGATTGCTCTTACATTGGTAAGAGAAATCAAGTCGAGAGCCGTAGATTACTGAAGGTCGCGAAGAAAGACAAATTTAGGCATCGAGACTGTTTGACCGAATTAAAAACAATTAGATCTTGTTCGAAGATTAAGACGTCGGACCCGTTATTGAAAAAAGGTGCAACTTACAAGGGTACAACTTACATTTGCAAGTCGCAAATGTTTTATGTATAAGTTGGTCAGAGTGCCGTAAATTGCAAATGTTCTTCACCGATACGTAATGTTCCGACTAAATGTTGACGACGAGTAATTGTTCAAATAAAGAGTCAACTTATGTAATTTTCCTGAGCTAACGCCACAAAACTATACAGCTAATATATATATAACAATAATTTCAATAAGAGAACGAAGAAGGAAAATCAGATAAGAAACAAGAACATTACAATACATATATAAGGGTGACCGCAATTTCGTTTAAACTTGAATTTTCGAATTCCCCGCGTAAAAACACAATCAAGATAAGTTTAAAAAATGTGTGCAAAGTTTGAAGGCGTTAACATCTTTTTTAATGGTGCCTGTAAGGAGTTGAATTTTAAATGACAAAACACATGTAGTTTGCTGAGATATAACATATTTATTTCTCAAACTCGTAATAGTGGTGAAAAAAAACCTAAAACTAGGCACACATATTGTACACACATTGATGCTCAAAACATAATTTTTACAGATTTTTGCAGTAATAATTTCCAGAATTTCACGCTTTATGAAGACAGCCTCGATTTCATATTTTTAAACGTTTTTCGTGAAATATTATTACTGCAAAAATCTGTAAAAATTATGTTATGAACATGTGTGCAATATGTGTGTCTAGTTTAAGATTTTTTCACCACTATTACGATTTTAAGAAATAAATATGTTATCTCTCAGCAAAGTACATGTGTTTTGTCATTTAAAATTCAACTCCTTACAGGCAGCTTTAGAAAACTTTTTAACGCCTTCAGACTTTGCACACATTTTTTTAAAAATATCTTGATTGTGTTTTTGCGTGGGGAATTCGAACATTGAAGTTCGAGCTAAATTGCGGTCACCCTAATATATATATATATTGTGACGGAAATTATTTTTTCTTACCATGAAACCGAGAACGTGAACACGAGAGCTAGGTGCGGGCGCCGTCGCCTTCGGCCGTCCACCCCGCGTGAGTGCATCCGCACTACCCGGGGCGCCAGAGAATTTTATTTCACCGGATTTCTCAACCGGTATGCCATGTGGCCAGGGGGATCCGCCATGACCCACCATCGGAGCTGGAGGACCCCGCGATTTTTGTTTCACCGGAATCCTAACCGGTATGACCTGGGAGTCGGGAGACCTCCCTGATTTTCGTCTCGCCGGAATCATAACCGGACTATCTGGATGCACTTACACGGAAGGACGGTTGTGGTAGAGCACGGCCGCTCAGGCTGTGACTCAAGGTAGAGGGGTCGGGATTCACCAGGAGTAGCGTACGAAACGCCAGATACGCGGGAGCAATCAACAAAAATAACTAACAAAAAAATTTAGTAATTTAGTTTATTTTGCGAGAGCTGGTTTTTTCTTTTTCAAATCACGGGGACTTATCTCCGCCCGGAAGGATCCGCCTTCCGGGCACGGGATCACGAACAGGGCCCGTGGAGGGTCACGTCCGTTTCACACGGCGTCAGGAGCGAAACTGTGTCGGACCTCGTCCGAGAGCCAAATCAGTCCTCAACTCTACCTCGCGCGGCGAGGGCCAGCGAGCGAGATAATTGTCGAGCGCGATTACCGAAAAAAATGTAAATACGCTCGCGCGCTCACCTCATGCGAGAACGATGCTTCAAGCGAGAATATCTTATAATATTCGTGAGCTGAAATATTATTTCGGGAGCTGGAATATTCTGATAGAATATTCCTTTCGGGATCTATATTTTCTGCCCGAGTACCCCGCAAGCGGAACGGTAACAGATCGGGACCTTTCCTCCTAGGAGGCCCTCGGGGATCGCATCCCCGGGTCACCGTGCGAGAGCGGGAAAAGCTTCTCTCCGGAAGCGCGGCGCAGAAGTCTCCCGCCTCCGCCCGCAACTCAAACGACCCGCTATTCAGCACGATGCACCACTGCGGTGGGGCGCCGGCGTTTCAGCCGGGCGTGCACCGATTCCCCGAAAACCTCGTTGGGTGCGTTCCTCGGTCGGAATTGGTCGGTACATTGAGCGACACGCCGCTCGACCGAGTTTCGCACGCCAACCTCACCTGAAGCGACAACAAAACCCAAACCTTAATGTCACAAAACAAACATACTGGAGGAAAGGCCCGTAACATACACGGAGGCGCCGTAACCCGGGCATCGAGAACACAACGAAATCGTCGGTAGCTTTCTGTGACGTGACTTAAAAAAAATCACGTCATAATATATATATGTATATATGTATCGTTATTTCTCCTTAAAATAATTCTCGCATGAATATAATACCAATTTTGTCTCTTTTTTGAAAATACATTTTCGCCTGTTCATTTTAAACGGAACTTGTCGTGGATGCGTTTCGCTTGATTTTTAATCTCAATTTAGGCACGGGCAGCTTTCCTTTTGCTGACTGCGCGTTGCTTGATTGCGCCGGTTCGGCACCGCTTTGTCCCTCAATGTTGACAGGTTTCCATCCGTGGTTCATACGGTAATAGCATATACAGGTTGTTCCAAGTATTATCAGCGCGATTGCGCTTAGCGAATAATTACCTATTATATGCCCACATGTTATTGAATCGCTTGATGGCTTTTTCCAGGTTATTTTTTATGTTTTCTAACCGTTTTTGTCTATATGTGATCGAGTATGTTCATATCTGTAGACAAGAATGATAAATTATATTGCGGTAGGAAATCGGCGTATTTGTTTTGTCTTATTTCACCGACGGTTTCTAGTCTAAAACTAGGGGCGGTGACGGAAGATTTTGCGTCCAAAGCCAGAGTCCCTGCACCCGTAAGGGTCGCGTACGCGGTTGGTTGATTTTCGCAATGAATGAGATGTGTTTCGGTCTCTGGCGCAAGGTATAGCCACCTACCATGGCGTTCTAACTCAATAATTCCAGTGCTATTTACCTGAGTGACTCTTTGGTCGCAATTCGCGTATTTATCTTTAGGTGCAATATACAATGCCACCTCGCACGATGCGCAAGTATGAGCGGGACGCTGTGCTTTCTTTGGCCGGCAATAATAATGTGACGCTATGACTTTACAATTTTCTAAATCATGTTCTGTTATGTGTAGACACGATTCTCTTGTTGCTTCGCCCGCGACGAGTTCATTTTCTATTTCTAAAAATTGATAACTATGGTTTTTTTTGGTGGGCAGAGGATTGGCATTGCTGATTTTATATTCCTCAGTGCCAATTAACGGCATTTTTATTACAAGTACAATGTACGTGTTCGTACTATACGCGCCTCTGATAACTCCAATAATGTTGGCATTTCCACGTACTTTATCGCGTCAGTCCACTGTGACCCCCTGTTTTTTTGCTATTTTTCAACAACCTTTTTTTGTGGGAAAACAAAGAGATATTCGAAAAATTTTTTTTTTGTTTTGTTCGTTGTTTATTGAAGATACATAAAAAAAAAATTTCCAATTTTTTCACGCCCCATGGTGACGCTGGGGAAGCTCCCGCGTCAGGTACTGCAGTGGTTCGCGGCCCACAGCAGAACTCTCTTCAAAGTCGATCTGAAAAAAAATACCGAGTGTTTTCGTTAATAATATGATATTTTGAAGAGAAGTACACAGGGATTTGAACAAATATTGATTTTTACAAAGTAGGCACACTTTTGAAATTAAAGGTCGATTTTCGAACAAAATTGCTCGTCGAAAATAGGCTTAAACTTTTTTTATTATCGAGATATAAAAAAAATCCTGTGTACTTCTTTAGATCATCTAGTTTTATTGATGCAGTCCAAATTTGAAATCGATCGGATAAAAATTGCTCGAGTTCTGCTGCGTGCCGCATTCAAAAAAGTGGTTATGAGAAAAACGCGTTCAAAGTTTTAGGTTTGTTAATTTATGCGATAAATTGGAAAAAAAATTGTTTACTTTTAATCAGCGATGCCGGCACCATATAGCTGGTCTTCAAGAAGGAAATCATGTTTCTAGCATCTTTTCTCGAACTTGTAGAGGCTCTTCTTGCTTCTTTTGCAGCGTCTGTGAGCGAGCGCTCCGCCAGCTCGATCCGCGCTGCGTCGGTTTCAACGCAAAAATTGAAACAATTTGGGCCGATAGTTATCCCCAACGTCTCCAAAACTTTCATGAGGCTTCTCAGGCCATTATTGAATAATAATACCGCGATTTCAGCTGCAATATCGACGATTTTTTTGCTCCCGGACTGACACTTGGGGGCTATTGCCCAAACTGATTTGTTGTAGCTTTCGTTGTTGTTTTGGGTGAAGCCGCCCAAACAACGCTGCAGCAAACCGTCTCTGCTCAAATTTTCGAAGACTGGCGTAATTGCCTCCAACGATTCCTCAGGAAGAGGCGGCATATGGCGATATTCAGAAATATTACCGCTTGCGACCGCTCGCTGCGACGAACACCACGACACGGCTCCCTCTGGGCAATCGTCATGTTGTGGCTCACTATCTGTGGATATTTTATGTTTGATAGTTGCCCAAATTGCCTTCCTCATTTTTTCAACATCATCGCTGCCAAGCCGTAATATGTGCTCAACTCGTCAATCAATTTTCCGGTGAGCTTTCCTCTGCCAGACAATCCTTTTTGTTTTTTCACGATTTCGCGGAGGCGCGTCCCCATACGTTTTTGGACATGATCGATGCACTCTTTTTTTTATCTCGAAACCGTCGTATGGATCGCTATTCGATATACCTGCCGACCCTGAGGCGCGCAGCTGCGCGAGACCTCGATCCTCACGGAGCGCTGCTCCGCTCCACAAAATATTCAATATCTCCTAAAATAATTATTTTTTCAACCTAGGTCCAACGGCATCTTAATCTTAAATGTATTTTAGATTTTTCTAGATGGTTTTCAAAAAATCGATTTTTTGAAGCCGTCACAGTGGTGTTGTCCGTTAATTGTCTTGGAGATAATATGCTTGGGCTCACAATTCCTCTCGTGAGTCCTATTAAAATATTAACTATTTCTCGTACGTCACTCAGTAATGATTCGACAATGAGGCTTACGGCAATCATTCGTTCATCCAACTGTTGCCGGGTGTATTGGTCGTTGTACTGGTTGACGACCCTTCGTTCGACCTGTTGCACGAGAGCTTGTTGGACCTTCCGATTTTCTTCCAAACGGATAGATGATCCGTTAAAAAAACCTATTGTTGAGTCCAAAATTTGCACATTTCCTTTTATGGCATCTTCTACTGATTTTTTGCTTTTTATTCATTTTGTTTATTTCGTTGCTAATTTCGGATGCGTCTTGTGCATACATACTTCCTGTGATCGCTTTTATTATTCCCCCCAATCCATCTATCAAACCTCGTCGATAGCCAATTTATTTATTTCCCGGTATGTCGTATGCGGCTTGTAGCTCGTTGTTAATTTTATCGACCATGCGAGTCATTTTTGTTGCCATATGACAGAGTAAGTTGGCCCGCAGGTCTGGAGCGCATAGGTCTACTGTTTTCTTCATGATTTTGGTGATCTGCCCCTCCTGTTCCGCTATTCCACTTAGATCCATTTTTACTGCCAGATATCATACGTCGCGGGTTATTGACATGGTCCCGATTTCCTCATAGAAAATTCCGGGTGAAACCGTGAACTTTTTTATCCGGTATGGGTTTTCCGGCATATCAACCTCACCTGGGCTCGACCCTAGGGCCAGAGGTCGTATCCTGCGACAATAATTTACGGGGTTAACTTCTTTGCACCTGACATTTTTTTTTCATCGGGGAATTTATATATGTATATTAGTATACACATTGATTTATGATTCTATCTTTAGAAGTTCAATTCCTTTTCGTTGAAGACTATTTGTATTCGGACTCGTTGCTGAGTCAAGTTTATTGCCCCTCTTTTCTTCATTTCTGCAAAGTTTGCGTTTTCGTGCTTCGATCTGGTCGCTCGTTCGACGCTTGAACGGCGACGTTTTCATTATTACTTCGACTTTTGATGGAAGCCAATCCTGCTGTGCGTCGGTGAGTATTCGTTTCCCTCCCTGTATTCTTTATTTTCCCTTTTTCTTGTTGTATTATTATTATTATTATTATTATTATCATTATTATTATTATTGTTTTTGGTTTTTTATGCCAGACATGGATTATTCTCGGTTTGAACCGGAGCCGGTGGTCTTCGGAGCTGAGGAGGATGGCCTTGGGTTTGTTGTAGTAAGTATAGCGATTCCCTCTCCTTTGTCGTTCATCGGAACATAATTAATGATTTTTCCTATTCCTGATAATGCATTTTAATAGGAATAGATTTCCTATTAATGTATTTTTCTTTTTTCCTTTCAGACGGCTCGGACTCCTAAACGAACCCGTTCCTTTTCGAAGGGGCGGTGGCGGCGGCTGTATATTCAGCATGCCGTCGGTGTTTGCCCCGTCGCGCCCGGTTCCGGGCCAATTTGCTTAAGCTTTGGGCCGAGGATCGGGAAAGTTTGGAGGCCATGGAGTGGGACTGGGAGCCGACCGACGTATTCGAGTTGTGCCGGCTCTTTTATGACAGCCCGGAAGAGGGTTGGTGGCTCAGTCGCCCCACTTTGTGTTGGCTGCACGCCCTCTTCCCCTCCCCGCAGTCGAATCCGGACCCCATTTGGGTGTTCCGTTGACCCGATAACTTAAAAGAAAAATTCGGCAAACAAAAATGTAACAATATATTGCATTCCTTTTTTTAGAATGTATTTCAGCTGTTTATTTTATTTTTTCCATCCTCTTTTCGGGGCATATTGCGGGAGAGCCGTTGTGGCCTCCCTTAATTAAAAAATTGCACATTTTTTTCTTCTTTTCTTTCACTGCTGCGCGTTCCCGTTTCCCGCACCTCCTGTGCCATGTATATATATATATATATACTGTGACCGCAAAATCGAGGGAGCTGGGAAAAAAAGGATCGAGAGAGTCACAAAACTCCCCTCCTCCCGTCCCGACAATTTATATAGGGCGCCAGCCGAAAATCGGCTTGTCGGGACAAGAAAAGGGAACGCAGTGTCCGGCCAAACTGCAGCCTCGTGGATAAGGTAGAGGGGATGGGTTAGGTGTCAATCCTGCACAATAAAAGGTTAGCGTCAATAAATTTATTCCGTGACAATTTTCCCCTCCTTCGCAAGGAACACGGGACAAAATGAGAGACAAAGAATATATACAATAGGCGGGAAATCTCGCGAGACAATAATCCTCGCGCGCACACTCACACCAATGGCGACCGGGGCCTACACTCACATACACTCTACGCCGAGCTCGTTTGACCTCTCCACTCTCTCCCCTACCGGCCACTTTAATATTGTAAAACCAGGCCCCCGCTAATCGGTTACCCGGCCGAGCGTTAAATATAAGAAAAAAATATATATCCCGGGAAAAATGCCTCGGTCGCTACTTACGCGAGCGCCGCCACACAGCAACCTCCCCCCCGCGACAAAGCCGGGAAAAATCCCCGCCACGAGGAAAGGGGCACCCGGTAGATGAAGTCTACCTAAACGGGAGCCCGCGCGGGTTCGAACCCGCTCCCCGATGATAAACGGGAGGACGACGCGTTCCAACGGGACAAGCACTCTCTCTCACTCACACTTTTTACGAACTAACTTCGAGCCAAAACTCGACGCGAAACGCGAAACGCGATTGAGCTTCCCGCGCGCAACCACGACACGATTTCCCGACAATACGCGCTAGCTACGCAGGACGGGATCTAAGAACGCGACAGAGGCCGTGGCCACGAAAAAGGCACCCGAGATCGAGGATCGACCACGCGGTCGGGTATCTACTCGGATTGTTGCAACGGGCAAAGCGGGGCTCACCGGCAATAATACAGGATCGCCTATGTAGGTCGTCACACGTCCGTCCGGCTCGGTACCCTGCGAGAAGCTGACCGGCACGCCGGCCGGCGCGCGAGACGCGTACCCATGCCTCTCCCTACTCTTCTCCTTTATCGTTAGCTCCGCGCGAGAGGGCAGTGTCGTGCCGATAGTTCCGGGAGTTCGCCTGTGATTTGAGCGCGAGTTTCGAATTTCGTAACTCCCGGGACGAAAGAATAAATCGGCGCGCTAGCTCTCATGAAACTCCGGTCTTGGCGGGAAGAATACCCGCAACCCTCTCGATCCTCCGGGTTACACGGGCTGAGAGAGACCTCGCTAAAGGGGGGGGAAAGACGCAAGGTCTGCGCGTGGATCCGGCCTCGATCAATTATTCCCTCCGAATACTGTGGGAGTCGCGACGTGGGAGTTGTCGCAGGGACCTTGGCCGCTCCAATCATTCAGCCACTTAAGGGGGCCCCCCTGCGTTTTCCTGATGTTCAGCCCAGAGTGGACGTTCGACTTCCCCATCCCCGCTGCCTCTGATGTTTCCTTTGTTGACGGCGCGTGCTTCCTCCCGCGGGAGAAACCTCGACGTCGGGTTTACATTACATAGTAAAGAAAGTAAAGAGAAATACAGACGGGATTAGTAAATAATACGCAGTTACTCGGGACCCTACGGAATCGTGTCGTGGCGGCAATGGTGGCCCCGAGCCGGAGGACGCCCTCGCCGGGCATACCAAGGGGCCCGGCGGGCCAGCGGAGTGTTACCAAAAAAATACACGTTACAATACACACAAGTTTTTTTTCAGATTATTTTCTCTCTCTCTTCTCTCCCTCCTTCTTTTGATGACGGGTCTTCGTCCGGTCGAGCCGCGGGCTCCTCCTTTCTCCGCGCCCACCCGCTGGCCGTCGAGACGGCTAGTGGGTGATATATTTTTTTAGGCGATTCACGTGTACGCGTATTTCCTTGCGTCCGCGACCGATACGGTAGGTTTCGCCGAACACCAACCCATACCTGTAGCTGTATGTGGCGTGGTATTATATGTAACCATAGCGTATGGTATCCATTCGTCCAAGACCCTTTGATCCTCACGTACGAAATTTTGCAGGTATTCCGCAAGGGTCCTATGGGATCTTTTCAGCGGTCCATTCGATCGCTGATGGTACGCCGTGGTTTGCAACTTTTTCATTTGTAGATCACACATTTCTTTAGATATTTTGCTTAAAAAATCTGCCTTGATCCGAGAGGATTCGGACGGGGCACCGAATTTACAAATGATTTCCGTTACAAGGGCCGTTGCTACTGTTTTGGCTTCTTGGTTTTCGAACGGAATTGTTGCACTATATTTTGTTATTAAATCATGGAAAGTCAGGATGTATTTGTTGACTTTCTCTCCCAGAGTCACGGGACCTACAATATCGACAGCACATTTTTCGAACGCTCGGGCGGTGTGTCTGTGATAACCATCGGTACGGTCGTATTTTTTCCCGATTCATTTCGCTGACATTTGTCGCACTCTTGCATGTGTGCGGTGACGTCTTGCTTCATTCCCGGCCACACATACTGTTGACGTATTCGCTGCAGCGTCCGTGTGATGCCTTGGTGCCCACGTAGAGGGGCATCGTGATATTCTTGCATTATTTTCGCTCGGTCATCCTTGCTTGGAGTGGATACGCCAATGCTGCAGTTTTCTTCCTCGCTCGTGCTCGCGCTCGCGCATCGCAACTCTTTTAACTCACGGGGTAAGTACGGGCTGTGCCGCGCTTCGCCAGGCGGCTTTTGCACCACGTGCTGCCTCGTAGCACGGTGAGTCGTATTCTCGACCTCTCCTCTTTGTGCCGATATTCTTAATGCTGTTCTCCTTTTCGCGCTCTCTCTCGCGGGCGCTCTCGCTCGAGTTGTCATTGTCCGAGTCCATATTGTCGGACTCGGTTTCTTCCCTCCCGCTTCCATAACGGCTGCCAGCCACACAGTCTTCCTTCATTTTCTCCCTCGCGCTGCCGCGCGGAGTCTTCTTTCTTTCTCTATTTAATTCTTTTTGCTCACATTTTCCTGCTGCTATCGCTCTTTCTTTATCTTCTATCTCTGTCGCGCTACCGCGTTTCCTTCTATTTTTGCCTTTATTATTTTTCTCCGTTCTACTACCACGCTTTTGTGTAATTTTTTCTCCCTCTTGTGCCTGAGCTCGTGTCAAGGCATATATGCGACTTATCGCCTCTGCGTTTGTGTTCGACTTTCCCGTTTTATATTGGATTTTATAGTCGTATTTTCCAATTTTATTCGCCATCGCATTACTCTTGATCCTGGATCCTTCACGCTGAATAGCCCTGTCAATGGTTTGTGATCCGTAATTATGGTTGATTTGGTGTCATAAATATACGGTCGAAATTGATGTACTGCCCATATGATTGCAAGCAGTTCTTTTTCTGTAGTCGAATGATTGGTTTCGGCTTTGTTGAGAGTTCGACTTGCATAACATATGGGTAAATCTTCTCCAATTTTCCCTTGGGACAGGATTCCACCGATTGCCTTATCCGAGGCATCTGTTGTCACGATAAACGGTTTCGTGAAATCAGGATACTGGAGTATGGGCGCCGTGATCAGGGCTTCCTTAAATGGTCAAATGAGCTTTGGCATAATTCGGACCATTCGAATTTGACACCCGTTATTATCAAATTCGTCATTGGTTTTGCGATCTTGGAACAATCTTTAATGAATCTGCGGTAGTACCCGGCTAGTCCCAGGAATAATTGTGCTTCTTTTATATTTCTTGGTACTGGGAAATTTTTGACCGGTTTAAGCTTTTCGGGGTCAGGCTTCCCACCGACTTCTAGTCCCAGGAATGATTGTATTTCTTTTACATTTCTCGATATTGGGAAATTTTTTATCGCATTTAGTTTTTCGGAATCAGGTTTGTGTGAAACCTGACTTCGGTTATAATATGACCGAGATATTGCGTTTCCTTTCGCATAAATTCGCATTTTTTCGGTTTTATTTTTAAATTAACTTCTCTTAGCCGCGTCAGCACTTCACGTAGCCGCTTGTCGTGCTCGGCGTGTGAGGCTCCGTATATGACAATTTCGTCCAAACATACGTAGCATTTTAGGCCTTGCAAACCGGCCAATACTACGTTCATTAATCTTTGGAACGTAGGAGATGCATTTTTTAAACCAAATGGCATTCGATTATACTCGTAATGCCCTAACGGCGTTGGAAAAGCCGTTTTCGGTATGTCCTCCTCCGCCATTGGGATTTGATGAAATCCCGTAGCGAGGTTGAGGGTCATGAAGTACTTTGCTTTTCCCAACTAGTCCAGTATCGCTGCGATATTAGGCAGTGGGTAATCGTCGCCTTCTGTAGCCTCGTTTAACTTGCGATAGTCAACGACCACCCTTTTTTGGATTATTCCGTCCGCATCTGGTTTTTTCGGCACTACGAGCAATGGGGCCTTCCATGTGCTCGTGCTTGGGCGGATTATATCCTCATCTAGCATTTGCTGTGCCTGTCGTTGAAATTCCTTTTTGTGCTCCTCCAGCAGTCGATAATGTCGCACCTTCATCGGCATTGTCCCGTCTTTGAGCGGTGTCCGATGCTCGACTGCTTTTGTATACCTTAGTAGTTCTCCTTCGAGATGAAATACGTCGGGAAATTCCTCGCAAAATTGTCGCAAATCGTTTCTTCCTCTGCGTCCAAATGTGAGTTCCCCTTAATGTCGCGTCATCATTTTTCTATCCTATTCTTTCGTAATTCTGCGGTTTTTTCGGCATATTCATGTGTGTCCTCTTCTTTTTTCTTTTTGTCGCAGTTTTCTTTTCCCAGGCTAACTTTGTGGATTTCCATTTATTCCAGTTTGACCGGAGGTCTTTTAATCATTTGCTCTTTCTCGAGTTCATTATTATTATAGGGCAAGCATTTGCCTCTGCCTTTACGACAGCCTTTCCCATCGTGACTCCCTTTCTGATTTTTTGTTCCCTTGTGAATCCTTGGCCCTTTCCCATCGTCCTCACCTGCACTATACAGGGTGTCCCATTTTTATCTTACACCTGAATTTTCTCGAAAAATATTGCTCGGACGAACTATTGTGTGGAACAAAACTTCTAGGGATTGAAGGGGGACGTTTGAAAAAAATTTATTTGAGAAGCCAAAATTCAAAATGGCGGTCTTACAAAGGCTGACATGTTTTTTTCAAACGGAAACATAACTTTTTTTATTGCCAAAAAATTTGTCATCTGAAAACTAAAAACTTTTGTTGGAAAAATTTTTTGATAAAGTTCATAGTTTTCAAGTGAGAACATCATTTTCAATTATTTCAGATGTATCCACGATTTGTGTGTGTGTGTGTGTTTCTACCCATCGTGATCGAAGTTCGTCAAGGATTTAAAGAAACACGTTTTTGGGCCTGAAAATGGCACAAACGCTATTAAAATGGAAAAAAACTATTTTTCATCGATTTTCCTCCAAAATTTTCTCATGAAATAGCGTCCAAAATTGAAAAAAAAAAAAAAAAAAAATCCAAAATTTTCAACAAAGAAACTTGATTCTTTTTTTGTTCAAGTGGTCATACATTCGAAAATACAACAGTGAGCGGCTTGCCGTGAGACATTTAGTCTAATTGTCCCTACCACCGGCATTTGCGTTAGCCAAAGCGTAGGAGGTTGCATGGCTGAGTCCCTGAGGCCCTGAGAAGGGCCGTTTTGTGTGTGTGTGTGTGTGTGTGTGTGTGTGTGTGTGTGTGTGTGTGTGTGCGTTACACACACACACACACACACACACACACAAATCCTGGATTCATCTGAAATAATTGAAAATGATGTTCTCACTTGAAAACTATGAACTTTATCAAAAAATTTTTTCAAAAAAAGTTTTTAGTTTTCAGCTGACAAATTTTTTGGCAATAAAAAAAAGTTATGTTTCCGTTTGAAAAAAACATGTCAGCCTTTGTAACGACGCCATTTTGAATTTTGGCTCCTCATATAAATTTTTTTCAAACGTCCCGCTTCAATCCCTAGAAGTTTTGTTCCACACAATAGTTCGTCCGAGCAATATTTTTCGAGAAAATTCAGGTGTAAGATTAAAATGGGACACCCTGTACATTCTGTACGGGCGGGTATTTTCAAGTTATTTGTGGCGTGTACAAACGGTATTTTGTGCCCTTTACATTCTATCATTTTTCCTCCTAGTATGCTTATTCCCTTTTCGACTATACAGTCCATTCCAGGGAGTCCGTCTACTGCTAACGGTAGTTCCTTGCCGACCACGTGGAACTTGTGAGTGATCACAGCGGCGGGGGTGTCCAGTTTCAGCTCTGCTGTGCAGAGCGTGCGGAACGCCTTGGCCCCGAGGCCGTGAAGTTTTATTACCTCGTCCCCGATGGGTGTTTCTGGATCCAACACATTCACCTTTACAATGCTGTACTGGGGCCCTGTGTCACAACGGTGCGTCAGCATTTTGTTGCGACTCTGTTTTAACGTTATATGTAGGTCACCGGCGTGACTCGTGCCAGCCGAGCGCTGACGTGGTAAATTCTTCTTGGTGCCTTGTCATTGTGTACTTTCCGAGGCTTTCCGAGGAGAATGTCCATTATTTTTCTTTGCGGTAGTTTTCCCTCGTTCACTTGACTGCTTTTTGTATCTTTCCCTAATGAGGGAACGCTGACTAGCAACGATCTGATGGTTCTTTTGGGCGTATTTCCTTGGGTTTTTTCATTTGGCCCATATTCATTTTGTTTTCTTGGGAACTTATTGTTTGGCATGTAATTGTAAGGCTTCTGTGGATTACGCCTTGCCATCCTGGCTGTCTTCTACAGTCGTTGTATCTGTGACCGATTTTTTTGCAATAATTGCAAATTATTTCTGCTTGACTTATCGTCTTCGCTGGCAATGGCAAGCTATAACGCATTTGTGGATGCGCCTGATGCGACGGGGGCCTTAAAAATGGGAACGATTTTCGCCCCTCGTGGGCGTCTGACGGTGCGGACTGTCTGCTACTGTGGGAGACGCTCTTCGCGATTGTTTTGGTTCCTTCGACCGATTTTTCCTCCTCGATTGCTCCGCGGATTGCTTCGCCTAACTCGTGGTACTCTCGTGACCTTACTATTAGCTGTAGGTCCTTGCGAAGTCCATGTTCGAAATAATTTAGGGCAAAATGCCTAATTAACTGTTCGATTGCTTTTCGACCAGATTCTGAATTGACCATGGGCGTGCAACCCGTGATTAAATGCATCATTATAGATTCGACGCGGTTGGCGCAAGCTTGTACAGTCTCGTCATGTGTTTGCCTACAGGAATGGAATTCGATTTGTAGCGCGGGGACTGTTCGCTTCGCCTCGTACAGCGATTTCAATAACGTCAGCAAATCGTCGAACGTCTCTACGTTTTTGTAACGCAGGTCTGCCGCGGCTTTGCCTCGTAATTTGAGATGCAATATAGCTTGCAATAAATCCGCGACATTTTCAGGACGGACTCGAGTCGACGCGTATTTTATTGCTCGTATAAAATCTATAATCTTGGCGATCTCGGCGATTCAATTCGCGATTTCTTTCGGTTTCAACGGGATTAAGGATGTTGAGTCCCAAATCGCAAATGATGATAAAATTCCGAAAATTTGGTATGTTTTTGTATGAAGTATTTCAGAGGTCGTGTAAAAATTTCACGACAATTAGGAAGCTCGTTATTGAACAATTTATATTCACAAATTCAATGTTATTTTATGGAAACTGATGTAACTTTGCAATAAGTTTTTTTTTGACCTCTCAATTTTATAATATCTACAATATACTGAAAGCAACGGAAACAAAACGAAGTTGATTGATACATTTTTTTAAATTTCTTTAAAAAATTTTTTTTTAACAAATTGTTAATTTTTTAATAACGAGTTTCCTCATCGTCGTGAAATTTTAACACGACCTCTTAAATACTTCATACAAAAACATACCAAATGTTCCGAATTTTCTTATCATTTTTCATTTCAACCCTTAAGGAGGTTGAAGTAATGATGATAGAATTCTGAAAATTTGGTATGTTTTTACATAAAGTATTCAGGAGGTCGTGTAAAAATTTCATGACGATTAAGAAGCTATTTATTGAACAATTAATATTAACATGTTTCAGAGAGACTCAACATCCTTAAATGTTTTGTCAGCACTGGACGACCCGTCTGACGCATTGTATTCCGAAGGCTGATTATGCTGTCGCTTCGGGTTTAAATATTTCGCGTCCGTTACGGGAGTCAAATCTATTTTTGCTGTGTTTGGGTATTCCCTACCACGCTTTCGGCCTAAATCACTTTCACCGTTGTAACTTGCGACAGTGGTAAAAAACGGATCTAACGATCGCGATAGTTCGTTTCTTCTGGGCAATCGATACCGGTCTGATTTTTCTTCGTCCAACATAGACGAATTCTCTGGCTTTGGAGGAGTTTATTTGTAAAATGTTCCATCACTTACAGGTAGATAATCGCAAGATGCGTGCTGATTGATGATCTGTTGGTCGTCCTGGTCTTCGCTCCTCCGTTTCGTACTCTGCTTCTGGGTACGATTTTCTGATTGTTGAATCCTTCTTCCGTTGATCCTCGGGATCCGGGTTTTCTGGGATTGGCTCTGCTTGGCTGTAGCCTTTCCTCTGGATTCCTCTTTCGACTCAGTCGGGCTGGCTCACTCTAGCACACGGGTTGACTCAGTCATGCGCTTATGGTGCTTGAATGGTAGATGTGCGTGTCCGTGCACAAAGAATCAACTTTTCAGTAAATCCCACCGCTGCCACCAATGTTGTATCCCCGGCTCGAGAACCGGGTGTAGGTATTTTTTGGGATCGTTGCGAAATTAAGAGTTGGAACTCAAGTTCGTTGAATAGGAATATAAGGTTATTACTGGGCTGGTCTGATAATTGAATTTACAGTGTGTCGGTCGTACTTTAGGATCGAACCATTCAAAAGCCAACCAAGGACTGACTGCTCCCTGATAAGTTCTCTTAATTTCCGACTCTGATTGGCGCAATTTGCCCTAGATCAAACATCATCCGATGCTTGGTCAGGACGTGTCGCAAAGTGTATTTTTGCCGCTTGCATTTTGGCGAAAGTGTGACTCTTTGGCAACGAGGATGGTAAACGGTCTGGAATGCTGTTTCGCAAATACTTCCTCGATTGATCGGTTGTTTCGATGTATTGCGTATATTTGCGGACACACCAGAATTATGGTCGCCATGACGACTTAACAATTTTCCAGTTGCATCGAATGAATTGTAAACAAAAGCCAAAAGAACCCATTAACGAATATTCCCCACATTCATGAAAACACACGATCTTGCGCTAAAATCGATTTTAAATAAAACTACAATTCCTCAAAAACATAAAACTGTTCTTATCGGAGAAGAAAAGAAAAAGGGTTTAATCGATTCTCTGGCACGTTTAGAAAGAGAACTTGACGTTAAAACAGCCTTGACGTTAAAACAGAACATCCGAGTAATATTATGGAAGGGATCAATTCTGCGTTAAAGGTCGAAATCACGTTCAAAGTTCGTTCTGCAAGTAATTGGTAAAATAAAAATCATATCAAGATTCAACATTCAAAAACAAGGCGAGAAATGATAATGTAAAGACTTTCTTGAAAAATTCTCGAAAAACCTGCAATTATTGTAAAATACGAGGTCATGAAATTTCTGAATGTAGGTACAGACAGTTCAACAATGTGCAAAATAGACAAATTAACAATCGGAATTTTCGAAATGCTCCTCAACAATCCAAAGACCCTCCTCAAAACAATCACAACCAAGAAATCCAAGCAGCATCTGTGGCATCAAAGGCGAAGAATGTCAACTCGCTTACATTCTTCTAATACTTGACGATACTATACAAGGAATATTTTGGATTGATCCAGATTGATCGACAATATCACTAATATAAAGCAAATTACTAAATGATCCTCGTATAATATTACAAAAAAGCAAAAGAATCAACACAATAACTAGTGATGAGGGAAACCTTGAAACAAAATTATTTTCTCAACCAGTAACTTTTCATGTAATCCCTTCTGACCTGCTAATGAGAGAAAATGGATTAATTGGACTAGACTTGCTACAACAATTTAAATCAAAATGGGACATGGGAAAACACATTTTTCAATTTGGACCCAGGATCTATGCAAAGGACACACTCAAAAGAGAAACAAACATGCCCGCTAGAACCGACTGTTTACGAACATTTGATATCGAGGGAAATATAGATAAACCTGCTAAAATGCAGTTAAAAGATTATGATGTTTTGATAAACGTACTTTTGTACGTCAAGCCACATTTCCTATCTCCAACTGGACAAACAAGGATGGTTGTATTAGAAAACTAAGGCCCGAAAGGATAAATCATCTAGATCTCAAAGATTATGAAATCCCAGCATTAAACAGCAAAAGAGAATTACTCCTCATGCAAAACTCCCGGTTGTAGCATATAACAGAAGGAAAAGCTAAAATTTGGTAAGTTATAAAGAAATATCACGTCATATTTGTCTTACCAGGAGACCCATTGCTGATAACAAAATTAACCGAACATTCAATCCATCTAACCGATGAAAAACCAATCTATACAAAGCAATATCGATATCTTCCCATTCATCAAGACGAAATTAAGAACCAAATTAAGGAAATGCTTGAGAAAACAATCATTAAAGAAAATGACTGACCATTTCATTCACTACTCTAGATCTTACCAAAAAAGATAGATTCATCTGGTAAAAAAAAATGGCGTCACTTAATCGACTATCGAAAAATTAATGAAAAAACGAAGCAAGATGCCTTTCCCTTACCAAACATCGACGAAATATTAGACAATTTAGGAAATGCCAAATATTTTTCTGCATTCGACCTGGCATCTGGAGAAAAGAGTGGAAAGAGGACTTTTCAACATAATTGGAGAAGGAATAAAACTTCTATTCGGAACGCTGTCGTCTTCAGATGCCACATACGTTGATATCGAAATAGACAAATTAAGAAATAATAACCTCTCGATAGCTCATCTCGTAAAAAAACAAACGACTCTACTGATAAATCAATTACACGACAATGACAAAACATTTTGTGAAATGGCAACACAATTCAAATTATTAAGTAGTAATTTTAAAAATCTTCACGATGAAACACAGAAAAATACTACCAACATAGAAATTGACGGAATCCTGACACGATATGTTGCTCTATACCGTGGCTTCAAATCAAGTATCACCAATTTATTAAATGCTATAATCGACGGAAAATACGGAATAGCACATCCTCAAACACTTCCTCCCCAACTTATTTTTTAGTCATCTACGAAATCATACCAATTAACCTAATTACTTTCCAGTTCCCCGAATGAAGCGCTTTTTCTCAACATTAAACGATATAAGTCATTCAACAATTGTAATAAGAAAAAAAACTGGTCCACATTCTGGAAGTGCCAATTTTACAGGAAGAAATGTACGAAATATTAAATCCAATAGCAATACCAAGTAATTCGATCACATAGACACCGAATATATAGTCACAAACTAATAGTGTTGTGGTTTTTGAAATAAAGCACTCGGGGTTACGGATGAAAAAGATATATTTGGATTAGAAATATGCGGATGAGAATACACGCTTTTGATGGCGTTACTTTTTGCCAACCTGCCCGAGAGAGCAGTGTCGTCGAAGAAGCTTTCACAATACCGAGGTACATATATCGACCCATCGGGTCTATATCGATATAACCAAAATACAATATGGCGGCTGGCGCCAGGTTTAAACAAAAAATTTTAACTTATGAAATACCGCATGATATGCTCTTAACACTCCCACTTTTCATAAGCTCTTTCCCTTTTTTTTTCTTTTAAACAGAAAAATATTTGGTTTACATTTGACTTAGATCCGTGACAGCGGCTTAATATTCAACAATTCGCGTATGTAACAAAATTGTTCCCTCAACAACGGTTTTGTGAATATGTCGGCCTCTTGTTCTTTCGTAGGAACATACTCGAGATCAAATAACCCTTCTTGTATCTTCTCACGAGCAAAATGATATCGCACGTCGATATGTTTAGTGCGCTTATGGAACTCGGCATTTTTAAGCAGTCTGATTGCACTCTGATTGTCGAGTAGCAGTTTTGGTTTAGCTACATCGTCCTTCGTAATTTCGTGCATCAACCGGCTTAACCAAATTAATTCTTTTATTGCTTGTGCCGCTGCGATAAATTCGGCTTCCGTAGTAGACAGAGCTACGACCTTTTGCTTCTGTGAACACCAAGAAATAGTGCTTTTATTTAATTTAAAAACATAACCGGAAGTTGACCTTCGGGTTTCAGCGTCGCCTGCGTAATCGGCATCACTGAAAGCTAACAGATTCAAGTTTGTGTTGGCTTCAAAAACTAAACCATAGTCTACAGTTCCCTTTAAGTATTTAAAAATTCTTTTGACAGCATTCCAATGTATTTTATCGGGAGATTCGAGGTATTGGCTTACGGTGCTTAGTGCAAACGCGATGTCTGGTCGTGTGCCTATTGCCAAATACATCAACGACCCGACAGCTTCTCGGTATGGCGCTCGTGTTCCGTCGGAATGTTGCTTTCCATGCACGAGCACGCTTAGTTCCTGATGATTGTCCATGGGCACGGACACTGGATTTGCATCGACCACGTTGAAACGTTCTAACACCCTTTTGGCGTACCCGGATTGATGCAGAAAAATTGAACCATCAATGCTCCATTCTATCTGAAAACTTAGAAACAAACTCAGATCTCCGGTGGTCACTTCAAACTCCTTTTTTAATTTCGACAGCAATGACTCTGCGGTTGCACTGTCCGCCACAGCTATGAGTCCATCATCGATGTAGATCGCGAGTATCAACACATTTCCCAATTGATTATTGATGAGCACGCACGGGTCCGACTGTGTCGGCTTCAGGTCGAAGTTCTTGAGAAAAATGGTGAAACGCTCGTGCCAACACCTCGAGGCCTGCTTCAGGCCGTACAAGCTTCTCTCCAGCTTGCATACGTCGCTTGTTCCCTTTTGGTAACCCTCTGGTTGCTCCATAAGTATGCATTCTTGCAGTTTTCCATTGAGAAAGGCGGTTTTTATGTCGAACTGTTGAAAAATCATATTTTTCGACGCTGCGAAAGCCAAAATCATGCGCACAGAGTCAAATTTTACGACAGGACTGAACGTCTCGTAATAATCAACGCCTTGCTTCTGCGAGTAGCCTTTTGCCACGAGCCTAGCCTTGAACCTCTCGATTTGACCGTCTGCTTTTCTTTTTAGTTTGTACACCCAACGGTTCTGGATTAGCTTCCTTCCTTCTCGACGACTTACGATACTCCATGTATTGTTTTTGTTGAACGACTCGACTTCTCCATCCATTGCTCGTTTCCACTGAATTGCGTGCGGACTCGTAATTGCTTCGTGATAATTCTGCGGTTCTTCGATTTCCGCTAGAAAAATAGAATCGGGATCGATTCCATTCTCGTACCTGCTCGGTCTCCTGATGGTGCTTCTGTCTCGTAAGGACCTTGTCTCCCGAGGTCCGATAGCTGGCTCTCGTTCAGGTCCTTCTTCATGAGGATCGATTTCAGTCGATTCGTCCGCCGAATCAAAAACGCTGTCTCCATTCGATTCATCGTCCTCACTCGGCACGTCAGGTATTCCTTGGTCCTGTGGTTGATGATTTGGAGGCTCGGCCTCCAATTCTTCTTCGGAACCGAAAATCTGCAATCGATCATCTCGTTCGGTCTCCGTTGGAACGACTGTGAAGGAATCATCTTCATTGAAAACGACATCTGGTTTCGTGTCTACCCGGTCAGTTTCAGGAAATCAAATCCTGAATCCTTTGACGTCCTCGTTGTACCCTACGAAGTATCCTCTGACAGCTTTTGAATCCAGCTTCCTCCTCTTCTCTTTTGGCACATGCACATATGCAGTCGCTCCAAAAGTGACCAGTTTTCCCAACTTTGGGGCTCGCCCAAACCACAGCTCGAATGGAGTTTTTCGTTTTACAGGATTTGTTCCTGTACGATTGAGGACATAAGTCGCCGCATTGACAGCCTCAGCCCATAGCTTCAACGGTAACTTCCTGGCGTGGATCATGGCTCTCATGGACTCGACGATCGTGCGATTTTCTCGTTCGGCAGAACCGTTCTGTTCCGGAGTAAACGCGGTGGTCTTCTGATGCTGAATCCCTTTCTTTCTCAGTATTTCCTTTACCTCTGAGTTTACAAATTCCAAACCGTTATCCATACGTAGAGTCCTTATATCCACTCTGACGTGATTTTTTGTTTTGACGATGAAATCTTGGATTCGCTCTGCAGTCTGGTTCTTGTGTTTAAGATAATAGACAGACCTGTAGCGAGAAAAATCGTCCTTGAACAGCAGAAAATATCGCGAACCATTTATCGAGTTTTCTTGAAAGGGGCCACATAAATCGGCATGCACAAGCTCCCCCGGAGCCTGTGACTTGTAATCCTCTTCTTTTCGTTTCTGAAAACACAATCGGTGCGACTCACCCAAAACGCATCCTTCCCAGAAAAAAATTCTCGTTTTCATCTACCTTAACACCTTTCGTTTTCAGGTATTGTTTCACGTGACGTACACTCTGATGTCCGAGCTTCTCGTGCCATGATCGGAGACTGCAGTCGGTGGCAAGATTTGCTTCGATTTTCTGATTCTTCGGATACAGTATTCGGAACTACATTTCGCACATTTTATGTTTGCGAACTCCCACCGCAAACGTAATCCCATTTTTCTCGAAACGACAGCCTCTCGCAGTTGATACTTGAACGAGTCCTATATCTAAAGCTGATCCAGCTGAGTAGAGGTTGCACCGAAGATTAGGTACAAATAGCACTCGAGACAGATGCATTTCTGTCCATCGACTCCCATCGTAGGCCAAAATATTTATGTCTCCACTGCTCAAAGCTTCGACCCATTCCCGTTTTTTACCTATATGCACAGGGTGAGGCTTTTCGAAAACATCTAAATTTATGAACCATTTCCTTTGATTCGAAATGTGATCCGTAGCACCAGAATCTACATACCAAATGTATGCATTGCGTACAGACTGTTCCAAACACAGCGAGGCTTGCGCAACCAGAGCTTGTCCCCTCGGTTTCCTATCGCTGCTCTGAACGTCGTCTCTCGGTGCTCGACATCCACGTGCCCAGTGTCCAGGTTTCTTACATCTATGGCATACATCGCCCGAGCTGCTTTTCTCCGTTGCATCTGCTTCTTTCGAAGATTTGGAAACGCGCTGCTTTCCTCTGTCGTACCTTCTTTTTGACAGCTTCATGGCTGCGAAGGCTTCATTCAAGTCTTTAACTTGATCCGAATGCCTCGTTTCCTCAGCGATAAATCTTTCGACCAGGTTTTCTAGTGTTCGCTATACTTGCGGAGTCGATTCCCATGCAGTGACAAAATGGTTATACGTACCAGGGAGCGTCATGACAATTTTTGTCGCAATCATCGAATTTGCGATAGGCTCACCTAATGCTTGCAAGCGATACGCAAGATTCTTTAATTTTGCGATGTGGGATGCCATGGAATATTTCGGATCTTTCGACATCTGGTACCATTGCTGCTGAAGCATGTGAACACTCGTTTCGGACTTTTGTTCGTAGAGGTTATGTAACGCTCCCCACACGTCTTTAGTACAGGCACAGTTCATGATATGCACAAGCAGAGAATCAGCGATACTTGTGGCAATAAACCTCTGGGCAATACTATCTGCTTTCAGCCATTCACTAAGTTTTTTCTTCTCCTCTGCCGTCGGTGCGGCCGACAGCGTGGGCTACTCAATATTTCCGTTCGTCACTTCGAGAGCATCCTTTTCTCTCAAAAACGCTGACAACTGAAATTTCCACTGTGCGCAGTTCTCCGCATTCTTCAATTTCGTGATCCGTGTCGTTTCGGATTCCATGATGAGTCTTTGCACTTTTGCACGCGGGCGGCTTAACCTCAAAACAGAGTCCACACGACAGCACTGTTTTTCATAGAAAAAAAACCTTTTTTTTAAGAAACTTTATTTCTCAGGGCGTAGCCTGGGCCCATAACCTGTTGTGGTTTTTGAAATAAAGCATTCGGGGTTACGGATGAAAAATATATATTTGGATTAGGAAAATGCGGATGAGAATACACGCTTTTGATGGCGTTACTTTTTGCCAACCTGCCCGAGAGAGCAGTGTCGTCGAATAAGCTTTCACAATGGTAACGAGTAAAATTTGATACCTCGCGCCTTGAGATACGAACTCCAAACTGCAGACTGCGTAGTCAAATGAATCAGAGAGTTTCGAACACTCTCCATATGATGCATTATTTCTCCAAAATGCGCAATCATACAAAATATGATGCCCTATGTCTCCAAGATGCGCAATCGTATGAAACAGGCAAGATCTCGAACATTTTGAAAGACCTAAACACGATCTTATAAAAAGCCGCATTCGATCAAGCTCCAGTCAGTCGATCAATCAGACGGTCATAGTCACCCATCAGTCGCGCACCGTTGCTCGATATACCATTTTCTGTCGATTGTATTATAAATCGATTTCCAAGGACACTGGAGAATAATGTCAGCATTTCTCCACAATATGAATTGTAAGGCGACAAATAATCGAATAAAGAGTCTTCGTAGAGATCACCGATGTCTTCTTGAACTTAATGTTCGCCGGTAACAGTGTAAGTCCTTTCGTCCGGAATCCAAAAAAAAGAAGTTAAATCGGTTTTGTTTATAAAGGTGATCGATTTTTCTGCCTCAAGACGGATGACGAAATAAAAGTAAATTCAAGACGGGACACGCGATTCATTAAAAGAAATCGAAGTTCGTGAAGACGATGAAACAAAGACGAAAATGAAGATGATAATTTGAAAACGAAGACGATATATCAAAGACGGATAACACGATCCTGGATAGAAATTAGCGAAACCTGAAGACGAAGAAAACCAAAGAAGCATAACACGAATTAATAATAGAATCATTGGGAGAAATTGAAAGGATTCGAGAAAATATCAGGCAAGCTTCTTTTAAAATGATAAATGCCTTTCATAAATTTATTTTCGAAGAGGAAGCAAATAATCAGAGTAGAAGGAGACTTCAAGACTTCTCGGGTTTTCCATTCGAAGAAAACGATGATAACTATAATTCAAAACTCCAATTTGTGAATACGAATTTCTCCGAGGGAGATTTGGTCTCAATCTGTAATGTTCTCAGCCTTGATCACGCCGGCACAAAAGATCTCGTGCAAAAAATAATAAAAAATCTCATGGATCTAGACTCGCTCGAAGAAACACTCAAGGAAAATAATGAAAAAGACGAAGAAAATGACGTAATTCCAAACATGATACGATCAAATAATCCAAGTATCACTGGATCAAACGTCGAAACGGCATATCCTCGATTTTCGATCAATTTTCGAGACGTTGAAGCCTCGATTTGTTCTTTCAATGGTAGTGATAACTACTCAGTTGAAAACTGAATCGCAGATTTCGAGGATATGTCAAATATCTTCCATTGGAACCAAATGCAGAAAATAATATTCGCCAAAAAGTCTCTCACAGGTCTAGCGAAACTTTTCGTCCAAGGTGAAAGCGGAATTTCTTCGTGGGAAAAATTAAAATTAGCCTTGAAAGATGAGTTCTCCGCAACAATTGACAGCGCGCAACTCCACGAAATCCTATCAAAAAGAAAAAAGAAGAGAGAAGAATCAGTTCAAGAATACCTTCTCATCATGAAAGAGCTGGCGAAGAGAGGAACGGTAGAAGATACCGCTCTAATGGGGTATGTAATAAACGGATTAAACGACGACGCAAACGAAGAAATGATTCTGTACGGCGCAAAACATTTAAAAGATTTCAAAAATAAACTTAAAGTTTATAATGAAATGAAAGAAAGCAACTCAAGTATCACGAATAAAGGTGCGATCGAAAAACAAGGATTTGGAGCTCAAAAGAAGACGACCACGTTATCTCAGACGCCTGGAACAGTCGATCACAACATACCACGCTGTTTCAACTGTGGAAATACCTAACACAAGCAGTCTAATTGCGAATCGAAAAATCTGGGGCCAAAATGTTTCAACTGCAATAAATTTGATCATCTTGCACGTGGTGGTGTCAAAAGTACAAGGACGCATCAACCAGCAAACAAAGAACCACTTGCTATCGCAAGCGTTAGCAACATCAAGATGGTAAGAATGGCAAATCGACGTAAAAAAATAAAAATTGAGAACGTAGAAGTCGAAGCCCTGATCGACCCAGAATCGGAAATAAGTTTGATGAAAACCGAGTTTACGAGATGGTAGATTCGCCTAAACTATATAATTCGACGATTCTAGTTGAAGCTGGTGTCACAAGAGAAAGCGAAGCCTCAGGACTTATGAAAACGCTCGGATATATACAAACTACCGTTTGCGCAGACGAATACGACTTTCCGACGACGATTTACATATTGCCTGATAATGCTATGAAGATGGAAGTGATTATCGGCAATGAGATGCTCCATCAAGCTACGACCATAGACGCTGACAGAGTCAATATTCACAAAAAAGAACGTCACGCATTTTTGATGAACATCAATATTGAACAAGAACCAACATTGAACATTGGCGACAGCACAAAAAAAAACAAAAACGAAGTTGAACGTATAGTTTCTCTCTATACTCCGGAAATGAAGAAAACTACGAATGTCGAAATGAAGATTGTAACTAAAGATGAGCAACCTATCTATCATGAACCACGACGTTTACCTTTTGCAGAAAGAGAGATTTCCGACAAACAAGTAGAAGAATGGATTCGAAACGGAATAGTAGAACCTTGTACGTCTGATTATGCAAGTCAAGTCGTTGTGTTAAAGAAAAAAGATGGAAGCCCAAGAATCTATCGATTATCGAAAATTGAATAAAATAACAATAAAGGATGGACACCCTCTACCTCTAATCGACGATTTACTCGATCAACTCCAAAATGCTCAAGTGTTCAGCACAATTGATCTGAAAAACGGATTTTTTCATGTTGAAGTCGAAAAAGAGAGCAGAAAACTTACATCTTTCGTCACTCACAAAGGCCAATTCCAGTTCCTCAGGGTTCCTTTCGGATTATGCAATGCTCCACCTGTATTCCAACGCTTTATAAACTGTATTTTCAGAAATTTTACGAACGAGGGAATAGCTCTACCATACATGGATGACGTTATAATTCCAGCAGCTATCGAAGAAGAAGGAATTGAAAAACTAAAAAAGGTGCTGCAGGCGGCTAGCGAATATGGTTTGAGCTAAACATAAAAAAATGTCAATTTCTACAAATACGAGTAGAATTTCTTGGCCACGTCATTGAAGAAGGAAAACTTTTTCCATCTCCATCTAAGACGCAAGCGGTGGCACATTTCCCGGAGCCAACAAATTTAAAGCAACTATAAAGTTTTCTCGGACTCACAGGATATTTTCGAAAATTTATACGATCATATTCTTTGATTGCTAGGCCGTTGAGTGATATGCTGAAAAAAGGAAACATTTTTCAATTTGAGCATACGAAAAAAGAAGCTTTCGAACAACTTAAACGCGCTTTAACAGAGAAGCCAGTCCTTTGGATATATAAACATGGAGGAGAGATGGAGCTACACACCGGTGTCTGCAAAGAAGGATACGGGGCCATCCTTTTTCAAAAGTCTTTTGACGATAACGTGCTCCATCCAATATATTTCGCAAGCTGGAAGACATCTGACGCTGAGAAAAAAAACATAAGCTACGAGCTTGAAGTACTCGCAATAATCGGAGCGTTAAAGAAATTTAAAATCTACCTACTCGGTACGCGGTTCAAAATCGTTACTGACTGTTCAGCCTTCCAGAAAACTATGAACAAAAAAGATTTAAGTACTCGAATTGCTCGATGGGCAATGCTCCTTGAAGAATTTGATTACGAGATTGAGCATCGGCCTTACGTCAAAATGTCTCTCGTTGACGCCTTAAGTAGAAACCTTATCGCGACAGTTAATATGATCACGATAGATACGACTGCTCATCGTATAAAATAGGCTCGAAAGGGAAAACGGCGATGTTAAGAAAATTAAGGACGAATTGAAAAAAAGAGCCTTTGACAATTATTTTTTGAAGAACGATATATTATACAAACTGAGCAATAGTTCTGAGACTCTCGTGGTGCCAGATGCGATGCAAGACGAGATAATAAAAAAACGCTCACGAGAAAGGACATTTTGCAACAAAGAAAACGGAGGAATTAATTAAAAAAGATTTTTACATTCCAAACGTTAGAGGGAAAATCGAGCAATGTATTGCGAACTGCATACAATGCATTCTCGTGAATCGAAAGCAGGGGAAACAAGAAGGCTTTTTGCACCTTTTGCACAAAGAAGGGATTCCTCTTCATACTTACCACGCCGATCACTTAGGTCCCCTGGAATCTACGGCGAAAAATTACAAGTATATATTTGCAGTGGTGGATGCTTTTACCAAATATACGTGCTTATATCCGGTAAAATCAACCGCAAGTAAAGAAGTTCTCGAGAAATTGAAAAACCAACAAAAAAATATTCGGCAATCCAGAGACCATCGTAACAGACAAAGGAACCGCGTTTACGTCGAAAGATTTCAAAGATTAATGTACGAATGAAAATATTCGTCACATAACGATAACGACAGGTTTACTGAAAGCCAACGGACAAGTTGAGCGAATAAACGAGATAATACCGCCCGTTTTGGCGAAACTATCGTTAAACGATCCAACCAAGTGGTATCGTCATGTCGACAGGCTACAGCAGATGTTGAATTCGACATTTCAACGAAGCATCAAAACGACACCGTCTGAATTGTTGTTGGGAGCAAAAATGAAAACTAGAAAAGCTCTGTAGATTCGGGACTATAATCGAAGAAGAAACGTTAGCATATTTCCAAGAGTCTCGGGATAAACTACGTACTGATGCTAAACGTGAAATTTCAAAAATACAAGAAGAACACAGGCGGACGTATAACCAACGGAGATGCAAACCAACTAAATACAACGTTGATAGTTTGGTAGCGATCAAGCGAACTCAATTTGGCTCGAACCTTAAGTTCAAACCAAAGTTTCTTGGACCCTACCGAGT
The DNA here is from genome assembly GCA_951751655.1 of Ophion costatus. Taxonomy (NCBI): domain Eukaryota; kingdom Metazoa; phylum Arthropoda; class Insecta; order Hymenoptera; family Ichneumonidae; genus Ophion; species Ophion costatus. The sequence goes on along the minus strand of OX632361.1, from coordinate 12,573,759 downwards.
TGTAAGGATTAAGCCAAACGATACATACGACGTCAGAAAAGACGGATTTCATGAAAGTCCGGTACGAACCAGCACCTGTGCTGAAATGATGAAACCATGGACCGGCGAAACGCTCTTCCGAGACGGATGAGATTCAGGATGGTCGAGTTGTGGGATAACACCATATACGCGTGAATATATGTCTTTCTTCTTTTTATAAAACAAAAGCAAGCAGCGTAAAACATCAGCTGAAAGCTGCAGCGACATAAACAGTTAGTTGACAACGACGATTCAAAGACGTCAGACGTGCTATCGATTACTATTTAAACGATTGAATGTATTTTTCATTCAATAAACAAGCTCTTTAACTTTTGGGTCCCACATACATTATGGATGCAATAAGTCTAAAATACTTCCAGAAACATCTACTTATGTGGCGAAAGCTTGCGGGGTTTTGTACGGGCGGTGCCCTTGCAGTCGTTGATTTTCGCGCTCATCTTGTAGCTTTGATTAAACAAAAAAGAATCCATCTATAATAACGTTAGCATTATTCAACGTTAAGTCTTGGCTGCAAAAAAGTTCCCGGAATCCTTTGCTGTTACGATGAAAACAGCTATAAAAGTAGTCAACTAAAAACTAAAAGTGCCGACAGGCGTTTGGCTTTGAGTAGCACTGAACCAAGGATTCAGCAGTTGGTAAACAGTATGCAGTCACAAAAATCGCACTAAAATGATATATTTAATGTACTTTTTTCGCAAATAATATAATACTCCTGGTTTCAAATAGCTTTATACGTGTTTTGTTTATAGAATAACGTTATAACAATTTATATTACCAAATGTCAAATGGCCCCTCGTCACTCAAAGGTTAAGAACCACTGGTGTAAAAGTTAGCTCTTACGAGGGAAGTCACAGCTAGGGATCATGTATTCAGCTCTGCTTTGTCCGTTATAGTATGGCACCACTAGAGTAGGATAGCCAAAGGATACTACCGAACGTGGAGTAATAAGCCGAAAAAATTCAGTCTAAGAAAATGGCGCAGCTTGCGTCCTATGTATTTATTTCTGTTACATAAAAATGTCGAAGAACGCTGTAGCTTAAGGACAGAGGGACCAACTACTACCCAGCCGACGTGTGTTCGAGCCCTGCACGTGAACATTTGCTTTTCATTTTTAATGGAACTTCCAATCATTATGCAAATTATATCGATTCATTTAGAATATTATAATATAACAAATAATAGAAAATATATATAAATATTGGGGGTACAAATAGGTCTCCGCCGTTTGACAAAAGATGGCTCCACCAGGAGGTTATGCTTGAAATTGTCAGATGTAAAACGTCATATCGTAAGCGGGGACATCTAGCAAGACCATAACCATGAAACAGTAGCGATTTTATTTCAGCATCACATAATATTTAGTGAAGTAAAAAGTTCTGAGCGTTATTTCGCTTTAATTCGACGATGGAATTAACATCGTTAGGATTAGCCGATTTAAATCAAATAGGCGCCATTTTCTTCAATAACTTTTTACTATTTTTAAGGCGATTTCATAATTCCGCGATTGAAGAAGTCCTCGTCTCTATTGGTAACAAAATTGACCAGCTCATTTTCAGAAGCCTCTCTTGAGGCCAGATTTGTACCTTTAAGAAAATTTTGCGAATGCTTGAAAGGACGATAATCGCTTAGTGCCAGGTCTGCACTATACGGCGGCCGCGATTGAACCTCCCATCCTGGCTCTTGGAGCTTCTGGCGCGTCGTTAAAAACGTGTGGGGCATGGCGTTGTCTAGATGGAACACAACACCCTTCCTATTGGCCAATTCTGGCCGTTTCTGGTCGATCACCTGCTTCAATCTGGTCAGCTGTTGGCAGTAGAGATCCGAATTGAGTGTTTAGCCCGATGGGAGCAGCTCATAGTGGATGATTCCCTTCCAATCCCACCAACACACAGCAAAACCTTCTTGGCCGCTCATCGGGCTTGGCGATCGTTTGCACCGGCTCAGCGCGATTGGACCACAATCTTATTCGGCTGTACTCGTATGTGACCCATTTTCTATCGCCAGTCTCCATGCACTTGAAAATGGGTTGATTTCGTTACGTTTCAGCCAAGAATCGCGGGCATCAATTCGGTCTAAAAGTTTCTTTTGCGTCAATTCCTGTGGCACCCATACATCGAGTTTTTTCTTGTGCCCAGCCATATGCAAATGGTTCCAAACGGTTTTCTGCCTAATCTTCCGTTCCTGGGCAATAGTGCTCACATGCCGGCCGGACTCGACGATTTCCATGATTTTATCGACATTTTCGACGATTGGCCTACCAGAACGTGTCTCATTTTTGACGTTCTTATCACCAGAACGGAATCGTTGGATCCACCGCTTTGCTGTTACATTCGATACTGTATTGGGTCCAGAAACAGCCCAAATTTTATTGGTCGCCTGCTCCACCGTTTCATCTTGGTTGTAGTGGTACTGAAGAATGTATCGAATTTTCTCTGTTTTTTCATTTTCCTACGCTGTAACACACAACTGGTTTCACTAAAAACAAAACTGCCAAAGACCTGTTTTTGAAGCGTAATGTGACCTTTAAATTGCCGTATGGTATAAACTGATGCGTTCTATACATCGTGAGATATGGCTCACTAAAGACATCCAGCGGAAAACGGTCAGAACTTTTTACTTCACCTAATATGTGTGTGTTTTCCTCAGAAGTACGGCGTCCTTCCCCTTTTACCATTCCCTCCTTTATTCCATCCATTCCTTCCGACATTCACAACCCCTCTAGAGTTCCCTACATTCCTTCCAGAGTTTCTCTCCCAGAATCTTGACCGCAGCCACTCCTTCCTAATGCACTCCTGTATCGCATTTGCACGAGGGCCCAGGGAACCTGCGGAAAACCTGGGCCGATACAGGCGGCTATATTTGGCTGAGCTTCAGTTGTATGCCCATCAGAAACTCAGATAAACCGCCTCCCGCTCAGAGGTTGACGCGCAAACCAATGCACGGTCACCGCTCCAAGTATTGGCAGCCTCCAATGCTGCTTAACTGCAGTGACTGCCGAGCCCGCACACCGACCGCGCGCCCACCTCTACCGGTTTACTTCACCTAATATTTTTCGTGCGATAATGTTGAGTTTTGAGCCGAATAACCGTCATTTGCGGAAACTTTTCATTCACTTCTTTAATTTGCAGAAATCTGCAACTGAGGCGCAGCGAGTGGTTGTAGAAGCATATGGTGAGGCTGCTTCAAGTGATAGAAGTTATCGTGAGTGGTTTTAAAAGCTTAAGAATAGTGAGTTTTTTGCATCTATTTTGAATCGCCTCAGCTGCAGATTTCTGGAAATTAAGGAAGTAAATGAAAAGTTTCCGTAAATGACGCTTATTCGGCTCAAATCCGACATGTTCACACGAAAAAATTATGTGATACTGGAACAAAATCGCTGATATTTCAAGGTTATTGTCTAGCTAGATGTCCAACCTTACGAAATAATGTTTTACATCTGACAATTTCAACCACAACCTCCTGTCGGGGGAATCTTTTGTCAAACGGCGGAGACTTATTTGTACACTCAATATTTTCTAACATATATAAATATATATTTACTATAAAATAAGTCAGAGGTGAGTGCGGCCGTGTTGATGAAAAGTTGCTGGTTGAAGATTCGGCTTCAGTCCGGCCAATAGAGGTTTTCCAAGGTCAGCGATGGAAATAAAAGATGTTTTCTTACATTTCGACCCTTTGGTCCGGGTGCTCTTGCGAAATTGTATTTTTCGCTATAAATTTTGATACACAAATTTTACAAATCGGTTTTGAAGGAATTAAATACATGAAGGTTTATGTTATGATTGTGTCATAAAATTGTTGTGTCGTTTTGTATAACTTTTCTTTTAATTCTGTTTTGGTTATAATTATATTGTTTCGATATGAGTAAGTTCTTGCATTGCGTTGATTCTTTTTAGTTATCGGTGTTTTAGATGAGTGATGTGTGAGAGTGTAGTTCATTATACTGTGGAGTTATACGGAAACGAAATATGAGAAATGACTAACCTCAATGTTGTTGATGTTTCTAGCTTTTGTTTATATTTGGAAGGCTATTTCAAGAGACAGTATTTATGGAAGTAAATACTGTTTTACCGGAGTATTCTCAATGGATGGGAAAATGTATCGTTTTTTTGCGATTTATATCATCTGTAAGGGATTAATAATTATAAGAAAGTTTGGGTGTTATTAGTGAAAATGTAATGTACGTGTTTGATTTTCGTAAAGTATCAAGTGACTGTGATGATTACCTATTGAGTTTGACATTTTAATTCTTCCAAAATAAACAGAAACTCGACATCTACATTTCTGAGTTCCATATTGAGATGTGTGATCACAGAGAGTTCGAGTGAAACTGAGTGGCGACTTGATTTCGCGAAGCTTATTAGAGTCTATATTTTGCTAATCGGGGGAGAAAGATCCTTTCGGCAGTGACGTGTCAAGAGAAATAAAATCGGTGCGTCATGTTAGGAATATTTAAAGTTAACTTATAGGGTCAATAATTTTTAAATTGTTATGTCAAGTAAAGTATTGTAAAATATTTATAATATATATATATAATAAAGTTATAGATCGAGCTAAGTTTTTGTATGTCAGTTCTAAAATGTATGGCGTTGGAGTGTGCCTTACTTTGGATCATTTCTAGGATTAGTCTTTTTTGAGCCAATTTTCGTTGTTTAAAATGTTTACTTTGTCAAATTGAAAGTCATGTTTTTGTTCTATTGCATGTTGTGCTAAGGCTGTGTGTATTGTGGTAGTATGTTTTAGGCTGTTTTTGTGTTCCTTTATTCTGGTTTCTAGGTATCTTTTGGTTTGGCCGATAAATGTGGCATTGCAACCCATACAATCAATTTTGTAAACTATGTTGGATTTTTGGTTGTTATTTATTTTGTCCTTGGTGAAGCCAGTGCTCGATAAAATGTTGTGTTTATTGTTTGTGACTAATGTTATATTGTGTTGTTGGAAAAGACGAATTCGTTGATGATGGATGTTTTTTGTGTACGGAAGATTTATTAGTCTGGAAGAACCAAAATTGTTGTTATTCTTTTTTTGATTGTTGATGGTGGAGAGTCAGTGTTATATTATTTTTTCTGTGAAAGAGATCGGATAGCAATTTTTTGTCATCGTGTTACTAATAAGTTTGAGATTGCTAAGGCAAATATTTAAATGGAGTACGATGCGCAAATGGCGCACGCAGACACGCCACATGGCGGTGTGTCCGGCGCGCGCACTTGGCGGAAGGAAGAGAGAGAGGAGAAAGTCGTTAGCCGGTACGCGAGAGCGAATCGCGTGGCCCGCTCTCTCTGTTTAGACGTCGAGCTAGATAGACGTATACGCGATCAAGGTGAGAAGAATCTCGATTGTCGTGTACCGGCGCGGAGTGCCGGGTGAGGAAATACGAGTGTCGCGTTAGAGTCAAGCGAAGCATTAGAGTATTCATTATTACTTAACTTAGTATATATTGAAACGTTTCGCGATTTTATGCGAAAGCTTTCCTTTCGTTTTCGGTTGTTCGTTCTTACGGATGTCCGGGAAAACGAGGATACGCGGCGAATTGATTGCCGGTGGAAATGTTAGGGGTTCCCGTAGCCTCCTGGAGGGCGATGTACGTTTTGGTGCCAGGAATGATGAAGCGGATTTAAGGTGGATTTTTAGGAGATGCCTCAGTGGTTTTGAGGGTCTCAGAGACGCCTATTGTAATCCGTCATCATTGGCATTCGATATTTCGGATTTTTTGAGTTTTAGTCTCGGGTGGTGCAACAATGAATTTTGTTAGTGTTTTATTCCGTGAGTTCACTGGGATTTGATCGGTTATAGCGACGTTTACGGGGGTCTGGAAATGTCGGCGAGAAAAGCTGCCTTGGAGGGAGTGACGAGGATCAGGTGATTCACGCGAGGTGTAGCGCGCGTGCAGGTCCACGGCCGCGCTCACGCTTCTTTTTCTCTCGCTCTCTCGCTCGCACTCGCACAGACCGCGAGCGTCGTCGTTACGCGTTACGCCGTTTCCGGGACTGCTTCTGTAAGAAGAATGCGAGTACCCGTTGGATTTGATTCGTGTCGGTTTGTATGGCGGTATTTCCAGTTGGCACTCGTTGCCAAATGCAACTAAGCGCACGGGTACCACGCCGTGTCGCTCGCGCGCTAGCGATGCTAGCGTTTTAGTAATGCGCGAACTCGTAGAGGACTTGTGCTCTCCGAGGGCGCATAGCGGGGCCGTCCGGAAGGGACGGCTGACCTCCTCGGTGCCAGGCGAGGAGGACCAAGAACCAGAGCAGCTGGTTATAGGAGTTCCCTCTTGTGCAGCGAAGCGCGATCGGCACTTCTCGGACTGCACATTCCGAGTGTACGTGCGTCGGATGAGTAGTGTGGCGATCGATCGTCCAAGCGACAATCGATCAGGCGTTCTTCCTATTTTTCCTGACTATCAATCACCACGACGACTCTATTTCCGAGGTCGGACTTCCAGCGCAATGCTGGGGCTTCCCAAGGAAATAGAGTATCTAACCCGAAGCTGAGGTTGTCCAAGGATGGGACCAGGGCGACGGCAGCAAGGTCCCCATCCTGTGATTCGAGATTTCGGATGATGGTGACTCCACGTAATATAATGAGTAATTTTGCGACAGAGTGCCGCTCTGACTCGTGCACGCCCTTATATAGCCCCAGGCCCGTTAGGAGAAATTCCATTTCTCTTGCGGATCCGGAGGACTAGGTAGGGAATCACGCCGCCGAGGAACACTCCGATGGTGGGGTGACAGCGTTGGTAATTTCCAGGACGTTCGCACACTATAGCCATTTCGAGGGGCGATCGGTACGCGATTATTCCTCTCTAGGCTATTAGGCGCGCGTTCGGTGTGAGGAGGCGTCGCGATGAATATTGGTCGCACTCTCGGTATGATAGGAGTGGTCAAACCACAGGATGCGCGATCTGTACTGCTATGGCGGGGACTCCCGCGAGTCCGCGGTGGTCTTGCTCCTCGCGATGGGCGGAGCCTCTTGCGAGGTATCGCGGGCTCGCCCAAGTTCTTAGCGCAAGTGACCTGCCCGGCCGGCGTTATGGCCGGTCGCTCCGAACGCTGGCCAGAATACGCTAGTATCGCGTGAACGGGTTGTTACTATCACATTCTGTGTGACGGTGGCTTACCTGTACGGGTGAACCGTTACAATATATATATCTAATTATATTACGTCACACTGGGGAGTAATAAAAATTATATCATTCATACACATACATTCGTGCGTGATCGAATTATTTCCTCGCGTTTTGGCATGATCACGGGCGGCGTCCTTTGCCCTATCCTTACTGAGTGCAGAGGGCTCGCGACGAACGAAAGCCGGGGGTGGACAAGAGAGAAAGTAACTAACAGATAAATCAGAAGTGGGATTGCTCCAAAAGGGAAAAAGACTAAGTGACCGGCAAAGAAAACAGAGGACATGAAATGATCAATGGGGAAACGTTCGAGGCATTCGTGCGACAAAACGAGAACGTGATTTACGGGATGCCGTTAAACCATTCGAGCACGTTTGGTCGGGGACGCGGTTTCACACCGGTCGGGGAGCCACGCGGTGGTGCGCAAGATGGCGGCCGATCGACACCGGTTAACTTCGCGGTAGAGACGGAAGTGGAGCGCGATCACGTGACTCGAAGGAACGACGCGAGATCACCGAGCTCACGGTCGAGTGAAAGGGGAGGGGAGCGCGAATCAAGGTGAGACGTGACAAGACAATGATCGATGTGATGCGCGCGCGAGTCCCCGCGAACAATCATCGGTGATTGAAGGACACACGGGTCGACCGCGCGTATCAGTGCTTCGTGACGCGATTTCGGGTGATGCACAAGAGGCGCTTGTTCGAGCATTTGAGGAGTTTGTCGTGAATCAAGCGCGTCAGCCCCGTTCGGGGACACCTCACCCGCCACCGGAGCCGATCACCGCGGTGCACATGAACGCGGAGCTAACGAAGGACATCGAGAATTTCACAGGAGAACCGGATGGAATTCGAGCGCGGGAATGGATGGAGAACCTCGAGTCGCTTCGTGAGCTGCACCAGTGGTCGGAGGCGTACTTGTTCGCGGCGGCCCGAATACACCTGTCAGAGGGTGCTAAGAACTGGTTCCGGGCCCGAACCGGGGAGATCCGTACGTGGGCAGAATTTCGGGCGGCATTTGAAGCCACATTTATGGTGAGCGACGATATAGCGACCCGGTGGGCTCGTATGAAGGCCCGTCGGCAATTACGAGGTGAGACTTTAAATCGTTATTTTCACGCGAAAACTCGATTGTGCGCGCCACTGGGCATAACGTTCCGAGAGGAACGCGGTGAAATTTTGTCTGGACTACAGTCCCAGGAACTTTTTAATTTAGTCATGCCGTCGTTGCAGTGCACGCAAGACGCGTTGCTGCACGACTTAATATATTACGGCAAAACATTAACGAATCAAAGGCGAGAGAGAGGGAAAGTCGGAGCGTGCGCGAATCAAATTGGACAAAAAAAGGTTACGCGGATCTGGATCGGGGGAAAACGTTTGCATTAGGGGTAAAAGAAGCGTTCGTGCGGTCGACGCCAGTGGAAAGAGACAGAATAATAGGGCGTGCATGTTATAATTGCCGAAAAACTAGACACATCTCGCGTAATTGCCCGGAACCAAGACGTTCGATATCGTATTACAAGTGCCAGCCAGGTCATGTACGCAGCCAGTGCCCGCAAGTAGTCGGGTCGGACAAACCCAGGGTACAGTAATTAGAGTCGCGTTATGACTGCACCGATGCGAAGTATGTTAAGGAAGCACGAGTGAACGGTCGAGCGGTAATGGCATTCATAGACACCGGTAGTGCAGAATGTACCATTCGGACGTCCCGCGTGCTGTCAGAACAATTTCAAATGCAGGCGGCGGCTACGGACTTAAAGCCCTTCGGTCCGCCAGAATTTATCGTAAAAAGCATCGGTACAGTGCGCGGTGACATCGAGATCGATGGGGTGCACGTTCGGGGTGTGACCCTCCGAGTGTGCCCGATGATGTCCAGGCCGTAGATGTCCTCGTGGGTCGACCATTTACCGACGACCCAGGAGTATCATTCTCAAAAATAAATAAGACGCTAACATTTTATAGGAAGAACGAATTGCCCACGGAGTGTGCAGCCGTAGCAATAACGCCGTTGTCGGCCGTGCGAGGAGTGCGCTTGCCGGCAAATACAATTTCCCTGATAGACATCGTCGGTGAGGATGGCAGATTTTCCGTGCCAATGGGCAACTGCGGAGTGCGACCTGCTCACGTCAAGCCGGTGCAAGTGCCGCTCTGAGGTGACGTTTCTCATCTCCAAGTCGTCCGAAGTCCGGTGTCCGACCCAGTGATTCCGGAGGAAGAGATCGACGTGGGGCCGGAGGAGTCGGAAGGAGTGCGACGTCAACTGTGAGACACGCTACAGGACTTCCGCGACTGCGTGGCATTGAACTCGCGTGAGTTAGGTCAGACCAATAATGTGATTATGGACATTAAAATAAAACCTGAGGCATCACCAGTGTATGGCAAACCGTATCGGGTCACGGAAAGAGAGCGACGCGAAATCCGAGACATAATACATGAGTGGCGCGAGTTAGGGGTCGTCGTAGACACGCAATCACCGTACGCTAGCCCAGTATTGTTAGTCCGGAAGAAATCTGGAGAGGCTAGACTGTGTGTAGGCTTCAGAAAATTAAATGCAATAACAGAACGTGTACATTTTCCTCTGCCAAACATTGATGACCATTTAGCGCAAATTCGAAGTAGTACGTTATTTATTGTCCTTGATTTGGCGCAAGGCTATTTGCAAATTACGCTCACGGAGGAGGTCCGTAGTAAAACTGCAATAATAACACCTAAAGAGACAGTTGAATTTACACGCATCGTTTTTGGGCTCATGAATGGGCCAGCCTATTTCAGCAAAACGATGCAGCGAGCCTTAGGACCATTGCGGGATAACGTGGCCTTATTTTAATTAGATTATATAGTGATTTCGGGAAATACCTGGGGAGACTTGAAGCCCAAACTCCGGTCCGTTCTGGAAGCCTTGAGGAAGGCCGGATTAACGATTAAATTGTCCAAATGTCATTTCTTGCACCAAAAAGTTTCGTATTTGGGGCATTAAATTTCGGGCAAGGGGATCGAGCCGGGAAGGACCAAAGTTAGCGCCCTTCAGGATTTCCCCCACCCGAAAAATTCCCATGAAGTTCGCCGATTCTTAGAGTTGACGAGCTATTTCCGCAAGTTCGTTCCGCATTTTGCGAATATCGCTGAGCCACTGTCAAAATTATTAAAAGCCAATGCGCCATTTGAGTGGGGGGCAGCCAAGAACGGGCGTTTGAAAAATTAAAAGCATCTCTAGGAAAACCACCCGTTCTGCAAATGTTCAACCCCGAGGCAGACACCGAACCTCATACGGATGCGAGCGCCGTAGGGCTGGCAGGCATGCTGATGCAGCGGGATGAGACGGGTACTTGGCGGTTGGTGTACGCGATCAGTAGAAGAACAAGCGAACCGGCGAGAAATTATCACAGTAGCAAGCTCGAATTACTAGCTATCGTGTGGGCGGTAACGCTGCTCCGGGCGCTATTAGCGAATATCGAATTCACCATTGTGACCGACTGTAAGGCGCTGTGCTACTTGAGTACCCAAGAAACAATAAATCCCCAAATCATTCGCTGGAGCGATCAGTTAAGTGAGTACAATTTTAAAATCGTTCACCGCCAGGGGACACGTTTAGCCCACGTAGATGCATTAAGTAGAACTCCGGTAGAGGAGGCGCCAGAAACCAAGTACGAACGCGTTTTGACAATTAACACCAGCGAAGATATGGTACTGTTAGACCAAAAGGCGGATGAAAATCTACAAAACAAGCGTCAAATACTTATGAAAGCAGGCGGCGTGAGAACGGCGTATGGACGAGGCTAAGTGGAACAGTATGAACTACACCGGGGTATAATATACAAGCGGCATTGAGAACAATTATTATTTGCGGTTCTTAAAAAGATGCGTAAAAGCCTGGTGATCCAGATTCACGATTTGAAGAGTCATCCTGGAGTAGAGCGCACTGTCACGCGTATACGAGAGCATTATTATTTTCCGAACATGCAGGCGTACGTAAAACGCCATGTGCGAGCGTGCATAACTTGTGCTACGAGCAAAACAAAGCCGGGACTGCAAGCGGGAAAGTTGAGATCAATCACGCCTGGGAAACGTTCCTTTGCGGTGATACACGTCGACCATCTAGGGCCATCTGTGACAAGTCGACGTGGTAATAAATTCGTATTTGTATTCATTGACAACTTAACTAAATTCTCATGGAACCGGCCAGTGAAGGACACTCGAACGACCGCGGTACTCAGGATTCTGCAGGAATACGTGGACACATTCGGGGGACCATCTCAACTCGTCTCAGACCGAGGAACGTGTTTCACGTCAAAAGCATTCGAGGAATTTTGCAAGAAACACGGCATTCAACACCATCTGAATTCGGCGAGACACCCGCAAGCGAACGAGGAGGTGGAACGCCTTAACACTACGCTGGTGACAACAATTCGATCTAACTGCGAGGGAGACGACGGAGCGTCTTGGGACCGCCAGCTGCGCAGACTGCAGGCCGATTCAAACGATATGTTCATTGCTAGTACCGGCAAAAGTCCATTCGAGCTCGTTTTGGGGTACCTGCCACGTCGGGCTGTGGGCGCCCTTCGCGGATTCACCCGCGAGAACGAAACCACGTATACCCGGCCGGAAACGCTCCAAGCGAGGGCGAGAGAGAGAATCGTGGACGTCCAGGATAAGGTAAAAAGGCGGTATGACGCGTAACGCCTTCGAAACCACGACTTCAGCCCTGGGGATCGTATTTATGAAGATAGTGCCCCACGCCACAGGGGAGTCCACCAAATTACCGCCGAAGCATCGGGGTCCGTTGGTCCTCGTAAAAAGAGGATACGTTCTGAGTGGCGGAGCTACGCGAGGCGGGAGGGAGACGCTACGCCACAACAGCGCAGGTCAGTCAATTAAAGCCGTGGGCAGTAGTGTAATAGGGGCCGATTCTACTCCAAAATTCCTACTACCGACATGTTACCGACATTTAGCCGTAACTCGAACCAAAAAAGCGGTCGGTAAGGTAGGGATTTTTGGGGTAGAATCGACCCCTGCATTATCGACTGTCGATGTCTACTTACCGACCGATGGTGGGGCTCTCTGCTTACCGACCGATGGTGTGGCTCTCTGCTTACCGGCCGATGGTGGGGGCTCTCTGCTTACCGACCGATGGCGATCCTCTCCACCGACGGGTGGAGGGGGGGGGGTAAACACGGGGACCCACGACCGACTCCTAGCGAGGCCACGCAACGACTGACAAAGAGTCGAAGTGCTTTGTAGTAAAAGGGACTTCCCCTCCCGCCAGAAGGAGGGAGTGGCGGTAGGACGAGTGGAGGGGGGGGCTGATTTCTCAGAAATCCTCTCCGTGACCTGACAAAGAGCCCCTCCCCTCCAACAGTCAGCGGAGAGAAGAAGGGGGGGGGGGCTGATTTCTCAGAAATCGTTTTAAAAATTTGAGGATGGTGAGTCATCGGGCGTCTTCTGGGGCTTGACCCCCCCCCCCCATTCCGATAGTTTTGTCTATACATTGACGCGTTAAAACCTGTCAGCGACTTGAGGTGTTGAATGATTATTTTCTGAGAATTTGAAACCTAGGGGAGGGGGTGTTTAAACATCGATTGACCAGTCAAAATGGCGGCTGGATTACGTCAGATTTTTTCTAAGAATTACGTGGAGATTAACATTTGTGTGTGTGTGTGTGTGTGTGTGTGTGTGTGTGTGTGTGTGTGTGTGTGTGTGTGTGTGTGTGTGTGTGTGTGTGTGTGTGTGTGTGTGTGTGTGTGTGTGTGTGTGTGTGTGTGTGTGTGTGTGTGTGTGTGTGTGTGTGTGTGTGTGTGTGTGTGTGTGTGTGTGTGTGTGTGTGTGTGTGTGTGTGTGTGTGTGTGTGTGTGTGTGTGTGTGTGTGTGTGTGTGTGTGTGTGTGTGTGTGTGTGTGTGTGTGTGTGTGTGTGTGTGTGTGTGTGTGTGTGTGTGTGTGTGTGTGTGTGTGTGTGTGTGTGTGTGTGTGTGTGTGTGTGTGTGTGTGTGTGTGTGTGTGTGTGTGTGTGTGTGTGTGTGTGTGTGTGTGTGTGTGTGTGTGTGTGTGTGTGTGTGTGTGTGTGTGTGTGTGTGTGTGTGTGTGTGTGTGTGTGTGTGTGTGTGTGTGTGTGTGTGTGTGTGTGTGTGTGTGTGTGTGTGTGTGTGTGTGTGTGTGTGTGTGTGTGTGTGTGTGTGTGTGTGTGTGTGTGTGTGTGTGTGTGTGTGTGTGTGTGTGTGTGTGTGTGTGTGTGTGTGTGTGTGTGTGTGTGTGTGTGTGTGTGTGTGTGTGTGTGTGTGTGTGTGTGTGTGTGTGTGTGTGTGTGTGTGTGTGTGTGTGTGTGTGTGTGTGTGTGTGTGTGTGTGTGTGTGTGTGTGTGTGTGTGTGTGTGTGTGTGTGTGTGTGTGTGTGTGTGTGTGTGTGTGTGTGTGTGTGTGTGTGTGTGTGTGTGTGTGTGTGTGTGTGTGTGTGTGTGTGTGTGTGTGTGTGTGTGTGTGTGTGTGTGTGTGTGTGTGTGTGTGTGTGTGTGTGTGTGTGTGTGTGTGTGTGTGTGTGTGTGTGTGTGTGTGTGTGTGTGTGTGTGTGTGTGTGTGTGTGTGTGTGTGTGTGTGTGTGTGTGTGTGTGTGTGTGTGTGTGTGTGTGTGTGTGTGTGTGTGTGTGTGTGTGTGTGTGTGTGTGTGTGTGTGTGTGTGTGTGTGTGTGTGTGTGTGTGTGTGTGTGTGTGTGTGTGTGTGTGTGTGTGTGTGTGTGTGTGTGTGTGTGTGTGTGTGTGTGTGTGTGTGTGTGTGTGTGTGTGTGTGTGTGTGTGTGTGTGTGTGTGTGTGTGTGTGTGTGTGTGTGTGTGTGTGTGTGTGTGTGTGTGTGTGTGTGTGTGTGTGTGTGTGTGTGTGTGTGTGTGTGTGTGTGTGTGTGTGTGTGTGTGTGTGTGTGTGTGTGTGTGTGTGTGTGTGTGTGTGTGTGTGTGTGTGTGTGTGTGTGTGTGTGTGTGTGTGTGTGTGTGTGTGTGTGTGTGTGTGTGTGTGTGTGTGTGTGTGTGTGTGTGTGTGTGTGTGTGTGTGTGTGTGTGTGTGTGTGTGTGTGTGTGTGTGTGTGTGTGTGTGTGTGTGTGTGTGTGTGTGTGTGTGTGTGTGTGTGTGTGTGTGTGTGTGTGTGTGTGTGTGTGTGTGTGTGTGTGTGTGTGTGTGTGTGTGTGTGTGTGTGTGTGTGTGTGTGTGTGTGTGTGTGTGTGTGTGTGTGTGTGTGTGTGTGTGTGTGTGTGTGTGTGTGTGTGTGTGTGTGTGTGTGTGTGTGTGTGAGTGTATGCGCGCCCGCTCGAACGTCGAGTTTGTATACACAAGATCGAGTTCCAAGCAGCGAGACGGTGCTCTCTTTTCAATCTCGTACTCGACATTTTTTTCGAAATGCCTTAGACCAATGACGTTTGTCGGTGAGGAGATTTTTCGCGGGCCGTGGCTCCAAATTAATTTTATCAAATATCATCCTCAGCGAATGCATCTGCGCCCACGAGTCTATTTCCCCCTTCAATTGTTGAATGTCTCTCAACAATCGTTCGATGCGCACTCTTAATTCCCGTCTCTTGGACGAAATTTGTTTTTCTGAATGTCTCTCAACAATCGTTCGATGCGCACTCTTAATTCCCGTCTCTTGGACGAAATTTGTTTTTCGCTGCACCGCATGATCGTTTTTATTGCGCAGTCTTCCGCAGCAACTTCTCGACAAGAGGTTATTTTTTCCGCGAATCACCTACAGCTCCGTATCGCCCGGGATGAACATTATCGTTAAATGCTTCACTCCCTTTGATCTTTGGAACTTTTGAGTGGGAGGGGGGAGGAGGAGCGTTTCGAAATTGATCGTAGGCAAACTTATTCAAATTTTGAGAAACGGCATTTTTTGAATCTCTGAAATGACTCATGTCGGCGGGGAGGCTATACTGACAAATATTTTTCTAGACACCCCCATTTATTTCTCATGGCGGCCGAGACGACGGTCACCGATATCGCATTTGATTCGGGTGGGGGGGGGGGTGGTTCTTTGTCAAGCGCAGCATCTGCAAGGAGTGTGTGTGTGTGTGTGTGTGTGTGTGTGTGTGTGTGTGTGTGTGTGTGTGTGTGTGTGTTTGCACGCGCGCGAAACGTCGCATGGCTCCAGTATAAACAGCAGTCTTTTTGATCTGTTTATTTCCTCCTATCACCTACTAATTGGGGGGGGGGGGGGGCCGAGCGCAGAAAAATGTCACGCGCCGGAAGCCTCACCGCCACACACGCACACACACGCGAACGCACGCACACGCACACACACACACACACACACACACACACACACACACACACACACACACACACACACACACACACACACACACACACACACACACACACACACACACACACACACACACACACACACACACACACACACACACACACACACACACACACACACACACACACACACACACACACACACACACACACACACACACACACACACACACACACACACACACACACACACACACACACACACACACACACACACACACACACACACACACACACACACACACACACACACACACACACACACACACACACACACACACACACACACACACACACACACACACACACACACACACACACACACACACACACACACACACACACACACACACACACACACACACACACACACACACACACACACACACACACACACACACACACACACACACACACACACACACACACACACACACACACACACACACACACACACACACACACACACACACACACACACACACACACACACACACACACACACACACACACACACACACACACACACACACACACACACACACACACACACACACACACACACACACACACACACACACACACACACACACACACACACACACACACACACACACACACACACACACACACACACACACACACACACACACACACACACACACACACACACACACACACACACACACACACACACACACACACACACACACACACACACACACACACACACACACACACACACACACACACACACACACACACACACACACACACACACACACACACACACACACACACACACACACACACACACACACACACACACACACACACACACACACACACACACACACACACACACACACACACACACACACACACACACACACACACACACACACACACACACACACACACACACACACACACACACACACACACACACACACACACACACACACACACACACACACACACACACACACACACACACACACACACACACACACACACACACACATGCGGCGGTGAGGCTTCCGGCGCGTGACATTTTTCTGCGCTCGGAACCCCCCTCCGCCCCCCAATTAGTATGTGATAGGAGGAAATAAACAGATCAAAAAGACCTCTGTTTATACTGGAGCCATGCGACGTTTCGCGCGCGTGCAAAAACGCACACACACACACACACACACCTTGCGGATGCTGCGCTTGACAAAGCCCCCCCCCCCCCCCCAATCAAATGCGATATCGGTAACCGTCGTCTCGGCCGCCATGAGAAGTAAGTGGGGGTGTCTAGAAGAATATTTGTCAGTATAGCCTCCCCGCCGACATGAGTCATTTCAGAGATTCAAAAAATGCCGCTTCTCAAAATTTGAATAAGTTTGCCTCCGATCAATTTCGAAACGCTCCTCCTCCTCCCTCCCACTCAAAAGTTCCAAAGATCAAAGGGAGTGAAGCATTTAACGATAATGTTCATCCCGGGCGATACGGAGCTGTAGGGGATTCGCGAAAAAAATAACCTCTTGTCGAGAAGTTGCTGCGGAAGACTGCGCAATAAAAACGATCATGCGGTGCAGCGAAAAAACAAATTCGTCCAAGAGACGGGAATTAAGAGTGCGCATCGAACGATTGTTGAGAGACATTCAACAATTGAAGGGGGAAATAGACTCGTGGGCGCAGATGCATTCGCTGAGGATGATATTTCGAAAAAAATTCCGTTTCTCAAAAAATTTGAATAAGTTTGCCAACGATCAATCTCGAACCCCCCCCATTCAAAAGTAGAAAAAAATTAGAGGACGTTAAGACAATTCCACAATCTCAACCAAAGCACGCTGAGGATTAAAAAAATTGGGTTAAAGAATTTAGGGCGCGAGGTACACGAAATTAACGATAGCGACCACGAAATTAAAGCCCCAACGACCTTAACTGTCCTAGCTAGATAAATATATAAACATCGTCACTCGCTCTCAAGCGACGAGCGATATAGATCATGCGCACGAATGATGTGGTGACCACGTTACCGTCAAGGTCACTGCGCCTGCATTCGAAGGTATAGACGCGCACTCCAAAATTCGACACCTTGCGCGTCGAGCTCGTAAACCGATAAACTGCGCAGAGAGTGGCGACGACGAGACGGAGTCCGAGATAGTAAGACCCGTACGCACTAGGCGATCCGCGGAGGGCATCGACCCGGAATCAGCTGTGGGCCCTGGCCAGTGCAAAGCGCTCCCAACTCCGGACACCAGAAACCGCACCGATCCCAATTCCGACAAATTCAGATTCCGGCTCTCTCGATTCACAACCCTCTGAGGATGAGGATCCTCCAGCGAAGAAAGGGAAGACATCAGAAAGGAAGAGGGTGACAAATTTCCCAAAAAGTGATTCTTTCAGACGACGCCTTTGCCAATAGATAATAAACAAAAATATTAAATTATATATATGTATATATATATATAAATACTTACGTAAGATTGATAAATAAAAAACGAATCATAGTCAGAGATCTGCATAGATTTGTTTCTCGGTATTTTTTTGAAGTTACAATTTTTCAGTAGCCATCCAGTAATTTCATTATGTAGCCGAAAGTCTCGGTTTTCCTAGTGCAGCGTTGACTTCCGAATCTCGCGCTTTTCGTCACGCTGCCACCGTCTCGTGTCTCGCCTGCACGAGGGTATTTTCCCCGGAAAAATCTATTGCCGTGACACGACTGTTTCGTGTACGGTGCGGGGCGCGAGCGCGGATGACAAATTTTGGAAAAATCAAGTGCCAATGGGTGAAAAAGCCCTTTTGAGTAAAAAAAATCATGACACTTGCGATATTCAATTTTTTCTATAAAATTTTAGGGTGCTGCTCTTGTGATATGATAGTTTAAGGCCTTAGGCATAATTAGGTATAAAACCTTAGGTATAAAATCGTGTGCGAATGTAACAATTTTTTTCGTATGTTTTTACTTAGAACAAAAAACAAAAATTCTCGTCAATCTACATTAGAATCGCTAGTGAAGTACGTTCGGAATTTAAAAAATATTGTTTTGCTCAAAAGTTGTAGGTATTTGAACTTACGAAATGAATTTTCAGTAAAAAAATTTCGTTATAACTGCTCATAAACTGCTCATAAAATGAAAAGTTGTCGATTAATCAGAAATTCCATTCGTACTTCGCTGCGAAATGCAATTAGGAACATAACGTTTAAATTTGAATCAAATCGAATGAAAATTGTTGAAGTTATTTGTCACGCCAATTGGAAAAAAGCTCTTTCGAGAAGTTTCGAGTAGTAGAGTACATCGAAAAAAAAAACAACAGCTTCATATTCATACTAAATAAATGTGTAATTAATTTTTCGCGTGAATCACTTTTTCATACGAAAAAAATTGTCAAATTTGCACATGATTTTATACCCGTTAGCCGAAGGCCTAAGGCCTCAAGGATGTTGAGTCCCCAATCGCAAATGATAATAAAATTCTGAAAATTTGGTACGTTTTTGTATGAAGTATTTCAAAGGTCGTGTAAAAAAAAATTTCACGACAATTAGGAAGCTCGTTATTGAACAATTAACATTCACAAATTAAATGTTGTATTATGGAAACTGATGTAACTTTGCAATAAGTTTTTTTTGACCTCTCAATTTTGTAATATCTACAATATACTGAAAGCAACGGAAACAAAACGAAGTTTATTGATAAATTTTTTTTTATTTCTTTTAAAAATTGTTCTTAACGAAATGTTAATTTTTTAGTAACGAGCTTCCTACTCGTCGTGAAATTCTAACACGACCTCTTAAATACTTCACACAAAAAATACCAAATTGTCAGAATTTTCTTATAATGTTATATTTCAACCCCTAAGGAGGTTGAACTAATGAGGATAGAATTCTGCAAATTTGGTATGTTTTTACATGAAGTATTCAGGAGGTCGTGTAAAAATTTCATGACGATTAAGAAGCTATTTATTGAACAATTAATATTAACATGTTTCATAGGGACTCAACATCCTTAAGGAAAAAAGTAGCTCCGTATTGGGAAATAGTTGAAGGAAAATAGAACTACCCGTAAAAGGGCACGGAAAGCGCCGTTAGAAGCCGGGCCAATTGCCCTGGCCGCAATGAAATCCCTGCATTACGACATGCTCATGCAACAATGTAACAAAGAGCGTCAGATGCTTCGAAGCAGCTTGTCTTTGGCGACGCAAGCTCCAGACGAATCCCCCAACCGTACCAAAGAGCCATGCAGAGAATCGCATGCTCCAACCAACGGTGCACGATCTATATCCCCAACGTACTCGACTACACGGAGAAAAACCCACTGCCTAAACCACGGTCCTTCCCTTGAGTTTTCACGAGAAGCCATACGATGAACTTAATCACATTGATTATTCCATTTTTGCCATAATTCCTTCAAGATTTAAATAAGTAAATACATAAGGAAAGCGAAGAAAAAAAGAAATTTCTTTCATGTTATAAATAAAATATATTCATAAAACCATAAAATTCATGATTATGTTCTTTTTTCACTTTAATATGTTTGTCACATACAGAAGCACAAATATTGCCAACCCATAAGATATATGAAAAGAGAAACCCAAACAGCCATTATTACTCCGCGACAACAATCAGACGAATATATATGGCGATAGTGCTGCGCGAGAAACTGAAGAGCCATGGAGACCAGAGAACATCAGGGGTCGTATGCTGCGAAGACGCCCTCCGGTGTCGACAATGCTGGGTGATCCCAATCGTCCTCAGGATGAACCTTTCCCCAGCCCCCCTCGAACATCCATCGGATGGAGTACACGTCGAACCCGGTCTCCGCTTCCAACAACCTGAGTTCTCTCCGGTGTTCCGTCCTCTCCGCACGATGGGATCGTGCCATCAACCCGAAAATTTTTATCAGAAGCTGCGAAGAAATTATGCCCCCCCCCCCAGAATTAATAATAGGCGTAGATCAGAAGGACACCATCCGAGGATAACAACCAAAACTCACCGTCTCGAAATCCATAGCTGATGCACCAGAGCAACGGTTCAGCAACGACGTCAAGTAAAATCGACAGAATACATAAAAAATTCTCCCCACCGTCGTTTAAATACGCTTCGCCCCCACCAGGATCTACTCCGATTGAGCGAGATGCTCAATCCGAGTCACGTCGCTAGAAAAAAAAGAAACGCGTGTGACACCCTATGTCCAACGATCCCTGTCATGGCGACGGTTAACGAAGAACGAGCGCGTGCAAAAACGCGCACACACACACACACACACACACACACACACACACACACACACACACACACACACACACACACACACACACACACACACACACACACACACACACACACACACACACACACACACACACACACACACACACACACACACACACACACACCTTGCGGATGCTGCGTCACGAAACACTCCGCACAAATTTCGGCTACACATCTTATGCGTGGTCCGGTAACAAAGCGAAAGTACCCCTTCCACCAGCCCCATATTTTCTGGGGGGGGGGGGGGGGGGGGGGAACTGTCTCCACCTCACGCAAAAAAAATTCGCATGCGAACCCGGAAAAGCCATTGTATTCAGAGCTTAGTCGTTCGTAACCCGCAATCAAATCAAGTTTATTGCCTCCAATTACCTTGCATACGAATCTGTCTACTATCAATCCATATACCGTCAGCCATCATGTTTCGAGCCACCACGGTTTATCTTACACTTGTATAATTTTCTATCATCGGTTCGTAAAATTTAGTCTCAATCCATCGACCTCGCGGGTAGTTCGTATTTCTATCCCCGCATAGTGCTCTCAAAATCAAAATCAAAAGCTAAATCTCAAAATTTCATGAAAATCACCAAGTGTCATGAAAATCACAAAATACCACGAAAATCTCAAAATGTCACGACAATCTCATAATTGCATGAAAATAAAAAATTGGGTTTGTTTGGGTTTGTTTAGGGATGCGTGGGTTTGTTTGGGGTTGGTTGGGTTAGGGCCCAACCAGTGATTTTCATGAAATTTTGATTTTGATTTTGAGAGGTGTTTGGGATTGTTTGGTCTTGTTTGAGGTTGCTCGGACATGTTTGGGTTTAACTCCCCGCAACCCTGAACAAACCCAAACAAGCCCAAACAACCCCAAACATGCCCAAGCAACCTCAAGCAAACCCAAACAAACCCAATTTTTTATTTTCATGCAATTATGAGATTGTCGTGACATTTTGAGATTTTCGTGGTATTTTGTGATTTTCATGACACTTGGTGATTTTCATGAAATTTTGAGATTTTGCTTTTGATTTTGATTTTGAGAGCACTATGCGGGGATAGAAATACGAACTACCCGCGAGGTCGATGGATTGAGACTAAATTTTACGAACCGATGATAGAAAATTATACAAGTGTAAGATAAACCGTGGTGGCTCGAAACATGATGGCTGACGGTATATGGATTGATAGTAGACAGATTCGTATGCAAGGTAATTGGAGGCAATAAACTTGATTTGATTGCGGGTTACGAACGACTAAGCTCTGAATACAATGGCTTTTCCGGGTTCGCATGCGAATTTTTTTTGCGTGAGGTGGAGACAGTTCCCCCCCCCCCCCAGAAAATATGGGGCTGGTGGAAGGGGTACTTTCGCTTTGTTACCGGACCACGCATAAGATGTGTAGCCGAAATTTGTGCGGAGTGTTTCGTGACGCAGCATCCGCAAGGTGTGTGTGTGTGTGTGTGTGTGTGTGTGTGTGTGTGTGTGTGTGTGTGTGTGTGTGTGTGTGTGTGTGTGTGTGCGCGTTTTTGCACGCGCTCGTTCTTCGTTAACCGTCGCCATGACAGGGATCGTTGGACATAGGGTGTCACACGCGTTTCTTTTTTTTCTAGCGACGTGACTCGGATTGAGCATCTCGCTCAATCGGAGTAGATCCTGGTGGGGGCGAAGCGTATTTAAACGACGGTGGGGAGAATTTTTTATGTATTCTGTCGATTTTACTTGACGTCGTTGCTGAACCGTTGCTCTGGTGCATCAGCTATGGATTTCGAGACGGTGAGTTTTGGTTGTTATCCTCGGATGGTGTCCTTCTGATCTACGCCTATTATTAATTCTGGGGGGGGGGGGGCATAATTTCTTCGCAGCTTCTGATAAAAATTTTCGGGTTGATGGCACGATCCCATCGTGCGGAGAGGACGGAACACCGGAGAGAACTCAGGTTGTTGGAAGCGGAGACCGGGTTCGACGTGTACTCCATCCGATGGATGTTCGAGGGGGGCTGGGGAAAGGTTCATCCTGAGGACGATTGGGATCACCCAGCATTGTCGACACCGGAGGGCGTCTTCGCAGCATACGACCCCTGATGTTCTCTGGTCTCCATGGCTCTTCAGTTTCTCGCGCAGCACTATCGCCATATATATTCGTCTGATTGTTGTCGCGGAGTAATAATGGCTGTTTGGGTTTCTCTTTTCATATATCTTATGGGTTGGCAATATTTGTGCTTCTGTATGTGACAAACATATTAAAGTGAAAAAAGAACATAATCATGAATTTTATGGTTTTATGAATATATTTTATTTATAACATGAAAGAAATTTCTTTTTTTCTTCGCTTTCCTTATGTATTTACTTATTTAAATCTTGAAGGAATTATGGCAAAAATGGAATAATCAATGTGATTAAGTTCATCGTATGGCTTCTCGTGAAAACTCAAGGGAAGGACCGTGGTTTAGGCAGTGGGTTTTTCTCCGTGTAGTCGAGTACGTTGGGGATATAGATCGTGCACCGTTGGTTGGAGCATGCGATTCTCTGCATGGCTCTTTGGTACGGTTGGGGGATTCGTCTGGAGCTTGCGTCGCCAAAGACAAGCTGCTTCGAAGCATCTGACGCTCTTTGTTACATTGTTGCATGAGCATGTCGTAATGCAGGGATTTCATTGCGGCCAGGGCAATTGGCCCGGCTTCTAACGGCGCTTTCCGTGCCCTTTTACGGGTAGTTCTATTTTCCTTCAACTATTTCCCAATACGGAGCTACTTTTTTCCTTAAGGATGTTGAGTCCCTATGAAACATGTTAATATTAATTGTTCAATAAATAGCTTCTTAATCGTCATGAAATTTTTACACGACCTCCTGAATACTTCATGTAAAAACATACCAAATTTGCAGAATTCTATCCTCATTAGTTCAACCTCCTTAGGGGTTGAAATATAACATTATAAGAAAATTCTGACAATTTGGTATTTTTTGTGTGAAGTATTTAAGAGGTCGTGTTAGAATTTCACGACGAGTAGGAAGCTCGTTACTAAAAAATTAACATTTCGTTAAGAACAATTTTTAAAAGAAATAAAAAAAAATTTATCAATAAACTTCGTTTTGTTTCCGTTGCTTTCAGTATATTGTAGATATTACAAAATTGAGAGGTCAAAAAAAACTTATTGCAAAGTTACATCAGTTTCCATAATACAACATTTAATTTGTGAATGTTAATTGTTCAATAACGAGCTTCCTAATTGTCGTGAAATTTTTTTTTACACGACCTTTGAAATACTTCATACAAAAACGTACCAAATTTTCAGAATTTTATTATCATTTGCGATTGGGGACTCAACATCCTTGAGGCCTTAGGCCTTCGGCTAACGGGTATAAAATCATGTGCAAATTTGACAATTTTTTTCGTATGAAAAAGTGATTCACGCGAAAAATTAATTACACATTTATTTAGTATGAATATGAAGCTGTTGTTTTTTTTTTCGATGTACTCTACTACTCGAAACTTCTCGAAAGAGCTTTTTTCCAATTGGCGTGACAAATAACTTCAACAATTTTCATTCGATTTGATTCAAATTTAAACGTTATGTTCCTAATTGCATTTCGCAGCGAAGTACGAATGGAATTTCTGATTAATCGACAACTTTTCATTTTATGAGCAGTTTATGAGCAGTTATAACGAAATTTTTTTACTGAAAATTCATTTCGTAAGTTCAAATACCTACAACTTTTGAGCAAAACAATATTTTTTAAATTCCGAACGTACTTCACTAGCGATTCTAATGTAGATTGACGAGAATTTTTGTTTTTTGTTCTAAGTAAAAACATACGAAAAAAATTGTTACATTCGCACACGATTTTATACCTAAGGTTTTATACCTAATTATGCCTAAGGCCTTAAACTATCATATCACAAGAGCAGCACCCTAAAATTTTATAGAAAAAATTGAATATCGCAAGTGTCATGATTTTTTTTACTCAAAAGGGCTTTTTCACCCATTGGCACTTGATTTTTCCAAAATTTGTCATCCGCGCTCGCGCCCCGCACCGTACACGAAACAGTCGTGTCACGGCAATAGATTTTTCCGGGGAAAATACCCTCGTGCAGGCGAGACACGAGACGGTGGCAGCGTGACGAAAAGCGCGAGATTCGGAAGTCAACGCTGCACTAGGAAAACCGAGACTTTCGGCTACATAATAAAATTACTGGATGGCTACTGAAAAATTGTAACTTCAAAAAAATACCGAGAAACAAATCTATGCAGATCTCTGACTATGATTCGTTTTTTATTTATCAATCTTACGTAAGTATTTATATATATATATACATATATATAATTTAATATTTTTGTTTATTATCTATTGGCAAAGGCGTCGTCTGAAAGAATCACTTTTTGGGAAATTTGTCACCCTCTTCCTTTCTGATGTCTTCCCTTTCTTCGCTGGAGGATCCTCATCCTCAGAGGGTTGTGAATCGAGAGAGCCGGAATCTGAATTTGTCGGAATTGGGATCGGTGCGGTTTCTGGTGTCCGGAGTTGGGAGTGCTTTGCACTGGCCAGGGCCCACAGCTGATTCCGGGTCGATGCCCTCCGCGGATCGCCTAGTGCGTACGGGTCTTACTATCTCGGACTCCGTCTCGTCGTCGCCACTCTCTGCGCAGTTTATCGGTTTACGAGCTCGACGCGCAAGGTGTCGAATTTTGGAGTGCGCGTCTATACCTTCGAATGCAGGCGCAGTGACCTTGACGGTAACGTGGTCACCACATCATTCGTGCGCATGATCTATATCGCTCGTCGCTTGAGAGCGAGTGACGATGTTTATATATTTATCTAGCTAGGACAGTTAAGGTCGTTGGGGCTTTAATTTCGTGGTCGCTATCGTTAATTTCGTGTACCTCGCGCCCTAAATTCTTTAACCCAATTTTTTTAATCCTCAGCGTGCCTTGGTTGAGATTGTGGAATTGTCTTAACGTCCTCTAATTTTTTTCTACTTTTGAATGGGGGGGTTCGAGATTGATCGTTGGCAAACTTATTCAAATTTTTTGAGAAACGGAATTTTTTTCGAAATATCATCCTCAGCGAATGCATCTGCGCCCACGAGTCTATTTCCCCCTTCAATTGTTGAATGTCTCTCAACAATCGTTCGATGCGCACTCTTAATTCCCGTCTCTTGGACGAATTTGTTTTTTCGCTGCACCGCATGATCGTTTTTATTGCGCAGTCTTCCGCAGCAACTTCTCGACAAGAGGTTATTTTTTTCGCGAATCCCCTACAGCTCCGTATCGCCCGGGATGAACATTATCGTTAAATGCTTCACTCCCTTTGATCTTTGGAACTTTTGAGTGGGAGGGAGGAGGAGGAGCGTTTCGAAATTGATCGGAGGCAAACTTATTCAAATTTTGAGAAGCGGCATTTTTTGAATCTCTGAAATGACTCATGTCGGCGGGGAGGCTATACTGACAAATATTCTTCTAGACACCCCCACTTACTTCTCATGGCGGCCGAGACGACGGTTACCGATATCGCATTTGATTGGGGGGGGGGGGGGGGGGGGCTTTGTCAAGCGCAGCATCCGCAAGGTGTGTGTGTGTGTGTGTGTGTGTGTGTGTGCGTTTTTGCACGCGCGCGAAACGTCGCATGGCTCCAGTATAAACAGAGGTCTTTTTGATCTGTTTATTTCCTCCTATCACCTACTAATTGGGCGGCGGAGGGGGGTTCCGAGCGCAGAAAAATGTCACGCGCCGGAAGCCTCACCGCCGCATGTGTGTGTGTGTGTGTGTGTGTGTGTGTGTGTGTGTGTGTGTGTGTGTGTGTGTGTGTGTGTGTGTGTGTGTGTGTGTGTGTGTGTGAGTGTATGCGCGCCCGCTCGAACGTCGAGTTTGTATACACAAGATCGAGTTCCAAGCAGCGAGACGGTGCTCTCTTTTCAATCTCGTACTCGACATTTTTTTCGAAATGCCTTAGACCAATGACGTTTGTCGGTGAGGAGATTTTTCGCGGGCCGTGGCTCCAAATTAATTTTATCAAATATCATCCTCAGCGAATGCATCTGCGCCCACGAGTCTATTTCCCCCTTCAATTGTTGAATGTCTCTCAACAATCGTTCGATGCGCACTCTTAATTCCCGTCTCTTGGACGAAATTTGTTTTTCTGAATGTCTCTCAACAATCGTTCGATGCGCACTCTTAATTCCCGTCTCTTGGACGAAATTTGTTTTTCGCTGCACCGCATGATCGTTTTTATTGCGCAGTCTTCCGCAGCAACTTCTCGACAAGAGGTTATTTTTTCCGCGAATCACCTACAGCTCCGTATCGCCCGGGATGAACATTATCGTTAAATGCTTCACTCCCTTTGATCTTTGGAACTTTTGAGTGGGAGGGGGGAGGAGGAGCGTTTCGAAATTGATCGTAGGCAAACTTATTCAAATTTTGAGAAACGGCATTTTTTGAATCTCTGAAATGACTCATGTCGGCGGGGAGGCTATACTGACAAATATTTTTCTAGACACCCCCATTTATTTCTCATGGCGGCCGAGACGACGGTCACCGATATCGCATTTGATTGGGGTGGGGGGGGGGGGTGGTTCTTTGTCAAGCGCAGCATCTGCAAGGAGTGTGTGTGTGTGTGTGTGTGTGTGTGTCTGTGTGTGTGTGTGTGTGTGTGTGTGTGTGTGTGTGTGTGTGTGTGTGTGTGTGTGTTTGCACGCGCGCGAAACGTCGCATGGCTCCAGTATAAACAGCGGTCTTTTTGATCTGTTTATTTCCTCCTATCACCTACTAATTGGGGGGGGGGGGGGGGCGAGCGCAGAAAAATGTCACGCGCCGGAAGCCTCACCGCCACACACGCACACACACGCGAACGCACGCACACGCACACACGCACACACACACACACACACACACACACACACACACACACACACACACACACACACACACACACACACACACACACACGCACACACACACACACACACACACACACACACACACACACACACACACACACACACACACACACACACACACACACACGCACACACACACACACACACACACACACACACACACACAAATGTTAATCTCCACGTAATTCTTAGAAAAAATCTGACGTAATCCAGCCGCCATTTTGACTGGTCAATCGATGTTTAAACACCCCCTCCCCTAGGTTTCAAATTCTCAGAAAATAATCATTCAACACCTCAAGTCGCTGACAGGTTTCAACGCGTCAATGTATAGACAAAACTATCGGAATGGGGGGGGGGGGGGTCAAGCCCCAGAAGACGCCCGATGACTCACCATCCTCAAATTTTTAAAACGATTTCTGAGAAATCAGCCCCCCCCCTTCTTCTCTCCGCTGACTGTTGGAGGGGAGGGGCTCTTTGTCAGGTCACGGAGAGGATTTCTGAGAAATCAGCCCCCCCCTCCACTCGTCCTACCGCCACTCCCTCCTTCTGGCGGGAGGGGAAGTCCCTTTTACTACAAAGCACTTCGACTCTTTGTCAGTCGTTGCGTGGCCTCGCTAGGAGTCGGTCGTGGGTCCCCGTGTTTACCCCCCCCCCTCCACCCGTCGGTGGAGAGGATCGCCATCGGTCGGTAAGCAGAGAGCCCCCACCATCGGCCGGTAAGCAGAGAGCCACACCATCGGTCGGTAAGCAGAGAGCCCCACCATCGGTCGGTAAGTAGACATCGACAGTCGATAATGCAGGGGTCGATTCTACCCCAAAAATCCCTACCTTACCGACCGCTTTTTTGGTTCGAGTTACGGCTAAATGTCGGTAACATGTCGGTAGTAGGAATTTTGGAGTAGAATCGGCCCCATTACACTACTGTGGGCACCGGCTGATAGTGACTCCGACAGCGAAGTAGACGATAGCGAAGTCTATGCGGCCAGTACGGGGGACTCGGGTGACCAGGAACAGCCCGAGGAACTTCGAGAGCCTTCTCCGACTCCAATTCCGCGCGATAGTGGTCGGCCAATCCGAGAGAAACGATGACCACGTCGATTCGACGATTTCGTCGAATAAGTATTCCCGTGTAAAAAGATAAGCACAATTGTGATGGAGGGCTGTGCATGATAGAGAATATCATTGTAGAATAACATTGGCCGAATTGGGCCTTGCGTGTGTGTGAGTATCTTGTCATGTAATCGTCAATCTTGTCCGTAAAATAAATACAGCAAATGACGGATTCGTGTCGCTCGAGGACGAGCGGACGGTCGGATGGCCGAACTGTTAAGGCAAATATTTAAATGGGGTACGATGCGCGAATGGCGCACGCAGACACGCCACATGGCGGTGTGTCCAGCGCGCGCGCATGGCGAAAGGAAGAGAGGGAGGAGAATGTCCTTAACCGGCACGCGAGAGCGAATCGCCTGGCCTGCTCTCTCTGTTCAGACGTCGAGTTAGAAAGACGTACACGCAATTAAGGTGAGAAGAGTCTCGATTATCGTGTACCAGCGGGGAGTGCCGGGTGAGGAAACACGAGTGTCGCGTTAGAGTCAAGTGAAGTAGTAGAGTATTCGGTATTACTTAACTTAGTATATTTATATTAGTAAATAAAAAGTTAGTAAAAATTATATCATTCATACACATCCATTCGTGCGCGATCGAATCATTTCCTCGCGTTTTGGCATGATCACGGGCGGCGTCCTTTGCCCCATTCTTGCTGAGCGCAGCGGGCTCGCGACGAACGAAAGCCGGGGGGTGGACGGGAGAGAAAGTATCTAACAAGATTTTCTAAGTCTCCTAAATTTTAAAATAAATTTAAATTTAATTTAAATTAAATTAATTAATTTTATATAATATATATAAAATGATATTTTATATGAAATTACAAAATAATTATAAAATTATATAAAATTATAAAAATTATATTATATATATATATATATAT
Source organism: Ophion costatus (assembly GCA_951751655.1). NCBI lineage: Eukaryota > Metazoa > Arthropoda > Insecta > Hymenoptera > Ichneumonidae > Ophion > Ophion costatus. The sequence continues at coordinate 12,544,175 of OX632361.1, read as the reverse complement.
ATATATATATATATATAATATATATATAATATAGATCATTTTATATAATATAATTAAATTAATTAATATTAATTTTATCATATTTAAAATAAATTTAATTGATTAAATTTAATTAAAATTTAATTTATTTAAAAATAAAATTTAGAATAAAAAAGAAATTCACCTTAATTATCAAAACATAGATCAAACAACACAAAATCCTAACATGTTATACTCAACTCTTACTAATAGACAACAGGGCGCAAATATTAATCTTTCCACTGATCCTCTGAATAATATAAATTCGACAATCATATTCAATAAAACGAAAGAATGGCTTATAAATCTCTCCAACATTGATATTCCGTTACGCATTTCCACATTCTTGTCTCTAGGTGAAACGTGTTGTTTTCCCTACCCCAAAATCTCAAACATAAAAACTCACATCCACAAATCAATCTCTGAACTTGAGTCCAAATTGGATTTTTTACTCGACAAACCCAGACATATTGAAATTAGAACCAGATTCAATAAAATTCCAAACAAAATAAATATTCCAACATCATTTTCCAACACTAGTCAAATTATAAAACACACGTCCGCATTCTTAAAAAACAACCCTCAACTTTAGTTACACGAGCTATCAAAGGAAATTCAACAGTCATTCTTAACAAATCAGTTGACACGAGCTGACAAAGGAAATTCAACAGTCATTCTTAACAAATTTTGTAATTCTACATTACAAAAACACATAATTTACTCGCAGATTCCTCTACTTACAAATTAACAAAGAAAAATCCCATCAAAATTCTACAAAAAGGTAGTCATAAAAGGTAGTCATAAACTAGCTGAATTTATACAATCCAAACTTTCTAAGTTAACCAATATGACTAATTCACACGTCAAAGATAGTTTCCACCTAAAACATTCACTTTCTAATATCTCAATTCCACTCAACTACAAATTGGTCTTATTTGATGTTGTTTCTCTATATACCAACATCCCATTACAACTTGTTATTCAAAGCCTTTAAAAAAGATCAAATCTATTTTCAAAAACATTTCCTTTCAACGAAATAATTAAAACCATAGAATACATCATGTTCTCAACTTTCTTTACATTTCAAAATAAAATTTACCAACAAATCTCAGAGTTACCGATGGGCTCACCTCTGGCTCCAATACTATCTAACATCGTCATGATTGATCTTGAAACAAATTGACTGGAAAAGGTAAAATTTTCGTTACGACTATATAAAAGATATGTTGATGATATTATTATTCCTCTACCAACAGACAATATTGAATCCACCAAAAAGATTTTTAACTCATATAACCCAAAATTACAATTCACATCAGAAAATGAAGTAGACAAAAAAATCCCGTTTCTTGCTATACTTTTAATCCATCTACAAAATTCAATGATCACAAACTGGTATAGCAAACCAACCTGATCAAGCAGATTCATAAATTTCTTTTCGCACCACCCACTTTCTCAAAGAAAAGCCATAATCTACATGCTAGTTGACAGCAATAAAATTATCTCATCCTTTATTTCACAAAGAACATCTCAAACTTATTAGTAACACGATGACAAAAAATTGCTATCCGATCTCTTTCACAGAAAAAATAATAAAACACCGACTCTCCAATATCAACAATTAAAAGAAGAATAACAACAATTTTTACTCTTCCAGACTAATAAATCTTCCGTACACAAAATACATCCATCATCAACTAATTCGTCTTTTCCAACAATACAATATAAGATCAGTCACAAACAATAAACACAATATTTTATCGATTACTGGCTCCACCAAGGACAAAATAAATAACAACCAAAAATCCAACATTGTTTACAAAATTGATTGTAAGGGTTGCAATGCCACATACATCGGCCAAACCAGAATAAAGGAACACAAAAGTAGCCTAAAACTTACTACCACATTACACACAGCCTTAGTACAACATGCAATAGAACAAAAACATGACTTTCAATTTGACAAAGTAAACATTTTAAACAACGAAAATTGGCTCAAAAAAAAAACTAATCCTAGAAATGATCCAAATTAAGGCACACTCCAACGCCATACATTTTAGAACTGACATACAAAAACTTAGTTCGATCTATAACTCTATTATATAAGTATTACAATTATTTTACGATACTTTACTTGACTAACAATTTTTAAATTATTGACACTATAAGTTAATTTTAAATATTCCTAATATGACGCACCGATTTTATTTCTCTAGACACGTCACTGCCGAAAGGATCTTTCTCCCCCGATTCGCAAAATACAGACTCTAATAAGCTTCGCGAAATCAAGTCACCACTCAGTTTCACTCGAACTCTGTGTGATCACACATCTCAATATGTTACTGAGAAATGTAAATGTCGAGTTTCTGTTTATTTTGGAAGAATAAAAATGTCAAACTCAATAGGTAATCATCACAGTCACTTTATACATTACGAAAATCAAACACGTACATTACATTTTCACAAATAAAACACAAACTTTCTTATAATTATTAATCCCTTACAGATGATAAAAATCGCAAAAAAAACGATAAATTTTCCCATCCATTGAGAATACTCCGGCAAAACAGTTTTTACTTCCATAAATACTGTCTCTTGAAATAGCCTTCCAAATATAAACAAAAGCTAGAAACATCAACAACATTGAGGCTAGTCATTTCTCATATTTCGTTTCTGTATAACTCCACAGTATAATAAACTACACTCTCACACATCACTCATCTCAAACACCGATAACTAAAAAGAATCAACGCAATACAAGAACTTACTCATATCAAAACAATATAATTATAACCAAAACAGAATTAAAAGAACAGTTATACAAAACGACACAACAATTTTATGACACAATCATAACATAAACATTCATGTATTCAATTCCTTCAAAACCAATTCGTAAAATTTGTGTATCAAAATTTATAGCGAAAAATATAATTTCAGAAGAGGACCCGAACCAAAGGGGCGAAACGTAAGAAAACATCTTTTATCTCCATCGCTGACCTTGGAAAACCTCTATTGGCCGGACTGAAGCCGAATCTTCAAACAGCAACTTTATATTTATTACAATACAGGGTGTTAGGACGGTCGATGCAAAGTCTTAAGGGGGTGATAGGTCACCTCGTTAGGAACGTATCTAACCTAGGTTACCTTAGTCCAAAGTATGTAGATGTCGAGTTATAATGGTAAGAATGATTTTTAGAAAATTTCCCAAAATTGTGTATTCAGCCGTCCATAATGTTGGAACGGACAATAATTGGTGGCTAAAAACTTTCTTGCCTTTCATTTTAACGTGTATTTAACCGACAAACGCCAATAGAATCATGTCTATCTACACAACTATCGAAATGGGATGTGTTGAATGGTTAAAAACTTGACAAACAATATAAATACTTCTTATGTCAATGCTATTGAAAAAAAATAGCATTAACATAAGAGGTAAACGAGTTAGTACCTAATTTTGGGAAATTTTCCAAAAATCATATTTACCATGATGACTTGAAATCCTTAGACTTTGTGTTTGCGTTTGCGTGAGCGTGTGCGTATGGACTTCTTCCTTTAAGGTTTTCTGAAAGGATCTCTATATGCCAATGAACCAGAGACGATTCCAGAGCTCAAGGAAGACAGTGGACGCACTATTAATGAAATTAGTCCGCAAGAATGACAAAATTTTTTTGAAAATTTCTCTAAAAACGAATACGTCTGCAAACAGGAACGAGGCGGTCATTTATCGGATTTTGTGTTCCATTCATCAACTCCATGTTTGTACCTTATATTAAAATACAAATAATCGTACTTTTGAAATAAGTAATACGTTTTATTAATAAATTAGAATGTCAGGTCATTTTGAGACACCGTTGTTATGTTCCAAATGGTACCCCGGGTTAACCGACTAAAATATAAGAATTTTGTGGAAGAGACCTAGGACGCGGCGCAATGCTACCGTTCCATTTCCAAGCGTTGCCGGTGAGTGTCTCGGAATGTGCTCGGAATAACGCTCATAAATCCGCGGTGTGCCGCGCCGATACTACCATTCTACCTATTCTACGATTCCACACGCACATCCGTGGTGCCAGGTCCCCACGACAGTGTTCCAAGCACCACCATTCTACACGCATATCTGGGCTGCCTCGTACCCACAGCAGTCTTCCAAGCACCCCACAATTCTACTTGTCCACTCGAGGTGCCCTGTGCTCACAGATGTATCGCACGCACCCCTCTATTCCACACGCACATCCGAGGTGACTTGTGCCCACACCAGTGTTCCAAGCACACCACAATTGTACTTGCACATTCGAAATGCTGTGGTCTACACCAGTATTCCACGCATCCCACTATTCCATATGCACATCCGAGGTGCCCTGCGTAAACACCAGTAATTCTCGCACCTAACAATTTTATTCGTACATTCGAGGGGACTCGTGCCCACACCATTATACCAATAGTACATAACTACTCACGCAACGCATACTACAAGCACACTCGCTATACACCACTAATTCTTTATCGAACGTTAAAGTAAATAGTCAGCGTTACACCAAAAACGAACGGTATGTGACGGGAAGGGGGCAGGGCTAACACGTGGAGTAGGCAAAGATCAGCATAAAACGGCGAGCACGATAACCTATATAGGTATCGCCAAAGCCGAGCCTGCCAATTATATATATAGTAGAAGCGTAGTAAAAAAATAACTTTTTTCAATCAATATCTCGAAAACTATGTTTCTTGTCTGATTTTCTTAAAAATCAAATATTTCTGCGGGGGGCGGGAGTTACCGTTGGGCAGCCCGTACTCACTCCCTTCCTCACGGGCCCCATCCTCTCCAACCCCCACTTCGGGCGACGTGTTTCTATTGCAGCCCCGCATTAAAAAAAAAACAATAACATATTTGAATTTCAACCAAATCAAAAGGGCTGAATCCAAAATCGTCGACTTGGCGTGGACTTCCCCCTACATATGAATTTCACCTCTTTCAAACATCTAATACTTATTTCAGTGGTTTGGGTTTATATAGTCGACCATTTGAACATTATTGAGTGACTTCTTCGCTTCGAGACCGATTTTGGCCCTATACGAATGCTGGCTACATAAATGCCCAACGTTACCAGTGATTGTGAAGGAAAACGGATCTCCGCTAAGTCTTCGGAAACTGTATTCCTTCTGAAAACTCTGCATGCAAGAATAAAAATTAGTTTTATACCAGGGCTCTGCATGCACGAAAGAAATGGATTTATATCATTTGAAATACGTAAACTTTCCGGTGTAATTACTCTTGGCATGAACCAATTCTTGTGAAGAGAGATTACAGCGGACCGAGCAGCGGTCAGATTGAGTTTATCATTTCGTGGTAAACTAGTAACTTTCGACATTATTAAGCTACTTCTTACGCCTAGAAACTAATATTTGCATAGGTGGTCCCTTATGAAGAATGGCTACACAAATGCCTTGCATAACCAGTAATTGTGGAGGAAAAAAAGTTTAAATATTTTCTATGGAATAGTCTTTTCCCCAGTTTTCATACATGCAATCTTTAGAAAGAATAAAGCTTCCGGAGACTTCGAGGAAACCTGTGTGCCTTTACAATTACTAGTTACTCTGGAAATTGGTGTGGCCACCCTTTGCAAGGGACAATCTATGCTAACAGGGGGACATTCTCTGCCTGTCATCATCGATTTCGCTCAAAATTATAGGACATGCAGGGCTTGGCTAGAAATTAAAGTACCCGAAGTGGAAACTCCAGATGGCCAAGCGTTTAGAAAATGAAAAAGGTTGACGCGACTCTCGCACCGTATAAGCTATTTACGTTAGTATGTCTGCCACGCAACGGTTAGGATAGCAGTAAGAGCTCGCACTAGTAATTCGATGGTCGTGGGTTCGACTCCCCGTGTGGAGACTTTTTTTTCTTATCCTATCTTTTTCTCAATTTTTATATTATTCATTTTCCAATTAAGCAAAGAGGTGAAGAATTTATTTTATTTATTTATGTATATAGGACATCATTTTTTAATGAGCGCATAATCGTAGAAAATTTGGAGTTGCGAACTTTCCCGACCTGTTCAACCAGGAATTCTTTTTCTTTCTCCTTTATTAGCTAATTCCCCTCATTGGGAAATGTGCTATAAACGTGAATAGTCGTTTCACAATAAGATTCGTTTCCACCTGAAGGTCGCTCCTAACGGCTGTATACGAACACTAGATTCCTGGCGCAGGTAGAAAAAAGGTGTCCCTGACCGTTAGGGACGACGCTTGCTGGGAGCTCATTCGTTTGCTAGCTCTTGGCCAAGTAACTTGAATTGTGCAAGAATACTGTGAGAATATTCTGGAAAATATCGAAATTTTTGTAAGATAAAATTGTAAGGGAAATATTGTGGAAAAATCGAAAATGTCGGACAAAAGTGAAACTATTGATATGCCTCGAATTTCGACGGAAAAAGAATAGGAGCCAGACGATAGCATCCACAGCGAAGCGTCGAAGCAACGATTGCAGACGGCGATGGATTATAGTTTACATCTTTTGGTCGTCGAAAATATAATCTCATCAGAAAGTTCCGAAGTGATAACCGCAGAACACATTCAAATGAGAAATAAAATACACGAGGAAGTAGTGGAAGTTTTATCGGAGGATCAGTTTGCATGCGACTAAGAGTTGATCTGTCGCGAAAAAATCGACCAAGAAGAAGAATATCAAATGTTGGAGGGCGTCAGATCGTCGTGAAGTGATAAGTATGAACCCGATGAAAAAAAATGAGAGGATCCAGATTACATTCCACTCGACTACAAAATAATGGTGGTTAATCTTGCCAAAGCGCATCCAACGTGGAGTTTAAACAGTTTGCAAACGAAAGGAGCATCTCGCTTGAAGGATATGCGAGATTTGAAAATTTGGGAACAACATATTGAAAAGGGTGGAACTCGAAAGGATAAATACAATACAATTGATTCGTGGACATATGATTGCTTCGTAGAAGCGCGATGCTGTAACCAGCAAATCACAACAAAAACCGTGCAATGGGCATTTGCTGCTGATAATCAATTTCCAGAGTTGGCATTCAGAGCCCCCGAATCGTGGGTCATGGACTTTAAAAAAGACATAAGATTCGTCAGAGGAAAGTTAAAACATTAGAGTCGGAAAAAGAGAGCTACACAAGAGGAAATCCTTGCTGCGACAGATAATTTCCGACTCCAAACTCGAGCTCCCACTCCACAATACGACAAGGATTTTGTTTTGAACACTGATCAAACAGGTAAGTCAAGAATTCTTATTTGTCTACCTCAAATGAAATGCTCTGTTCAACGGCGCGTATAATAAATTTACAGTCGTATATTCTCTTTCCAGGTTGCCAGTACGTTGAGATATAACCGAACCCTGGAACATTTAAGGGGTAAAAACGGTTTTCGTAAAAAGAAAGGATATGAACAAATTAACCCACTCATATACAGCGCAATATGCTATGAGCCTTTCCGGAAAGCTATTACCAAAAGTTGACGTATGCTTACATGAATGAGATTTAACCAGCGCCTACAAGGCTGCTACCCGCGCGACGCCGCCGTGAGCGCCCGAGCCAGGTGTTACATCTGTATCTTATTTTTCCATAATTCTCCTTCACATTCCCTCTAATAGATTTTCACATACGCTATAGCGATGTAAGTCCTTCAGAATTGAACTGATTTGAACTTTATATTGCAAAGTCATGCATTCTCTGAACATACGACACCTCGCATTGAGAAACCAAAATTGATCCGCTTAGTTTCAACCCCGATTTCTTCACAATGCTGATGTCTTCATCAGCAACTTGCGAAGCGAATGGACTTCAATACGGACTCAGAAAAAGCTACAGCCGCTCAGCCTATACGTAATTCGAATTTTGTCACTTAGAGGCAAGCAAAATTGCTGACGCACAAAAATTTAGAGGCAACTCAGCATCGAGTTGCAATAACGTACGTCAGTCTCTCGCGAATCTTAGGACTGAGCGGAGCTCAACAGGGGCCGAGGCTCTCTGTGCCCTGAGTCTTTTGCCGTGCCCTTAGAAGTTAGTTCCGAGTACGCGTCGTCGATTCTTAGCGATCAAGCATCACTACCCGAGGGTTGAGTGAGGCACTGAGGTGCAGCGTCTCATCACGCTTCGCAGGCTAAAAAGAACTCATTACTGTGTAGAAATCGTTATTCATTCAACCAATCGCTCAAATAATAAACCCTAAATCGTAATTTGCGTACGTGAGTGTCATATTATTGCACTGTCTTCGCGGAGACTCGAACGTCCAGCGTGTCAGCACGCTATCAAATTACAAGCTCAACAAATCGAAAGTTCAATCAACCCGTGTTTAATGGAATAATTTCCAACTTTGTCAAACCGATTGAACCAATGAAAGGAAACTGCGATAATAAGCTAAATTGTCAATATTAATTATCTGTATCAAAATTGTAACCTCCATTTCCAGTTTCTCAAACCTTGATAATGAAATATATACATATATTTCGAAAGGGCGTACTGGTCTGTTTATTCAATTGGCTCAAGACCCGTATATTAACCGACTAGATAGGTGTGCCAAGTGCTTTAATGGCTAACCCGAAAAATATATTGAGATAGATTGGACGACTCCGACTCTAGAGTAATTTCAAATAAATCCCAGCCCGCTCAGTAACACGAGCGAGCATATCAAATTGATGGCAGCGGTGGGATGGCTATCACTATCTCTGGTTAATATTCTATTCCGATTTTATCAAACTTTCACTTCGTATTAGAAATATAATTAAATAAATCTCTCAACATTAACCATGCCTGAAATTGATAACTTGAATGCAAATCAACCGAACACTCAAAATCAGACTATGCTCGATAATTCAGCATACTTAGATTACCTCACTGTTAAGGATGCTATAGATAAAGTCCCTAAATATGACGGCAGAACGTGGACATTTTCGGATTATGAAACCGAAATAAAAGCATTTCAACAGGGCTTGCCCGAAGGAGCGGAAGCCAGACTTATAAACGGAATTTTGGCCAAACTCCGAGGTAGAGCCCGCACACATGTCGACGGAAAGTCATTCACCTCTGCTAAACAAATTTTGAAAAGTGTAAAAGAAAAATTCTCTCCTGATCAAGACTATGAATATTATCGCAATCGCCTTCTTGATGCACGAATGAGAAGCGATGAAGACATGTCAGATTTCTGTTCACAACTTCAACGCTACGTCCGAAAAGCTGACAGCGAAGTCGAAGAAACTGACGGCAACGACGTTGCAAGATCGGTGAAAAGTCAACTCGAAGCTCGCGCTCTCGGTGTTTATATTGACGGCTTGACCGACAACATAAGGGCCTTTGTACACAGTCGCGACCCCGCGACCCTCCAATCGGCGTATGGACTCGCGTCCAAAGACGAAAAGAGAATCCGATGATCCCGATACGGAAAGGGATTGCGTGAAGATCGTACGGAACCCCGACGTAATTACTACGAACGAGACAGTTCCTCTGACGAGAATTGTAGATCGCTATCACGCGAGAATCGACATTTCTCGCCGAATCGACGGGCATTCGCGACCTACGTCGAACAGATAATGTGCAGGGACTGCAAAAACTGTCACTGCCGATCTCGCAGACGATACGGATATGACTCAACGACACGAGACAGAAGCCATAGTCCTCCCAGAGGAATATTGAAACGTGAATACCGATCTCGCAACCGAGACGATTACAACTGCGAACACGAACGCAGCAGAAGTTCGTCGAGTGATAGACGTACGCCGGAATCTCGGCGAAATCCTTCTTTTCGGAGAAATAACACTCCTCCAGCCAAAAACATCGATATAAAACAAAATCCGTTTTTAAACGAGATTCCGAGTCATCCGAACGACGCGTCGATGGCTGTTCATAAAAAATTGCATTAAACACCGGCCGTGGACTTCCAATCGTAACGGTGAATTCGCGAAGCAGTGCTAAACAACCGAAAGCTGTAGTAGAAGTGCCAGCGCGCGAACTGAAAAACACTAAAGCGAGATTTTTACCCGATAGCGGTGCGGTTATCAACATGATTGAAGTTAATGCTCTCCTTGGAACCGTTGTGATCGATGAGAATGATCAAGTCGGAGTCCTCGGAATCTCCGACAAGGAAATGTTAACAGTAATCGGCACAACGACCGTACACGTATCCGATCAACCCGTATAATGTTACCTTTTCAAAACACCCCTGCCTCCGGGGGGTTGTGAACCCCCCGTCACCGGGAGTAGGCATAATAGGCGAAGAATATCTCGTGCAAGAACTCACCGAAATTTCGTATCATTACCACGCTTTAATAATTGCTAGTCGGCCTACTAAACCAATTAAATTCATTTCGGAATACGAAAATACAAAGGTTCGCACTTTTTCTGTAAACATTGAGGAGCGCGTGACCCATATGTTACCCGACTCTGCTGACGTAGGAGATTCCAGGAACGACGCCGCGCACGTTAATATCCACGCTCCTACTCGACAACCGATACCAATAAAACTTAAAAACATCATTACGAGAGGGATATCTTCCGCGTCTAAGAGCTGATGAAGGTGTTTTTATCGGTTAAGCCGCCGTGACTAACTTTAACGGTACATGTTACGTAATGGCTACCAACACGACCGAGCAAAACGTTGAGATCACTATTCCGCCTCAATATTTAATTCCATTCGAATATCGTGGACCTCCCGAAGTAATCTCAGATTCGGAGTCACCCGACGAAAGCGCTGTCCTCGGCAAGGATCGCGTTACTGGAATTTTAAGTTTGCTCAAATTGGACTAACTCAACGAGGTAGAAGCGGAACACGTACGTTCATTAGTGGCCGCGTTCCCCGACCGTTTTCACCTACCTGGTGACAGACTAGGTCGATCACCATTAATGAAATGTACAATACCGACCACCGATGACATGCCAGTTAACACCCGTCAATATCGTTATCCAGAAAAATTCAGCCGAGCGCCTCTCCGTACAATTCAACTTTGTGGATTGATCTAAAGAAACCGGACGCCAAAGGAAATCGAAAATGGCGCGTCGGCATCGACTTTGGCGCCCTTAATGAAAAAACGTTACCTGATGCTTATCCCCTCCCCAACATCACTGGCATCTTGGATCAACTGGGTGGCGCCAAATACTTCAGCATTTTCGATCTCGCTAGTGGATTTCACCAAATCGAAATAGGCCCGAAGGATCGTCCAAAGACAGCCTTTTTTACGCCCGAAGGTCACTACGAATTCTCACTGCTCCCATTCGGTTTGCGCAACGGTCCTCCTGTCTTCCAATGGCATATGAACGTAGCCCTAACTGGTCTCAATGGTATCGAACGGTTCGTTTATCTCGATGACATCATCAACTATGCACCGTCGCTAGAGGAACATGGACGAGGAGCGCACAACCTTCTTATGCGCCTTCGGCAGGTTAAGTTGACCCTCCAAACAGACAAATGCCAGTTCCTTCGGACGGATGTAATTTATCTAGGACACATCATCTCTCGAGATGGCGTTCGACCGGACCCTCTGAAGATCGAAGCGGTTAAAAACTAGCCTGCTCCGAGAAACACTAAAGAAGTTCGACAATTTCACGGGTTCGCCAATTGCTAGAGAAGATTCATCAAAGACTTTGCCATCAAGGCCAGACCACTAAGTGACTTGTTGCGAAAAGACAGAAAATTCGTGTGGACCGAGAAAGAACAGGGACGTTTCGACAAGATCCGCGAAGCCCTCTGTACGAAGCCTGTCCTGCAATATCCGGACTTCAGCTAACCGTTGATTCTCGCCAACGATGCTTCGGATACAGGCCTTGGTGCAGTGCTAAGCCAAGTAATTAATCAAGAGGAACGACCCATCGCCTATGCATTGCGCACCCTGAACGAAGCTGAAAAGAATTACCACAGCAATGATGAGGAGTGCTTGGCAGCCACCTGGGCAATCGGATATTTTCGACCATATCTTCACGTTCGCCCGTTCACCCTTGTTACGGACAACCAAGTGGTTGCATGGGTACACAATATGACTGACCAATCGAATCGACGCGCTCGTTGGAGAGTAAAGGTCGGAGAATATCATTTTATCGCAAGGTACAAGCCCGGAAAACTTAACCAGAATGCAGATGCTCTTTTACGCAACCCTGTCAGTACTGTCACGGCTTTCCAACGCAAAAAGTAGGTGTAAAAAGTGTAAAGCCGCGTACGAAAAGTGGCCCCACACCAACAATCTCTATTATGCAGCGTCCGCGAGATCGTCCACTCGCAACGAAAAGACCAACAAAATCTGTTGTCGCAGTGGAACCCAAACGAGACGTCAGCTCAATCGGAGCTCGAGTAAAACAGCGAGTAGAGATACGAGCGATAACGAAACGTATGACGTACAAGGAGCCAGATTCCAACTTTATCAGTGACGAGTCATCGACAGACCTCGTCCCACCGATACGCACAGCTCATCGCAGTATGCTGCCGTGCGTAGAAGGAACTTTCGACCATCAGGAAAAACCTGTGGATACCTCAGACGTCGAGAATCTTTGGGACGATGTTTTCTTACCCGAAACTGAACCGCCCGAATAAAAAACAACTGGCATCGTAATCGAAGTTGCTCCTTCAACTTCTAGCGAAAGTGAAGCAGAAAACATCGCAGACAGGATCTCGAGGCCCGAAAAATCAACACCTGAGGCCATATTGACCGAATATGGTAAACCATCAGAAGGATTCCTAGAAGAGCTGCGAAAATCGTTTTCACGTTCCGACACTTCGGTTCGCTTTCGCGAGCAACCTGGGGAAGAACCAGGAATCGACGACTACCCATCATCTCCAGAAGATCTGGGTTATCGAATAGAAAAAGGGTATCAATGCATCCAAGATCTCAGCCACGCTCTCAAGGAACGTGCACCCGATAACCCTAATCCTGAGGTCTCGAAACCACAACGTTTTTGCGCGGCTTGCGGACATTTTCAAGGTCGAACAGATAACAACTACGGCATATCGACCACAATCGAACGAGTCACTCGACGCAGCCACGCTCGTCTAGCTGATTATCTGAGAGCTTTCCACGATCGTTTTGATGACTTGGACGAATTACTGCATTTCGCGATGCACGCGTACAATACGATACGGGGACAAATTTCACCCCATACGAACTGCTCTACGGAATAAATTCGCCCGCGATGTCGGCGTTCCCATCTGTCGAGAGAATTGACACATATACCGAATACATGACCGACTTCATTCCTCGACTCAATGATATTCGACGCGTCACGGCGAGAAATCTTGACTCAGCAAAACGACGCTCGAAACAGTATTATTATCGCAACGCACACGCTGTTTCGTTCAATGTGGGTGACGATATTTACGTAATCCAAGAACTACGAAAAGGGAAACTCAGCTCTCTATACCACGGTCCTTACGAGATTAGTGATGTCACAGAAAAGGGAAACATTGTATACAGAAACAGTCGTGGCAAGCTCGAAATGAAACATCCTAACAAATGCAAGTTGGCCATTTAATAATCGCTCAGCGAGTCTCTGTTTCAGGTCGATTCGGAGGAAGGGTGCACCAGTACCTCGGCGTTACGATGATCTTAGCCGCTCTTGGCCCCAGTATCGCCGATACAGGTTACAAGTTGCGAGAAGTTCAGGACCATCCGGGCATCTTTTATGAAAACTGACCCGAGTTGATGGTCACGAACACGTAATGGAAAATCGTAACGTACATCGACATCAGTGGTGTTCTGTCATACGAACCTTGGCAGCCTGGACAGGTCTTTCAACTTCTGGCCGACTGTCATAAACACCTAACTCCCGACCGCTGCGTAGGCTTCGTGCCCAGGAACCGCCTCATCGGCCGACATGAAACCTTCCGGGGTTTACAAAAGCAAATCATGCACCTCATATCACCTCAAGAATACCCGGATACATCAGGACACCTACACTTCGAGGAGCTCCACTGGCGTTCACTAGATCAATCTCTCACGCCCTTTTCGGAACCATCACCGAAGTCGAAGCCCAGCTGTATCAACATCAAATAAACCAGCTAGAATCAATCAACACAGGTATGGCGCACATGGTCGAAAACACCACCCACGTCATCCGAGGCGTAATCAACGATCTGGGATCCCACTTGCACCAAGTTGAACAAAACATCGCCGCGATTTCCAACACCGACCAACTTCTACAACTTCACCGAACGGGACGACACCGGCGCTTACACTAGTTTCTTAACAGTAAAATATGCCCATTTTGCGACTCGGGGACGAGCCATTTGAAGCTCACGAACTCCATCCCGGCGCTTCAATCTAATAAGGCGGGTGTTACATCCGTATATTATTTTTCCATAATTCTCCTTCACATTCCCTCTAATAGATTTTCACGTACGTTATAGTGATTTAACTCCTTCAGAATTGAACACATTTGAACTTTATATTGCAATGCATTCTCCGAACATACGACACCTCGCTTTGAGAAACCAAAATTGATCCGCTTAGTTTCAACCCCGATTTCTGCACAATGCTGATGTCTTCATCAGCAATTTGCGAAGCGAATGAACTTCAATGAGGACTCGGAAAAAGCCACAGCCCCTCGGCGTATACGTATTTCGAATTTCGTCACTTAGAGGGAAGCAAAATTGCTGATTGGCACCAAAATTTAGAGGCCACCCACCAACGAGTCGTAATAATTTGCGTCAGTCTCTCGCGAATCTTAGGTCTGAGCGCAGCTCAACAGGGGCCGAAGCTCTCTGTACCCTGAGTCTTTTTCCGTGCCCTTAGAAGTTAGTTCCGAGTACGCATCGTCGATTCTTAGCGATCAAGCATCACTACCCGAGGGTTAAGTGAGGCACTGAGGTGCAGCGTCTCATCACGCTTCGCAGGCTAAAAAGAACTCATTACTTTGTAGAAATAATTATTCGTTCATCCAATCGCTCAAATAATAAACCACAAATCGTAATTTGCGTACGTCAGTGTCATATTATTGCACCGTCTTTGCGGAGACCCGAACGTCCAGCGTGTCAGCACGCTATCAAATTACAAGCTCATCAAATGGTAAGTTCAATCAACCCGTGTTCAATGTAATAATTTCCAACTTCGTCAAACCGATTGAACCAATGAAAGGAAACTGCGATAATAAGCTAAATTGTCAATAATAATTATCTGTATCAAAATTGTAACCTCCATTTCCAATTTTTCAAACCTTGATAATGAAATATATACATATATTTCGAAAGGGCGTACTTGTATCTTTATTCAATTGGCATACGACGCTTATCTTAATCGACTAGATAGGTGCGCCAAGCGCTTTAATAGCTAACCCGAAGTGAAATAGATCGGAAGACTCCGACTCTAGAGTCATTCCAAAATAAATCCCAGCCCGCTCAGTAACACGAGTGAGCATACCACAGGCGACCCGGCCGCCGCCCCCAAGTGTCTCCCAAGCGGTCCGATACGCGAGGCTTTATTAATAGCGACGACGCGGCTCACTCGTCAGCTGAACTCTCCCGACCAAATCCGCTCTAGATCACTGCCTTACAAGCAGGTCCACGTTGGAGAGCAGCTCTCGCTTGCCAACCACCGCCGGGCCACCCACGCTGCCCTGGAGTCCTATCCCCTTGCTGGGGTCACAACCTCCGCTGACGCGGTCACTGTCCTGCCTGCTAGGACCTCTGGACCCTCGACGGAGACGTTGGACGTCGCCAAGCTGGACCAGCGTGCCCACACCGCACTCTCCATTGCCTGCCGCGCCACCACTCGGCAACAGGGTCGACCACCCACAGCCCTGAGACCAGCCCATCAAGAGGGATCAGCGCAGCCTGCCGAACCAGCGACCAGTCCGGCAGCGAGTGGGAGCCCTCCGTGCCAGCCGTTTGCCGCTCGCTAACAACCACAGCCACCTCAGCGATCCAGCGGCCCACAGCCGTCAACGCCAGAGAGAGCCTGTCCAACAGGCAACACGGGGAACACCTACACCCCGCCTCTGCCTAGCCCCTGGCAACGAACCTCGACCAAGCCAAGCTTAGTCTCGTGACCTAGACTAAACTTACACCATATACGGAAATGCCTCAAATAAACGCAGGGAAAAGAGAAAACTGAAAATAATATAACAAAAGTCGACTCCAAATCATTTAAGCGGAATCGGCCTAGCGAACGACGGCCCATCCCTCAGCCACGACGCTCTCCATGAGCGCAGTTCGACACATTGGTCCTTCGAGCCGGATCCGGAGGCAACTAGAACTTCGGACTATCGCCAGTTGCATCATGAGTTACTCGTTCGACCCACTCATCCAGAGCCAATCGGAGCTGCACGGGCGAATATCACGCATGATGGACAACCTAAAAACCTAGGGCAAGCCACCATGACGGAGGGAGCCGTAAAAACGTGGATAAACACCTTGGAAAAATACTGGGTCAAGTTCGAGGAGCAACACAACATACTAAGCAGAGACTACACTGCTCAGCTGAAGCAGCACGAGTACTCTCGGAAAGATCTCCTCACCATGACGGAAGAAACGTATTTCCTTCAAAGAGGCACCCTCCTCGACTGGCTCTCAGAGTTGACTCGCCTGGCCGAACACCCCAGCGTGAGGCATGAGACAACGACAGCAGGACATACGACATTGCCACGCGTCGCGTTGCCTTCATTTTCCGGAAAATACAGCGACTAGCCAGCATTTGAGGATTTATTCCAATCCGTTGTTGGCCGCGATCAACGCTTCACCAATGTAGAGAAGGTACACTACCTGAAAACCAGTTTGCGCCGCGACGCCGGAAAGGTGATCGGCAATTTCGCGACAACAGAAGACAATTACGCGCGCGCTTGGACTGCTTTAAGCATCCTTTACGGCAACAAGAAACTGCTTATCAGTTCGATGTTAGGCAGCTTCACCGCCCTGGCAAAAATGAAAGGGTAGACAGTAGCCGAAATCCACCGGATCTTCAATGTCATGGTTTCCACCTTCGACGGGTTAGCCGGCATAGGACGCCCGGTGGGAACGACAGAAGACTTATTCGTCTTCTTCACCGTGCAACTGTTCGACCAGCAGGCGAGGCGCGAATGGGAAGGAGCGATTAGCACCTCAGCCGAGCTGCCTAACTGTGCGGCGCTGAGGAGCTTCCTTGAGCATCGGATGCAAATCTTGACAGCCTTACAACCTCAACAACCTCCAAGGAAGGTGGACGATCGCCCCCGCCCGAACTCTTTTGTCGCGCAAAAGGGGGAAACCTCGCATGGCAGCTGCGGCTTATGCAACCAACAGCACTTCCTCATGTTTTGAGGCAAATACAGGGGCAAACTCCGGATCAACGCTGGTGCACGGTTCAACGCTTGAAACGCTGCACGAACCGTCTGGGCAGACACCAGCTGGCCTAATGTAAGTCAGTCAAGGTGTGCACGACTTCTCCCAAAAAACACCACTCGATCTTGCATTCTGCCACCGGGCTAGCGAGCGTTAGCAGCCACGTCACGTACGGCAAGGAAATCTCCGTACTTTTGGCAACAGCTAGAGTGCTACTCTACGATGAGCATGGCAATACACATCCGGCATGCGCACTCATTGACCAAGGGTCGGAAGTCAGCTTAATCATGGAGAGACTAGCGCAACGGATGAAATTGCAACGGTCGAGGACCTCTCTGAACGTTTGCGGAGTAGGAGGAGTCCAGACGGCAAAAGCAAAGGGGAGGGTCGTAGTGAGCAAATGACAGCTAGGCTTAGGGCGACAGCCTTGATGCTCCCTAAGCTAACGATTTACTCACCGCTCCAGGCCCGCAATAAAGCAGAGTAGAGGCACATAAAGGGATAACAACCATATCGGGATGGCGACCATATCGACATCCTCCTAGGCGCCGACGCTTACGCCACCATAGTGCAACCGGGCCGACGGAAAGGATGATCCCACTAACCGATCGCGCAATCGACATCGTTTGGTTGGATAGTGGTGGGAACAACGGGTCACGGGTCACCCAACGAGCTTCGAACGGTCCAACAGTGCGTGCTGGTGGACGAACTAGCTGACATCGTCAAACGGTTTTGGGAACAAGAGGAAGGTCAAAGTCGTCCGATTCCTCCCTCCATGGCAGACCAACAATGTGAGGCGCTTTTTTCCTCCAGTTGTACAAGATAGAACAGGCGCTACTCAGTCCGACTGCCACTAAGGGGAGAGCTATCTGATCTCTCCAATACATTCAACGAAGCCTCTCGGGCACTAACTCATCTCGAGGGAACATTCAGCAAGAACCACGCGCATCAAGAGTTATAAAACGATTTTCTCCGAACTTGCGAGCAATTCGATCACATCGAGGAAATCACGAGCGGACCCGCACCGCAGCGAGTGTGCAACCCCCGCACCACGGACTACTACGCAACTTCAATACAACGGCTCCGCTCAGAGCTGTGTTCAACAGTTCTTCATTTAGGCGTTTCAACAGGCATTTAGGCTGGAAGGCATTTCGCGATCAGTGGAAATTTCTGCGTGAAGTCCGGTTCCGCGCTGAATCAGAACATCCGACCCCTTCGAACTTCCCGGGTTTGCAGACGCCTCGGAACGAGCATTCGGTGCCGTACTCTACGCCCGAACCAAGACAGTTGGTCAGGATTACCGGGTGACGTTCATCGCCGCACGCAGCAAGGTAGCCCCACTGAGCCGACCACGATTCCCAGGCTGGAACTATGCGCGGCGCATCTATTCAGCTGGCTGGGAAATCACAGCCGAAGCACCATACCCCAGCAGCCAACAAGCATAAGGCTCTGGACAGACTCAACGGTGGTGCTCAGTTGGATTCTACCACATCCCTCCAAGTGGAAAACATTCGTCGCCAACCGAGTCGCGGCAATCCCGAAACTGGTATCTGATGGCCGCTGGCAACACATACCCGAAGAACAAAATCCAGCGGATTGCGCCTCCAGGGGATTGTCTCCACAAGAGCTCCTGATATATCCACTCTGGTGGCAAGGACCGCCTTGTCTCCGCACCGCTCTGGAAAGTGGAATCAGCACCACCGTTCCACTGATCCCAAGGCGCCTCCGAACACTACCCTCAGCTACTTTTCATTGTACAATCGCCTGCTATGCTTCACGGCCTGGTGCAAAAGATGGCGGCGCGGTATCAACCAAGGAACAGCAAAGTTAGACGCCGACGAGCTATGGGAAGCGGAACGTACGTGGATACGGGCGGTTCAGAACGACTACTACCACGAGGTCCTGCGGCGCCTACAGCAGAAGATCCCTCTGCACGGAAAGGGACCTCTCGGAGCACTGGCTCCGTTTCTGGACGAGCATCGGATAATGAGAGTGGGAGGCAAACTGAAGAACTCCCGACTATCCTGGAGCGAGAAACACCCGTTACTGCTCGCATCGGAATCTCACCTATCCAAATTAATAATGAGATACCTCCACGCGCTCACTCCGCACGGGGGAACACAGGTAACCCTCTATCATCTCCGACAACGGTGCTGGATCCGAAAGGGACACCGCCTGGTTAAGACCATAATTGCGGGCTGCGTGACATGCCGCCGATGGCGGGCGGACACCACGACGCAGCAGATGGCAAACCTTCCCGCCGTCCGTACCGCGCCAAGTCGACCCTCCGAACACACAGGAGTCGACTATGCTGGCCCCATCCTACCAAGGACTACGCCCGGAAGAGGATATAAGACCACTAAAGCATTCTTGGTCATTTTTGTGTGCATGGCAACCAAGGCCGTGCACCTCGATGTGGCCTCTGACTACTCGGCCAGAGGATTCATCGCCGCACTCCAACAATTCGTGGCGCGACGCTGGGAGTGCTCCACCCTCTATAGCGACCAAGGAACCACCTTCGCGGGGGCTGACAACGAGCTACGCCTCTTTACAGCCAGCTCTAAAGAATTTGAAAAAATTAGAGGAACCACTGCCGACCAAGGCATCGCATGGCGATTTAATCCTCCAGGCGCACCGCACTTCGACGGTCTTTGGGAAGCCACTGTTAAGACTACAAAACATCACCCTAAACGAGTCATCGAAGAAGCTACCCTCACCTACGAGGAAATGGCTACCCTCATGGCTCAAATCGAAGCATGCCTTAGTAGTATGGGGGCCACTATGGCGACCCCCACTCCTCATCCCCACTCCTACCCCCACTCCTCGGCAGCCGAGGTGGTGGGGATGGAGTGGGGATGAGCCTGCTTATCCCCTCCCCCGTGCCCCAGAGGGGTGCGGAGGGGGGGAAGGCCGGAGTGGGGGTTTCGCCATAGTGGCCCCTTTTTTTTGCTGGGGATGACCGTGCTGATCCCCTCCCCCGCGCCCCAGAGGGGTACGGAGTGGGGGTTTCGCCATAGTGGCCCCATTTTTTCTGCTTTCTGAAAATTAATTTTTAGTTTGTTTTGCTCACCGTTGCTGCTCCTGGTGACGGTGAACTTCGAGGGTACGCACACACACACACACACACACATACACACACACACACACACACACACACACACACACACACACACACACACACACACACGCCCACACGAGCACGAGTGTCACGGCTCGTTCTCCCACCCCTCCGGCTCGAACGAGTCGTCAAACCCGTCGTCGGGCCACCCCACGTCGTAAAATGCGACGGGTTCGGGCCCGTCGTTCAACGCCGCGATGAGTACCGTCGCGACGTCGACCCCGTTGTACATGCGTACACGGGGGAGGGGGGTGGCGCTTTCGGCCACAGCCACGACGACGCGGTTCTCTACGAGGTCCGCGAGCAGGTCCGAGACGAAGGGGATGGTTTCAAGATGCGCGATCCCCGAAACCGTGCACTGAACCACGAGGCCCGCAACAAACACGCAAAAGGGCGCGGGGGTATACAGCGAGTCCGCGTCTACGTACCCGCTGTACCCCTCATCCACGAAAAAAACTTCACTGTATCCCTCGGAGTCGCACGACACTATGTTCCCGCGGAGTACGTCACAGCCGCCCGCGGGGATTATCACGCACGACGCACCCGGCGCAACATCGTCGAACGGGAGACGTACTCCTGCCCGACGCTGCACGTAAAACGCGTACAGGGCTTCACGCAACCACTCGTGCGTTTCGCCCGTCGCCACTGTGCGTATATATACGGCCAAACCGTCGACGCGGGAAACACGGCACGCGAACGGCGCCACAGGGAGCTCGAGGCACTCGGGGTACATTTTTGGCGAACTGGTGTAAAAGAAGAAGACGAGACGCACGCGACGGAGTCTAAAGAGCAACTGAAGCTGCTCGTCGTATGAAGAGCATCTTTTGCAGATTTTGACAGGTCAGCATAATTGCACGCGTGCGAGGTAGCCGATGCATCGTTCTACGATGAGCTCACCCGACGTTGAGCGCGATCGTTCTACGATGAGCTCATCCGATGGCGAGCACGGAGTTTAGATAGCATAGAAGCAAGCTCAGCAATGAGCTCACCGCACGAGTTCGCGAATTATGCTGACAACTGTCAATATCTTTTGCGCAGCAACCCGCAAGGGAGAAACCGTATTCTCGGTCTCCCCTCTTTGTGCAGTTATTCATACCCGCTATAGAGCGCGCACACCGACGGACACGAGCATACGTGTGCCATGCATCGGGCCGCTTGCAGGCTCACACTCGCACACACACACACACACGCGCCCGCAAGGGAGAAGCCGTATTCTCGGCCTCTCCTCTTTGTGCGGATATTCGTGCTTACTATACAGCGCGCACACCGGCGGACCCGAGCATCGGACCGCTTGCCGGCCCATACACACACACACGCGCCCTCGTAGCAGCCCGCAAGGGAGAAGCCGTATTCTCGGCCTCTCCTCTTTGTGCGGATATTCGTATCTACTATAGAGCGTGCACACCGACGGGCACGAGCATACGTGTGTCGCGGAATCGGGCCTCTTGCTACTACATGCATACGCCCGCGTAGTGGCTCGCAATGGAGAAGCCGTATTCTCGGCCTCTCCTTTTTGTGCGGATATTCGTACCTACTATAGAGCGCGCACACCGACGGGCACGAGTATACGTGTGTCGTGGCAACGGGCCTCTTGCTACTACATGCATACGCCCGTGTAGAGGCACGCAATGGAGAAGCCGTATTCTCGGCCTCTCCTTTTTGTGCGGATATTCGTACCTGCTATGGAGCGCGCACACCGACGAGCACGAGCATACGTGTGTGCGGCACGGGACCGCTTGCTACTGCACACGCCCGCGCGGCACTCACTGACGTTACCCCCATACATCCTTATATCAACTTATTCAGAATTTCAGCCTACATCCTCGAGAACATCGCAGCTGAGGGATAGCCTGTATATAGCATAGCATACTTATACTCGTTCTATCTTTTTTAAATAGAGAACGCAGGCTCTTAGAGAACGTTGAATTTGAATTCGACTATGATTTTTCTGGATTTGGTTTAACATAAAACTTCTCCGGCAATAAACGCTCGACGGAGACGTTGATGAAGATACTTTCAGGAATGTTCGCGCGTCAGCAAAAATGCAGCTACGCGAAATATCGGTTTACACGCTCGGAGAAATAAATCTCGAGATTTTCAAAAAGGCTATTGTCTCCGGATGTGATACATGTATGTGTGATAAAACATACACACACACACACACACACACACACACACACACACACACACACACACACACACACACACACACACACACACACACACACACACACACACACACACACACACACACACACACACACACACACACACACACACACACACACACACACACACACACACACACACACACACACATTGTTCGTGACAACGCGAGCATTTGAACAATTAATAAAAGCTGTCAGTAGTGATCTAGACGGCGTTCGATACATTTCTCAGGAGCAGCTATGGATAGCCGTAATATACGTACGTGCATTTTAGATCTTCTTCGCTTGGTCAAAACGCGGAATGCACAACTTCGCCGAAGATGTAATAATAACTGGTGCACCGAATTGCGCTATTTACCGGAAAATTCTCTCGTAACTCGTTTGAAATATGTGTTATGGTGGTCTCCGCTGCGAGCCCTTGTGACGGCCTATAACAGAGGTCTGTTTAGAGGCTACAGGGTTCTCCTATGTGTGTTTGAAGAATTACAACACAGAAATCTCGAGGCTGCTTCGTGCACACGTAATCTCATCAATGAAATAAACGGTAAGTTGTGCTCCGTAGCGTGCGAGCATCTTTTTTTAAGTGTGATATCGTGGTAATGCAGAAGTACCCGCAGATTATCGCCGACTCTATGAAGCGAGCTCCGATGAAGAAGCTGCACTCGCCGAGGGGGCGCAAGCCGTGGAGGAAGAAACAGCGCGAGATGATGAAAGCCGGCATGGCGATCATTTAGATCCCGTGATTGAAGGACCATCGCGCAATAATTGCACCGACTCTGAAATGCTTATGGGTCCCGATCTACGCCCCGCGACCAGCAACGAGGAGACTGTTCATAGACTTCCTGATTACCTTCAGCTATCCCCCATATCAGATGTTGAAGAAGAAGAAGAAGGGGCACTACAGCAGCCGGTTCTAAGTCCAGTAGATATATTTGCGGATATTTCCGCCGAGCAATCTCGTTTCAGTGACGCTGAGACCCTTGCCCGCCCGTCTACATCCAGTATGGGGCACCCGTCCGAAATATTTTCCGGTAGTAACGAGTGTAAGTATTAATAATAATAACCCATTATCATACATTAACAATACGTTTTTATCAGGCATTAATAATAATAAAACACATGCAGATTTGAATCCTCGTTTTAACGAGAATAACCCCGGGCGTGGCAACGACGACGGCGACGACGACGCCGACGACGACGACGACACCGATCAGGTTGCAAGTGAGAGAGGCAACATCATGCTGGAGCAATGGGCTCGCGAGATAGTCAACGACGCGCAACACCCTGCTGAGGAATACGAGCATAGGGACAATCAGCTATGGATGTGGCCTTTTGGAGGTGACTCGCCACAGCAGCAGGGTGAAAACGATCTACCGCACGATGATGATGATGATGATGATGGTGTTGATGACGATTGGCTAAATCGTCTTTTAGGCTCGAGCGACGACTCAGGTAAACGAACCCTCTTTATTACTCGCATCGGTATATACTTTATCGGTTTTGCAAAGTTAATATTAACTTGAAAGATTTTGTTTGCAAAAATAGAGAGTGAGCTATTATATTTTACGGCAGGTTATGCATCAGTATCTCTGCTGTTTGATGAAGACGCTTTGTAGACGTCCATGGTTAGAAGTAGCAATAACATCAGGTACCTTTTGAGCTTACTTATTGGCAGGGTTAAGCAATTTTAAGCATTCGTACTCTTTTTTACAGGCGTACAAGAAGGTTTCGGCCGTAGACGGCAGCGTGATGAGTCCTTCGACGATGTACAGCCACCAGGCGCGCGTATTGAGATAATCGAGGAGGCTCGTCGGTACTTCAAGCGTTTTAAACTACGAGGCCGAGAAATCACCGTACGCATTCGTCAACCCCCGCCTGGTGGCCATTTATTACCATGGTTGGAAGGAGCGTTTCGTGACCTTTTGACGTATATCACAGCCTCTTGCGAGGCTGGCGATTACATAGGTATATCGTTTGCCTCGAGCTGTTTACCGCACGGCCCCGTTTGGCTCTCGTTTCGGCCCGTTAGAGATTGCGCATCCGATGATATTGGGCAGTTAATAATGAGCGTTGCTCAGAGTGCTGCATCATTGAATATTGACGATGCGTGTATAATCAAAGCCAGCATTGTCAGGGGTGTTGAGGGCACCGGCAGAAAGCGCTTAACGCATGAGGGAGTAGCAAAAAAATCCATTCTCACGATACGCAATAGCGATACTCTGTGTTTACCACGGTCACTGACGGCGGCGCGCGCGTATGCCGAACGGGGTGAAATACGCTCAGGTAGTTTACACGCAAACTGGCAACGCATGAGGCAGACTAACGGCTCATTGCAGAAAAATGCTGCTCTTGAATTAACGAATGCAGCGGGAGTTATAGTACCACCAAACGGCTGCGGGGTCCGTGAGATTGCTCTCTACCAGAATTATCTCGCGCAGCACGGTATTGCCATAGTAGTTTATGAATTTCTGACGTTCGGGCGGGGGGATGCACCTTTGTTCGACGGCTCGCAGCAAGTCTCAAATACTTTTGGCAAAATCGAACACACGCTGCACATTTTATATTACGAGCGTTCGCATCATTATCAGCCGATATTAAATTTACGAGGCGCCGTGGGAAGCCGCGATTTTTGCTCCTCGTGTAATTCGCAATACCGCAGATTTGGCCATAGATGTTTAAAAAAAAAGTGTCCTCGCTGCATGACGTCACCACCGTGCGATCCCGAAGTAAATGTAGCTATTCGATGCGAAGCGTGCGCGCGCGATTTTTACGGGCTGCACTGTTTCGAAAATCATTTAATTGTTAAACAGTACAGAAAACGCAAATCAAACAGCGTGTGTGCCTCGCTCAAGCGGTGCCGCGAATGCCTGAAAATTGTCAGGCCTCTCGATAAAAGACGAAAACACATTTGCGGCGTGGCCTTTTGTAAAGCATGCAGAGCGGATCGACCCAATAATCACATGTGCTTTATGAAGCCTATTCGCGGCGGTCAAAGCACGGGGAAAATACTTTTTTTATTCTATGATTTTGAGACTCAGCAATGCACGCAGGTACCAGGCGATGCGAATACTTTTCTACACGAGCCCAACTTGTGCGTAGTTCAACGAGTTTGCACGTATTGTTGCACTCGTGATTCGATGACAGAGCCATGCGAGTATTGCGACTCTCGACAGTATGTATTTCGACAGCAGCCTGTGGGACAATTGGTCGAACTTGCTATGCAGCGTGTCGAGCATTTTTCGCGTACTATCTGTATTGCTCATAATGCCGGTGGCTTTGACGCGCAGTTCATTTTGCGCTATTTAATTGAAGAAAAAAAGGTCCAACTGCCGAGTATAATTATGAACGGTACGAAAATCATTTCGATGCGTGTTGAAAAACTTGTTTTTCTCGACAGCCTAAACTATTTTCACATGCCTCTCAGTGCGCTTCCTAAAGCCTTCGGTCTCACAGGCGCTATCGTTAAAGGTGTTTTCCCTCATTTGTTTAACAGACCGGAAAATCAAAATTATGTGGGTCCCCTACCAGCCGTAGAGTATTATTCTCCCGACACGATGCGCCCCGCAGAGCGCGAAAAATTCTTAGCCTGGTATCACGAGTCTAAAGGCAGAGACTACGTGTTTGACTTTTCGAAGGAACTCGTAAGCTATTGCACGGACGACGTCACGATCTTGAGACGCGCGTGTATGGCTTTTCGTGACATGTTTATAGCCAACGGCCGAGTTTGTCCGTTTGACGAGAGCACAACGATAGCCTCGGCCTGCTTCAGTGTTTTTCGGAAAAATTTCCTCAAAGGCAATACGATCGGTATTATACCGTTGGGCGGCTATAGGTGGGTGCATACCCAATCAAAAAAGGCAATTTCATGGCTTGTATGGATGGAGCACACCCTCGGAAAGCGTATTATACACGCCGGTCGTTCGCGCGAATTTAGACTACCTCAAAATTTACTAGTCGACGGCTATTATGAAACAGGGAATACCGCGTACGTATTACAATTTCATGGTTGCTATTGGCACGGTTGCCCTCAATGCTTCTCCCTCAATAGAGACTGTAAACAACGCGGTGATATATCAATGGACGAGCGGTTAGAAAGAACTCTTGCTATAGCTAATAGAATTCGCTCGGGAGGTTATCAGTTAACGGAAATCTGGGAATGCAAGTGGGACAGGCTTTTGGAAACTAGTGCCGAAATTCGCGGGCTCATACGGGATCATCCGTTGACGGCTGCGGAACCCTTAAACCCTCGTGACGCTTTCTTCGGTGGTCGCACGGAGAATATGGTGACGCTCTACGATGTTAAAGAGACGGAGCGCATACGCTACGTAGACGTCTGCTCTCTGTACCCGTATATTTGCAAATTTGGTAAATACCCTATCGGACATCCGAAAGTATATATAGGCGACGAATGCTTAGAGCTGACAGGACCCACTCGTGATCTAGCGCGTGTCGAAGGCCTGGTGAAATGTACCGTTCTACCACCACGCGATCTCTACCACCCTGTTTTGCCTGTGCGTATGCATCAGCGACTGTTGTTCTCTCTGTGCCGCACATGCAGCGAGATGATGAACGAGGAAGAGTGTATGCATGACGATCCGGACGAGCGTGTGTTCGAGGGTACCTGGGTTGCCGATGAATTGCGAAAAGCCGTCTCATGCGGGTACACGATACTCCACATTGCCGAAATCTGGCAATACGAAGTAACGCAATTCAGTCGTGACACGCAATCGGGAGGTTTATTCGTCGAGTACATTAACACCTTTTTGAAGATCAAGCAGGAGGCGAGCGGCTGGCCTGAGAACTGTTTGGGCGATGAATCAGCCCAGGAGCGTTATATCGCTGGCTTTGAACAATCAGAGGGGGTTCGTTTGAATCGTCAGTCGATAACCAAAAACCCCGGCCTACGCTCAGTCGCCAAAGTATGTCTGAATTCGTTCTGGGGAAAATTCGGGCAACGCGAAAACCTGCCGCAAACAGTCGTAGTATCAACACGCAAAAAACTTATGGAGTTATTAACTAATCCAGAATACGATATTACAGGTATGCTGCCGGTGAACAATGAAATTCTTTACGTCAATTATATTAAAACCGATGAGGCTGTGGTACCCTCAAGTATAGCTAACGCCGTAATAGCTGCATACACCACAGCACAAGCGCGTTTAAAACTGTATGGTTACCTGGAACGTCTGGGAAGACGTGCGTTGTACTGCGATACCGACTCCGTAATTTATGTAACGAGAGAACAATCTGAAGCCTACGAGCCCCCGATAGGCCAGTTGCTTGGCGATTTAACTAACGAGCTAACCACCTATGGCGAGGGCAGCTACATAAGAAGTTTCATTTCCGGCGGCCCTAAATTTTATGCATTCATCGTGCGTGCGCCTGACGGGACAGAGAGCGAGGTTTGCAAAGTTAAGGGTATCACGCTTAATTTTGCAAACAATGCGTTAATAAACTATGAGTCCGTACGATCCTTCATCGTGAATGAGCGAGAGGATTCTATTGTACTGAGATACGACGCCATTAGACGTACAGAACTTCACCATGTTGTCACGCGAGGTGAGACAAAAACGTGCAAGCCGTCGAGCATTAAGCGAAGACGTGACGGCCGGTATGGATCGCTTCCCTACGGTTATCGCCATTTGTAAAATATACTGGAAATATATTTTTTACGTAAAAATCCGAAAATCTTATTTAATATTGCACTGAGCCTAAATTTCCTCATTTACCGCTATGGACACGAGGTGGCAACATCCCTGGACTTCTATGATCTGCGGGCCAACAGGCTGCGGTAAAACGTATTTTGTTAAAAAATTTCTGAAATGTACCACGCGTATGAACAGCGAACGTTTCGAGAGAATAATATTTTATTATTCCGAGTGGCAGACAGCATATACGGGGTACGGTGATGCTATAGAATTTCGCGAAGGATTACCCCAGACTGCCGATTACTCAAACGACCCCCGCGTGAAGCTCTTAATTATCGATGATCTAATGCGTGAAGCATCGAGCAATGCCGTTGTCGATCTATTCACCAAGGGCAGTCATCATAAGAACTTGAGCGTTATTTTTATAACGCAAAATTTGTTTCATCAGGGCCAAGGCCAGCGGGACATCTCTTTGAATGCTAATTATATCGTTATCTTCAAAAACCCTCGCGATCGTGCTCAAATACAGCACTTGGCGCGCCAAATATGTCCCGAAAATCCACGATTTCTACAGGAGGCTTATTACGACGCAACATCTAAACCGCACGGTTATTTGTTACTAGATCTGAAGCAATCAACACCCGATAATTGCCGATACCGCACATGTATTTTCCCTGATGATACACGCCATTTCGTTTACGTACCGCGAAAGAAATTAAAAAGCGGTGACACATATGGAGAATTGCCAGTTCTACGCCTGTGATGGCACGCAGCGGATCGTCTCTTTGCAAGAAGAGCGTTGCGATATTGAACGCTCTTCAATATCTCACCAAAGAACAGCGTGAGGCTATTTTGCGGAAAGCGGATTCTCGTATAATACGCTGCATTTGCGAGTGCGCTTTAAACGTTCTTCGCGGTAATATTCCTCTCAAAGCCAACCAGCGGAAAAAATTGCGCCGCCACGTGCCTCTTCTCAGGCGCTTAGCGGCAAATAGAGGCTGCTGGAAAAGTAAGAAGAAATTTGTCATTCAAAGCGGTGGATTTTTACCCCTGCTGCTTGCCCCAATCCTCGGTACCACATTGTCAAATCTAATTGTCAAATAATGGAGCATGCCAGGAAAATGGTTCTGGTGCCCGAGGAGTGTCTATTACAACTAGATTCCCAAAAACGCAGCGTCAGCGATAGTGAGGCACGACCGATGAGCCAAGCGGAGAAAACAATTACGGCGACTCTGAATCGTCTTGATATGGAGATGAGCGAAATTTTGAAATCTAACGAGTATGGCGACGAGCGAGAAAAATGGCTAGCGTATTTGCGCGTATTACAGCGTTATCTACATTTCGTCGATGGCGAACGAGCACAGCTGTATCATGATCTTGTGAAGGAACAAAAAAAAGGCACACACCCCACGGAAAGATCAACATCAGTAGCAGCAGAAACACGAATGAACGATTCCATTATCGTTGAAAGTGTACCTGCGAAATTCCGCAGTAAAGCGAAACTCTTATTGCGACGCCTACATGATGCGCCGTCCTCAGATTTTTCTTGGGATGCAGCCGGCGTGGTTTCTGTCAATGGACAAACAATCAAGCATTCAAATATTGTTGATCTTGTGAATGACGCAATGCGTGCGAGAAAGATGGCCAAACCGACGGGCCGTAGAGTCTTTGCAAATTTTTTAAGGGCTATACAGGCACCTCGTGAATTTGTGGGAAATGACGAACTATGGCTGGAAACGCAAGCCAATTCAACATTACGCTCACCCCACGGTAACAGCACCACCGACGTTGATGACGACGGTGACGACGAGGACATTAGCGATACCGGTCATTCCGAGTTCTACAGCGGTAGCGAGAGCAACAAATTAGCCGCGCAGAGCGGGAGGGGTAAGAGAAGGCGACTCACCTGGTCCTCTCTCAAACTGTCAGTATGAAAACAGTTGAAAAAATTTACTTTGATCCTTCAAATGAGGCGTCTTTTTCCGGTGCTACTAAACTGTTACGCGTAGGTCGTAAAAAGAAAATCTCCCCAGAAAAAACGATACAGTGGCTCGAAGCACAGGATGCTTTCACACGGCATAGAGCGATACGCCGGCGATTTCCCCGGCGCATCTACAATGTGCAGAACATTGACGATGTTTGGGAGGCTGATCTTGTAGACCTTCGTTCACTCAAAAGTTATAACGATGGCTATACCTATCTTCTTGTGGTCATAGATGTGCTCAGTAAGTACGCGTGGGTTGAACCGTTGTACGACAAGACTGCTTTAAGAGTGGCTAACGCTCTGGCTCGTATCCTCTCGCGCAAAAGCACAAACGGCCGATCTCCCGTTTGCCTACAATCGGACAAGGGTCGGGAATTTACAGGGTCAGTTTTTCAGACTCTTACAGAAGCATAATATTCAGTTTCGGGCGAGCCGCAACCCTGACGTAAAAGCAGCTGTTGTAGAGCGCTTCAATCGAACGTTGAAAGAAAAAATGTGGCGATACTTCACGTATTCGCGCCAAAAACGTTATATCGACGTTTTGCAGAATATAGTCTCCGCATACAATCGTACGATACATAGTGGCATTAGAATGACGCCCGCATCTGTGACGTTGCTTACGTCTGCCAAAGCGCGCGATAATCTAATACGGCGATATAAACAACAGCATCCTGTACAGCGGTCACCTCCTAAATATAAGCTGGGCGATATTGTCCGCATCAGTAGCGCGAAGCCTGCCTTTGCTAAAGGATACGAGAGCGGCTGGAGCAGTGAGCTGTTTAAGATACATCGTATATCCGTGAGCAGCCGACCTATCGTGTACGTTCTGCATGATCTCAAAAACGAGGAGATTGACGGCATTTTTTACGAACCCGAGCTATCTAGAGTCCAAAGGTGGGGAAAGAAAAAGTAGGCGCTATGAGCGACACCGAGTTTTTTGTAGTTTTACCTAGCAATAGCAGCATGAAGTACTACCCTAATAACAGGACGACGCAATATACCACACACTTGCCACAAAGTGTAAATTTACGCGGTAAATGGGGCGTTTCCTTAGCCGAAATACACATACCGATGACTGTTCTACACGTGCCGCCTGAAGGTGAAACAAACTTTATCAGCTTAGTGACGAACGCAGTGATCCCGGGCGTTGAGGCCAATGTCGATTTTAAGAACGAGCGTGCTTGCGTACCATCTGGGGTATACCGTAGCGTCTCCACGCTACTCGAAGCAATTAACCAATTTCAAAGTATCGCAGGACATTTGAAATTTCAGCATACTCTTAACGGCTATGTCTCGGTAGAGCGTGTCTGCACCGAGTGCAAAAATCTAGAACACGCTTTCCACTGTTCCTCCATAATTAACAAAATTTTAGGCTTCACTCATAGTACGGGTCTTGTGGTAGCGAATCAGTATATTGCGCCGCAGCCGGCTAGTCTCATGAACGGTATACCCAATATGCTATTTGTTTATACGGATATTTGCGAGTCCTACATGACCGGCGATGTACACGCGCCGTTATTACGTGTCGTTCCCTTTGACATTGATAATAATTATAATTACGGCTCTGTGAAAATCAAAAGTTTTTCGCCACCGCGGTACATACCTCTTCTACGTACCAGCTTTCAATCGATAGATATCGATATAAGAGATGAATTCGGGCATTGGATGCCATTCGAGGGTGGAACGCTAACCGTGACACTCCAGTTCAAACGCCTAGCTTAGCTGCGGTAGAGAAAGTGAGAGAGAGAGAGAGAGAGAGAGCAACATGAATTACTACGATGCGTACTTTGACGCACAAGTAGGCGCAGGTAGAACAGGGTACGGGGGAATTAGCCAAGTATACATAGGGTCGCCGAACCAGAGGGGTCACGGTATCGGCAGTTTCCTTGGCGGCCTTTTCCGGCTCATTTTACCTCTCTTAAAACAAGGGGCGCGTGTTGTCGGCAAAGAGGCTATACGGTCAGGCCTTAATGTGGCGAGCGATATAATGGATGCAGGAATTCAGCCTAGGGAAGCCTTCAAATCGCGTTTGCGCGAATCGGGTTTGAGTTTGAAGCGAAAAGCTGAGGAAAAACTCAATAGTCTTATGCAGGGCTCAGGATATAAGGCCTCGAAAATTCACAAGCTTGCGCATTCGCTCAGTAACTACAGCGCGCGTAGGATCGGCCTAAAAAAGAAAACAGCCGCGTTGAAGAAAAAACGTACAAATTGTGTTAAAAAAAAGAAGAGAACAGCTAGAAAGAGAACGCCGAAGAAGAAGAAGAAGAAGTCGCGAGCTAGGACAGTGTCAGATATCTTCTCCTGAAAATGGCGTTCTTGCATGCCCATTCGTGTGAGTGTTTGAAGTCTGAGTTGGAACTATTCTCACTACCGCCAACTCAAACAACCATCGAGGGAACGCAATGGGTGCACTATAAACCGATCTCATCTCTGACGGATGATTCACCAATAGAATTTGTGGTACCTGGCCAAGGTGACGAATACATCGATCTTGCTCATACCATGCTAAGCATACGTGTCCAAATACGCTCGAGTGCAGTGAAACCCGACCCTACCATTAGAGTGGGGCCCGTCAATAATTTACTTCATTCGCTGTTCAATCAAGTCGATGTATTTCTCAATCAGAAGCTCGTATCTCCACCCAATAATGCTTATGCATACAGGGCCTACATTGAAAACTTATTAAATTATGGGCAGGGTGCGAAAAGCTCTCATCTTTCAAGTTGCCTGTGGTACAGTGATACGGCCGGTAAAATGGACGATGTAGCAGAAGCTAATGCAGGCCTTACTAATCGTCGAATGGTCCTCAATGGGCGCAATGAGATCGATCTCCTCGGCCACCTCCATTGCGATATTTTCAATCAAGAGCGATTTCTTATAAACGGCGTGGAGATGCGATTACGCCTTGTACGTACCAGCGACGCATTCTGTCTTATGACTTCCTCGAAAGATTTCAGCATGCATATTACCGAGGCATCGCTTCTCGTACGCCGCGCTAAAATTGCCCCTGGTATACTTTTAGCTCACGCGCGAGCATTATCAAAATCTACAGCAAAATATCCTTTGACACGTGTCGAGGTTAAGTCTATATCGATGCATGCAGGAGTGCACGGCGATACTTTGGACAATGTTATACTGGGCCAACTGCCTAAGCGCATAATTATAGGGTTTGTCGATAATAAAGCATTCAACGGTAACCGCGCGTTGAACCCGTTTAACTTTCAGAATTATAAAATTAATTATCTCGCGTTATATACTGACGGTGTGCAGATACCGTCGAAAGCACTCCAGCCTAACTTTGACGACACGCATCTATATGTGGATGCGTATCATACATTATTCTCAGGGACTAGCATTCACTTTCTCAATCAGGGTAATTCAATTACTCGCACAGCGTATCCCTGGGGCTATTGTCTTTTTGCGTTTGATCTAACGCCCGATCTTTCGGCGAACAGTAACAGTCATTGGAATTTGGTGAAACACGGTAGCGTGAGGCTCGAAGTACGCTTCGGCGAGGCAATAACTTCAACGGTAAATTGTGTCGTGTATGCGGAATATGATAACGTGGTGGAGGTTGATGCTTCCCGGCAAGTTATTGTAGATTTCAGCGGTTGAGCTCTCCAGTTCGAGCAGAGCACTCACAGCAGAACCATCATGAGTATCGCGATAGACATACAAGGCTTGACGGATAAGCACTACAACTTTATACCGAAAGAAGTGGCTGTTGCGTCAATCGATTCATCGTGGCACGATCATTGGATCGTCGCTCCACCTCACACATACAGACAATTACCGTCGGATGTGAAAAGAACGAACGAACGGGTGACGCGGGAGCATCACGGTATAAAATGGTTCGAGGGTCATATACCATTACGCTGTATTGAGAGGATTTTGAGGGCAATCGCTACCGATTCTACGCGGATATTTGTACGAGGTGTCGCTAAATCGTCCTATTTAGCGCAACTCACCGGCTACTATATTATAAATTTGGAGGAGGATGAGGATAATATCTCATTTCAGCATCTTCCGGGGGCCGGTACACATTGCTCATATCACGCCGCGATACGGCAAAATCAATCGTATAAGTGTGCCCTGGATAATGTGATGAGGATTAAAACGCTGCTCTGTCAGAGTGAACGTCGCGAGTCGCAATGGGAATATAGGACAACAACAGCGTTATCGGTTGGTTTGCCCTGCGGCGAGCCCTGCTATGAGCAGCCTTCAAATCCTCGACTCTCTACGTGATATAAAAAATCACGCTGTTGGCGTATACCCCGCAGATCGCTTACCAAAAGTTTGGACAAAACCAACGGCTATTGTCGCGAATACTGATGGATATAAACAGCCCGGTACCCACTGGATCGCCATGTACGTCGATCGAGAGGGACGCGGATGGTACTTCGATAGCTACGGACTACCACCAATCATCCCGCAGCATCTCCGTCGACTCCGAGGAAACTGTAAACTCTTCCGATACAGCACTGATCAGCTTCAAGCTGCGGATTCGCAGTGCTGCGGACAGTATTGCATTATGTTTCTTCATTATATGTGTACTGGCTTCGGTATGCATAAGTTTAGAAGCGTATTTTCAAATGATCTATCACGCAACGATAAAATAGCTGGCGACTACTACAAGACATTTAGCCATAAGCAGAATAAAGCTACGCGTAAAATGTTCAATAAGGGTCTGCCTGCAGGAGGCAGCAATTCCTTCAATCATAAAAGTTTACATTGTGTACAGGGCTGCTGCTCCCGTAATCGCTAACCGTTCAATAAAATGATGACACTTGGAATATTTCTCTGTGTCTCGAACTTTATTCAGCGGCGCATTGCAACGACATCGTCAGCAATTTTGCTAGAGGCTCCGCCTGGCGCTCTTCGACATCAGCCATTTTGTTTTGTGCGACTCTTGGCGAAACGCGGTGGGGGAAGCTGCGGGTATGGTGGGAGGGTGTAGCAAAGATACAAGGGATCAGTCGTTCCGCATTGTTAATTGTTCTCGGACGGCAACAGCAGAAGCATATGCAGAGGAAGCGGTGTGAGTTAAAAGTTCGCGTTGAAGCATTCTTGCAAAACTTAGCTGGTCTTCAAATACTCATTCAGAGAAGAACAGCGTTACAAATTTTAACCCGTGAAATTCAAAAGCTCAATATCAGCGATGGACTTCTCCCAAATCAACAAGATCGGAAAGTTATCGGGCTTCCTGCCGACGAAAAAACTGTCGGAACTTTCGCTAAAAACCGACTACAAGATTTCTGATGTACGGCCAGTAAAAACACGCTTCGGGCCCAGAATCATCATTGAAGTGGACAGGGAGTTCGCGTGCTTTCTACCATCCAGATTCACCAAAGTTCTGGAAAACGAAACGCTGTTCCGGCAGATGGTAACGGCTGCGCACGAGAATAATCTTCTCATGGAGTTCTTCGGGGACGATTTCAGCACTCTGGAATTCAAGCCAGCCGCCGAATAGTGCAGCGTCTGCAGTTCCCGCGAAAGACAACGACATCTCACTCGCGTGATTCAGTCGACCCAGAGCAGCCATGGCAAACGAGGCTTCCGATAATCGCTGCTATAAACCGTGCCCGCTGCTACTACAAATATCCCATAATCTCAACAACTGCTTGACAAAGAGTGTGCGGTTGGGTATTGAAGTTATCAGTGCTAATCAATTACACCCTGTCATGCGTTTCACATGTAACAGCAACGGTTGGACAACGCTAAATACTCCGTCGTGGTTGGATTTTCGCGAACGTCTCTCTACGATCACAGCGTATCTCAATGGCGACGGAAACACTCCTACGGTCCACACCGTGGTTTCCTGCGATAATTACAATTTAGAATACGGTGAACATCTCAACCGGCCCACCGTAACTATCCAAAACTGCAACGACTACGGCGCAAACGCTATACACCGTGCGGCGCCATTCTTCACCTTCATAAAAGATGACTTAGTCGTGCTGCAGCTATTGGAGGAACGCATAAACAACTACATGGCATGGCTTCATCGCTCCACCGAAGACGTGACAAAGTGTAAAAATGCACTTGTCAGCGTAATCGCAGCCAAATTATTCAGCATGACAGCGCGTCGCTTACGGCGACGGGTTCGTAAAAGGAAGACGAAAATTCAGGAAAGTGTTCAACGCACCCTATCCTGTATACCCGGCGAACTCTCCGCACGCACCAGAACAAGCGTCACCGATTACCTCATAAACCATCAGTTGAAACGGTTAATTAACAGCGATATCATGTACATATAATAAAAATGTATACTTTGTGAACATATTTTAATAAAGCAAAAAAAAGGGGCCACTATGGCGAAACCCCCGCTCCGGCCATCCCCCGCTCCGCACCCCTCTGGGGCACGGGGGAGGGGATAAGCACGCTCATCCCCACTCCATCCCCACCACCTCGGCTGCCGAGGAGTGGGGGTAGGAGTGGGGATGAGGAGTGGGGGTCGCCATAGTGGCCCCCATACTACTTGCCTTAATTCGAAGCATACCTTAATTAGAAGCATGCCTTAATTCGAGGCTGCTCTGCGCCCTCAGCGACGACCCGGAGGACGTTACTGCGCTAACTCCGGGACACTTCCTCGTGGGTACAGCACTCACCGCCATCCCCGATGGAACCAACCATTGCTGCTGGAACATCACTCACATCACTTGACCCGCTGCCAACATCAAAATCAGACGAGACCATTTCTGGGCCCGCTGGTCCACGGAATACATCCACAACTTGAACCCGCGGACTAAGTGGCGAGAGCCGGTAGACGGGTACTACAACGGTCGGCTATGTCTAATAAGGAACGAAGCAACATTACGTGCTAAATGGCCCCTAGCACGCATCATCAACGTGTTGCCGGGCCCTGAACATCTCATCCGGGTCGTCCAGCTCCGTACCGCCACGAACACACTCATGATACCTGTTGCTAAGATCGTACTACTGCCGGTAGTAAGTCTAAAGGAACCATCATCTTGAGCTCAAGATGACGCGGGCGAAATGAATGGGATTCGACCAGTGCCTATGACGCTGCTACCTGCGTGACGCCGCCGTGAGCGTGCGAGCCAAGCGACCCGGCCGACGCACTCAAGTTTCTCACAAGCGGTCTGATATGCGAGGCTCTATTTATAGCGACGACGCGGCTCACTCTCCAGCTGACCTCTTCGGACCAGATCCGCTCTCGATCACTGCATTACCAGCAGGTCCACGTTACAGAGCAGACGCTCACTTATGCCTAGTGACAATAAAGCTATCTCGGGGAGCACTCGCTTGCCTACCCCCTCCGGGCAACTCACGCTGCCCTGGGACCTCTGGACCCTCGACGGAGACGCTGGATGTCGCCAAGTGGACCAGCATGCCGACACCGCAGTCACTATTGCCTGCCACGCCACCACTCGGCAACAGGGTCGCCGCGACCACCCAGAGCACCCAGACCAGCCCACAAGAGGGATCAGCGCAGCCTGCCAAGCCAGCGACCAGTCCGGCAGTGGGAGCCCTTCGAGCCAGTCGTTAGCCGCTGGCTAGCGACCACAGCCACCCAGGGGTCCAGCGGCCCACAGCTTCATCCGAGGTGCCGACACCGCCGTCAACGCCAGAGAGAGCCTCTCCAACAGGCAACGCGGGGAACACCTACACCCCGCCTCTGCCTAGCCCCTGGCAATGAATCTCGACCAAGCCAAGCTTAGTCTGGCGCCCTGGACTAAACGTAAACTATATTCTGTCGTGCCTTAAATAAACGAAGGGAACAGAGAAAAACTGCAAAGAATATAACGAATCTCGTCTTCAAATCACTTAAGCGGAATTGGTATAGCGAACGACGGCCCATCCCTCAGCCACGACACTCTTCACGAGTGCAATTCGGAACATTACAAGAGAATACTGGGTCTTTTGGACCGAGGATTCCCAAAACGGTAGATGAATACGCAGCAAAATACGAGAATGTCATCACTTCTTCAAAATCTGGAAAATTTACAACAGCGTTGTACACAACATTTTTAACGGATGTGATGAAGTCGTACCCACAAGAGAACAAATTTCTTCTGCTGATTTTCTCGTGGGGAGGACAAACAAATCCGCAATTATACGACGAACTCCTCGAAGATGAAGAAGGATTGCCAACGTGTAGCATCAAAGTAATTCCCCCTAAATATACTCAACTGGTGCAACCTTGCGATGTACATTTTTATCGTCAGGTTAAAATCTTTATTTGAAAAATACCAAATTGCTCTTATCTCATCGACCAAGAAAAAGAAATAACTTCCCGAGAAGACTGCATAAAAATACACTCGATTGTTCATCATAAATTATCGGCGCCAATATTCGGTATCATGGTACGTTACGCGTGGTTTGCTTCTAAACTTTGCGATGAGAGAGATTGCTTTATGAATGTCAATCAAGTATGTTTTTCTATGGAGACGTTGAATCAACGATGTGGTTGTAAAAATGCGGCGTTTATAACGTGTGCTAGATGCAGAAATAATTATAGTTTCCCCTGTTTCTACGATAAATATCATCTCGACACACGTAAATCATCGTATCTCAACGAATAAAATTTTGAATTTTCATGTACAAAGTCTTTTCGTATGCGCTTTAATTACAATCCCTTGTTGAAAAGTCCGAAATCCCAATTTTTTACCTTTTATATGCCTCATGCGTATAAATAAATAAATTAAATAAATTACTCACCTTTTTACTTAATTGGAAAATGAATAATATAAAAATGGAGAAAAAGATAGAAAAAGGAAAAAAAAGTCTTCACACGAAAAGTCGAACCCACGACAATCGAATTGCTAGTCCGAGCTCTTACCGCTACGCCAACCGATGCTTGGCAAACATGCTAACGTAAATGGCTTATACGGTGCGCGAGCCGCGTCATCATTTTTATTTTCTAAACGCTTGGCATCTGGAGTTCCCACTTCGGGTACTTTCATTCCTAGCCAAGCCCTGCATGTCCTATAAATTTGAGCGGAATCGGTGATGATGAGTAGGCAATGCCCCCTTGTAAGATCGGAACCTAAGTGTAAGGAGTAGCTCAATAAAATTGAAAGTTAGCAAGAATTTCTTCATGCGAAGAGTAATTACACCGGAGCGGATAGGAAGTTAGTCTAGAGTTGGACTTTTGCATAAAACTAGTCACTTTAACAATATTGAGCTACTTTTTACACTTCCAGACTGATGTTTACACGGATTGTCCCTTGCGAAGACTGGCTACATAAATATCCGGCGTAACCGGTGAATATGAAGGAAAATAAGTATTTCATATTAGATAAAACTATCTTCCCTTTTCTCCTGCATGCAGAGTGTTCGGGAGGAATAAAGTTTCCGGAGCCTCAGCGAAAAACTGTTTTCCCGTACAAGAACTGGTCACGCTGGGTACTTGTCTAGACAGCCTTCGCAAGGGACAACTTGTGCTAAGATCAATCTATAAGGGTAAGAACTAGCTCAATAATGTTGAAAGTTACTAGTTTGATGTGGAGATTCAAAGGCAATCCTACCTCTGATTGGTCCGCTTTAATTTCTCTTTGCACGACTTATTTCATGCAAAGAGTAATAATTACACCAGTGCGGATAAGAAGTTCGTCTTAATTGGAACTTTTTATAAAACTAGTGACTTCTGACATTATTAAGCAACTTCTTACCCTTTGACACTGATGTTTCCACAGATTGTCCCGTGCGAAGACTGGCTTCACAAATGCTCTGCATAACCAGTGATTGTGAAGAAAAAAAAGTTTAAGTTTTTCAAATAGAATTAAACTATTTTTATCCTGCATACGGAGTCTCCAGGAAGCATACATTTTCTAGAGACTCAGCGGAAACCTGTTTTTCTTCAGAATGATTCATTTAGCTGAGCATTTATATACCCAACCTTCGCATCGGTCAATCTGTGCAAAGATCAATCTCTAAGGGTCAGAAGTAGCTCGATAATGTTACAAGTGACTCCTTTTATGTTAATGCGCAAATTTAGACTTACCTTTGATTGGAATGAAAAATAAATATTTTAATTATGGTATCACTCTATCGGCCGTGCCGCATCCGTATAACCAACATTGTTCGAGACAATTTGATAATAAAGGGGAATTTCGAATGGTAAGTTCCAATTGGAATTGTCACTGCAGCGTTGCGGTATATGACGATGCACATTGGTATTGAGTTCGACATTGAATTGGATGACGATAAGCAACACTGGTGAGATAAGTAGAGCACTAGTCCGGATGTTTGGATAATAATAATGAATTGTAAAGTTTCTATAGAATTCTAAAACTATAGAATTCGGCCGCAATTCGCGTAAACTGCGGTCGGCGTCGGCGAGAAAATAAATACAGCAGATATCAATTATTTATA
The DNA here is from genome assembly GCA_951751655.1 of Ophion costatus. Lineage (NCBI taxonomy): Eukaryota > Metazoa > Arthropoda > Insecta > Hymenoptera > Ichneumonidae > Ophion > Ophion costatus. The sequence continues at coordinate 12,503,648 of OX632361.1, read as the reverse complement.
TTTTAACTGAATTATTAAATGTGACCGCCCTTCTACAGTCGAGTCTTTAGCAATGCTGTGCGCTAGAAACTTCGACCGTCATGAGGTTTCCACCGATGGTTGTTGTCAAAAGAGTTAATCGGGTGAAGCCTATTTGTTTGAACAACTTAAAATCGAAAAATTTCACCGCTCTTCTGTAGAGCGAGTCTCCAGCGATTTCCATTGCTAGAGAATTCGATTCTCGTAGAACCTCCCGGAGACAAAATTTGGCGGAAAGAAGAAAGGTCATATTGTTACGTGTACAAACAAAATTAATTTCACCACTCTTTGGGCGAGTGAGTCTCCAGAGATCTCGTTCGCTCGAGGATTTGGCCCAAATCGAATTCATCGGCGATAATCGACATCGAGAATATACACACTGCTCAAGCCTATTGGTTAAAACAATTTAAAATCGCAACATTTAAGCGCTTTTCTATAGAACGAGTCTCTAGCGATCGCGATCGCGCGAGAATTCTGATGACATCGAGTTACGTGACGATACGTGTCGTTCTGAAGATAAATGTATCAGAAACTCGTTTGTTTAAACAATTAAATTTAATTGTTTAACGTCACTACGTTTTAGCAGAACGCGTTCACAGCGATAACGCTTTTTAGAAATTTCGATTGAAATCTAATTTCGGACAGTGGTGAGAAAAACGGTCGAGCTGTATTGTTTAAACAATATGTTATTAAAAATATCACCACTTTTTGTACAGAGGTCCTCATTAGCAAGGTCGATTGCTAAAAATGTTCATAATCGTTGAATCTGCACGGGATTGCGAGATGTATATATACATACATATTGGTGCGTGTGTGTGCGTGTGCGTGTGCGTGGTCGTGTGGGTGTGTGTGTGTGTATCCCTCGTCACAAGATATTGTGACGGAGGATTTTCCTCGGACCACGGAAACAGGAACCGAATTTGACAACTTAGGCTCGAGTACCGTCGCCTTCGGCCGTACATCCCACGCACGCGCATTCGGAATACCTAGGGCGCCAGAGAATTTTTTATCGCCGAATTTCTCAACCAGACTAAACTGGGGTCGTGGGGGTCCGCCATGACCCATCAACGGAGACTGGAGCTCTCCTGATTTTTCTTTCGCTGGAATCATATCCGGATTAAACTGGATGCACTTGCACAGGGAAGATGGTTGCGGTATAACACGGCCGCTCAGGATGTGGGTTATGGTAGAGGGATCGGAATTTACCAGGGAGTAGCGTGTACGGTCACGGAATCGGTCACTTTCGCAACACCGGTATCGTCATGATAAAATAAAATAAAGTAAGGTTTTATTGTATTGTGCGGGAGTGCATCAGATGTAATCGCGGATGCGAAACGCGAGCGAAAAATGCGATACGCACGGGAGCGAGACCGCAACTATGTGTCTCTAGCGCGAGGCCAAGAGCGCGACGTCACGGGCGCGAGAGTAATCATGATACGACACGTCTCTCCCGCGAGGCCCGTGGCATGACAACTTATCACCTGTCACGAGAACGTGACTATTCGGCAGCGGTCGCAATTCGGAATACCACCGTCTCACGCGAAATTCGTTAGCAACTGTACTTCGCGCGACCGAGGCCGGCGCGCGAGGAATTATGCTAGAGCGAGACAGAGCCCGCTGACAAAAAAATGTCAACACGCTTGCGGAACCAAACCGTGCGAAATGACCGGTTGAAGCAAGAATTTCATCTCATATAATATCGAGAGTTGAAATATTATACAAAAATATTCTAACTCGGTAGCCATAATTTCTGCCCGAGTTACCGTAAGAACGAATCGATAACATGACGGGTACCTTTCTCCATCGATAACCCCAAGACGTTCTGTGATCACATCCCCGGATCATCATGCGAGAGCGAGCAAAGCTTCTTTCCAGAAGCGTGGCGCGGAAAGCTGCACCTTCCGCCCGTAACCCAAAACAGCACGCTCTCCAATACGATGCACCACGCCATGGGGGCGCCGGCATCACAGCCGGACGTACACCGATCCCCAGCATGCCCCGTTGGGGGCTTCCGTCGGTCGGAACTGTTTAATACGTTAAGCCACACGCCGCTCGACCGAGTTCCGCCCACCAACCTAAAACAAAACGGAAACGAAATAGAACATACAAAAAACAAAACACAATGGGAGGACGGTCCTTAACACAACGCCACGGTAGTGATTCGGGCATCCGCACGAATACCACGTGCTCGGTAGTTTTTCTTGTGACACGATTAAAAATATCACCTCACAACTTCCCACCTCTTATGGGTAGTTAAGGTCAAGAGAGCTACGTGATCCCAGACAGGCTGGACCCGTTAGCTACAACCTACGTGGTAGCAATAGTTGTCCTTCCCGGTTGCAGTCCGTAACTTAAAGATGGAGGAAAGGCCGACATCTACTGCGTGGGACCGGCGTCCCGCAGCACCAAAAACAATACTACAAAACCAAAAACATATTTTGCATAAACGGTAGCGTAGTTGTTTCTTCCGGTTACGATTCGGTAGCATAAATGGGGGGACGAGACCGGACCTGCTGCAGACGGACAACCGCTATGCGATGCGGGAAATAAATGAATCAAACGCGATCCACATTTACCACCACCAAGAACGGAACAAAACGCACCGTAATCAGATTTACCAAATCGGCCGTAGCGTACTTATTTAAGTGGTTGCTCCGGAAACATTGCGGGAACGGCTCCAACCCGATCCAAACTTCTTCGGTGTGGCTGGTATCGGTAACCAGAGTTGCTTCGCCACGACTCGCGGGAATGGTTAGGCGTCGCTGCCTCTACGAATGACAAGGCCAGAGGCGGGCATAGTATGGCGGAGATCCGTCGCCATGTTGCTACTTTACACGAGAACTATGGGCCAAAGAAAGGCTTCTAACGGAAACTTTTAGGGGTCGGCGACCAATAGGGTCTCCACCCGAGGGTGATGGTACTTGCGTCCGAACCGACGTTAATTGATACGTCATCCTAAGGAAGGGTTTCCTTCGGGGGAGACGTGTCGGTAGTTGAGGGTGTACTTCGTAATGCCGTCGCCAGTTTTCTTTTGGCAGCTAGTCGACGTGATGTCGCTATACGGGAGCTTGTCAAGAAAGTAAAATGTCGTTAAAGCTCGTCCCGGGAGGAAGAGGCGGTTTCCTCATTTGCATGTCGGTAGCTTCCGTGGTCTTTTGGAGACCACGCGGTAGTGGGGACGCCGCTTGGCCCGCTTCGTCCCTCTTTAACTGGCCCATAAAGGGCCTCGGGAATTACTGGCGGGGCAGCGATGACTGCGCGGGGCTGCCCCCAAATATCGCCTTTGCGGGAGCTGGCGTCCATTTGTTGCGGGGTAGCAACAAGGCGTCCAATGCGTCGAGAGCACCGTGGCCGCTTAAGGCGTTACGCGTCGGTATCGTGGGCACGACCCGGTCGGGTCGGCTGTCCCAAGGCCGAGGCCTGCGGGACCAGTGCCAGGTCCGCGGGGGAATTTGAATTCCCTTCTGTGGAAAGAGTCCGACGGAAACGAGAACGCGAGCGGAAGAGAATAAAAAATAAATATTTTCCTCGATCGGAATTTTTATTCGAATCCGCGAGATCCGGGAAATGCTATTTCCTCCCGTCGAACGAATTCGATGGGAACGAAAACGGGTGAGAGAAAATTTAGTACAAAAAAAAAAAAGAATAAAATTCTCTCCATCCGATTCTTTATTTGGATCCGCGCGATCCAGGAAATTTTGCTTTCTCCCATCGAGCGAATTCGACGGAAACGAAAATGAGAAAGAACATTTATTACATAAAAAAAATTACAATACATATTTTCTCGCGTTCCGAATTATTATTCGGATCCACGAGATCCAGAAAATTTTATAACCTCCCGTCAAGCGAATTCGATGGCAATGAGAATAAGCGTGAGAGCATTTATTACAAAAAAAAATAAAAAACATTATTTTCTCTCGATCCGAATTTTTATTCGGTTCTGCGAAATCCAGGAAATTTCATTTCCTCTCGTCGAGCAAACTCGACAGGAACGAGAACGAGAAAATTTATTCCAAAAAAAATTGAAAGAATTTATTTTCTCTTGTCACATCCTACGATGTACTCGCTGAACTTTCCCCTTATACAAAAAAATTATTGAAACAGAGAGTTCAAGATTCCAAGACAGGCCAATACACTGCGACCATGCACGAAGAATGTATCACATAACTCAGCCAAAGACCTTGGTCGTCATAATTTGAAACTACACGGTTCTAGGGCCGATTTCTCCGAAAAGTCGTAAAACAAAAAAATCATGACTGCGAGCTAGATGGCTTGAAGACAGACCCTAACGTTGTTTCGATTCTTACTCGTATGAGAACCAAAGACAGACCAAGGGCTCCGGAAAACTCCACTCGCACCGGTCATAAAATCGAGAGCGCAACGAAATTCGAATGCACGTGCAAAGCCCGCGACGCGGCTAGTCGCTACGTTATGGCGTGGTGACTTAGCGCCGAGGCCCCAGACTTCAGATAAACAAATTCAAACCCGCGTGCTTTCCCACGGAAAACTGGCAGAGGAAAGACTTCTATGTCCCTCGCTCTGATTGACTAATGGACGATTAATATTACTCCCACAACACGTCCTCGATTGGGTAAAGGAAAATTAAAAAACCAAAGTTCCCCTTTCTCCATATCCGACCAAAACGGAATCTGGAGCAAGAAGGTCCAGGGGATGGTGGTAGAAGTCAGTCTTCCGGCAACCACGATCACACAAACTTCTTTTTATCGAGCCTCAATCCGAGACTCCAGTCGGAATCCAGCGAGCTCATATCTAGAGTTCCTTAACCGATATCCATCGCGTTGAATATTCATTTTCTTTCTTGTAGAGCGTACGTTGTCTTGCAACTCGAGTTTATACAAATCTTGTACTTCGAAAGTTCTCTAACAGTTACGCGATAATCTTAAGAATTTTAACATTTGTATTACCCGCAATATTTCATTGTATTTTCCATTCTCGAACCACGAAATCCACGAATACTAGAATCTGTGTCACCGAACACTTGCTGTATCCGTCACATACACACTCACACCATCTGCGAGCGTTCGGGCCACCGACGAAGGGCCCTTAGTTTTACGGCCGTACCCGACACCCAAGCGACTGGGTCAACGCCGAGACGCATCAATGTAAGCGAACACATTTCACCCTTTTGTCTTCAATTTGTATCTTTAAAATAATAGGATCAATCCATACGGCTGATTCTAATAAATTACGAGTCAATCGAACACAAGTGTCACAACCGTTATTTTCGACGATTGGATCATCCACAAAATTCCTTAAAATTACCCTTTCCACCAGCACGTCCCCTTTTTAACCCTCATCCCGTGCTATTGCGCTAGGCGTAGGCAAGAAAGAGGGATACCACACATATATATATGCCCACGTCCCCGCAGGACGTGACATATAATTTTTGGGGGCTCGTCCGGGATTTATAAAAAGGAAATGTGCCTTTGCAAATCAACCTCATGGATAAGGAATCAACTTGCGAGACACTAGATTTAAATATAACTGAGGATTTGTCATATACAGTACCAAACGAATCAATTCACCCCGGTAGTTCAGGTTATGCTCGGAGGGGATCAAACGTTCCACTACTTCCTGGTCTAGGACCTCCCAGTAGATCTTCAAAACAACCAGATTTACCCCCAAAAGGCGGAGCCATGAATCCAGAAACCCCAACGTTGAGTATAAACGACTTGATGTTGATAAAAGACGTTGTTAAGATAATCCCAGAATTCGATGGGAAAAATGTTCCGTTTTCGGATTTCGTCGCCGGGTGTGAGGACGCAAGGGAGGTGGTTTCCCCTGCAGCCGAAAAGTACCTGGTGAAGATGATCCGGAATAGATTGATAAACCCCGCTAGGGACATGATTCACGCGACAAAATTCGAGAAAGTACACGACCTATTAGGATATCTTAAGAAGCTTCATGCACCCAACAAAACTGAAATGCAACTAGTCGGAGAACTCAGTACTATTTGCCAAAAGAAGAACGAAACTGTAGCTGAATTTTCTATGCGAATTAAAAGGAAAGGAAAAGAGATACTTGATACAGAAAGACCATCAGATAACAGACTAGAAAACGAGTATTTCAAGAAAAGAATGGACGGTTATTTCCTCTCGTGTTTCAAGCGTGAATTAAGGGAGGAGATCGAACAGCGACTCCCCCGTTGCGATAACATTTCCATTGCTATCGATCATGCAGTTGAAATTGAACGCGATCTTGAAGCACGACGGGAACTACAGTCGGCCTCGAACAAATTAGAAAACTTCCCTCCCCCCAAATCAGTTAAAATCTGTAATATCTGTAAAAAGGATAACCACACGTCGGAAAATTGTCGTTTCTCGTTGCTCACTTGCCAATTATGCAAAAACCAGGGCCATAGCGCCGACCAATGCAAAAAGAAACAGGACGAATGGGAGGTATTGACCTGCCAGATGTGCAAAGGTGCCGGGCACTGCGCGGACAAATGCCATTTAGGACGATGGTCCCCTATAGTATCCTGTCAACTGTGCAAGACCTCGGGCCACATGGCCCCTGATTGCCATACTCGTAATAAATCTCTTAACCCTTCAGAGGACCGTCCGCGTTTTGAAAGCGTTCCCGTGTGCCAGTATTGCCACAATCGTGGGCATACCGCAGACAATTGCCTCAGATTAAAAAATAACACTACGAGTCTCGAATGTTTCAAGTTAAAAAACAGTAGCTCCCCAAGCGTCGAGTGCCAGTTCTGCCGCAATCGCGGCTACACGGCAGATAATTGCCCCAAGTTAAAAATAAACAGCGCTCCAAGCATTGAGTGCCAGTTTTGTCATAACCGCGGACATACCGCTGACAACTGTTTCAAACTAAGGAACAGCGCAGCTCCGAATCCCGATCAACTTACATGCCGTTATTGCAAACGAGAAGGGCACTCCATAGCAAACTGTCGGACTCTCGAATATAACAATAAATTGCGAAGCCAGCCGGGAAACGGGCTGAACACCACTCGGACGGACGCAACGAGTGGCCCGTCCCCGACAGAGCGTCCGGTTCACACGATAGCTCTAGGCCAGCCGAGTGGCGGTACCCAACTTATACAATAGAAGCGGAAAAATTCGTCACGCTACCCTCGGTGTGTATCGGAGCACTACCAGAAACATGGAAAATTTCAATGCTATTAGATAGCGGTGCCGTTCCAAATTTGATCAAAAAGGAATATACAAAAGGTTTCACCGGAATTGATGAAAATGATATCATGAGATTAAACGGAATATCTGAACTACCAGTCTTCGCGCTAGGTAGTGTGTGGTTCCGCGTATTAGGTTTCGCAACGCTCTTTCACATCATACCAGACGATGTGCCACTTCCTTATCCAGGGTTGTTGGGATCCAGATACTTCTTTGAAACGAAATCCAAAATTAATTACGAGATAGAATGTTTCGAGTGTGGAAATAATCTATGGCCTTTTGAAAAACCAAACGAACGCGTTGAGGAAATCGAAATTCCCGCACGTTCGGAAACCTCCTTCCATGTGAAAGTGGTGGGTAGCACGATGAAAGAGGGATATATCGCCCCTTTCAAAGCCCCTGAAGGTGTCTATGCCGGCGACTGCCTGGTGACAACCATCAACGGAAAGGCTCATTTGAAGGTTTATAATACCACTAGTGACGCCGTAAGGTTAATCGTGCTGGTCGTAAGACTGCAGGCTTTCGATACGTTCGAAACCTTGTCAGCAGACGAGATTGAATCATATTCTTCGAAAATTTCAAGTCCTTTCAATTCTTCTATTCCCAGCGTAGATTGCATGACGACTACGTTGTTCCAGGGTCCTTCCGCGGCCCGTAAATAACCCTCGACCAGCCGAGTCGAGATAAATCCTTTCAATTCTTCTATTCCCAGCGTAGATCGCATGACGACTACGTTGTTCCAGGGTCCTTCCGCGGCCGTAAAAAACCCTCGACCAGCCGAGTCGAGATAAATCCTTTCAATTCTTCTATTCCCAGCGCAGATCGCATGACGACTACGTTGTTCCAGGGTCTTTCCGCGCCCCGTAAAAAACCCTCGACCAGCCGAGTCGAGATAAATCCTTTCAATTCTTCTATTCCCAGCGTAGATTGCATGACGACTACGTTGTTCCAGGGTCCTTCCGCGGCCCATAAAAAACCTTCGACAAACCTAGTCGAGATAAAACCTTGCCATCGCTATAACGAAGACGATGACCAAGGAAAAACAAAACAAACCTCCAGTAGTGAGGAAAAATCTAAACCAAAAACATAAAAAACGAAACAAGAATTCAAATAGAAAGGAAGATGAAATTGTCGAATCAAACAAAGGTAAAAATGTAAATTCAATCTCCACCTAGCAGACAACATCGGATAAAATAACAGACAACTCGGAGCGTTCCCAAGTAATAAAATCTCTCCTACGTTTAGAGCACCTCGCGCAAGACGGATTAGAACACGTCGAAAAAATCATTGAAAAATATTCAGATAGGTTCCACATAAAGGGTGAGCCTCTCGAAGCAACACATGTTCTTCGACGCAAGATCCCACGGTCGACGACCTACCGATCAATACGAAACAGTATAGGTTTCCCCAGACGCTCACAGGCGAAGTCCAGCGACAAGTGAACGAGCTATTAGGGACGAGGGTAATAGAACATTCAGAGTCTCCTAACAACAGCCCTGTTTGCATAGTACCGAAAAAACCGGACTCCAGCGGAAACAAACGCTGGCGAATGGTCATCGATTTCCGCGCATTGAATGAAAAAACTATTGGCGATTCCTACCCATTGCCAAATATCACAGATATCCTCGATCAACTAGGGAACGCAAATTATTTCTCGGTATTCGATCTCGCTTCCGGGTTCCATCAAATCGAAATGAACCCCGAAGACAAACCAAAAACCGTGTTCTCGACCCCACACGGTCATTACGAATTCGCGAGAATGCCTTTTGGGCTTAAAAATGCCCCGGCAACATTCCAGCGCTTAATGGACATTGTACTCAGCGGACTCCAAGGGGTATCGCTTTTCGTGTATTTGGATGATATCGTGATATACGCCAAAGATTTGGACGAACACGAGAGGAAAATTCGCGAATTAATGGAACGTCTGCGTAAAGCAAATCTCAAATTACAACCAGACAAATGCGAATTCCTCAGGCCAGAGGTCAACTACCTCGGCCACATAATCGGAAAAGACGGCCTGAGACCAGATCCTAATAAGCTATTGGCCGTAAAAGATTTTCCAGTCCCCAAAAACGTCAAAAACATACGCCAATTCCTAGGCCTAACCGGTTATTACCGTCGATTTATCAAAGACTTCTCAAAAATTGCAAAACTCTTAACTCATCTTCTAGAAGATAAAGTCGATTTTGAATGGAAAGACGAGACCCAGAAAGCTTTCGACATAATCAAGGGCAAATTGTGTGAAGCCCCAATCCTCCAATACCCGGATTTTGAAAAACCATTTATCATAACGACAGATGCTTCGGGCTACGCCTTAGGCGGAGTCCTCTCACAGGGAGAAATAGGCAAGGATAAACCCATTGCCTACACATCCTGTGTACTACGTGGCGCATCTCTTCGTTACGACACGTATGAAAAAGAAGCAATGGCGATTATCCACAGCGTGAAAGCTTTCCGTCCCTACATCTATAGTAGGAAGTTTACTCTCATCACCGATCACAAACCCTTGGTTTGGTTTAAAACCGCCAAAGACGCAAACGCACGCGTTCTAAAATGGCGACTCAAGCTCTCTGAGTACGACTACGACGTCGTTTATAAACCTGGAACGTTAAACGTAAATGCCGACGCTTTGTCGCGTAACCCAGTTGAGAAATCGGAAGAGGTCAAAACCATTCCCCACTACGATCGGAAACAAAACGAAATGTCGGCAGACGCATGGCGAAAGGCGGTACGCGTAATACTCGAAATTTCCGACAGCGACGAAAATCCCACAAGATTTACCACTCAGGTAGAAATCCACCCGCCGCCGCGATCAAATGAAATAAACGTCATCACTCGCTCTCGAGCGAAGAACGACGAACCCCCGGTCCCAGATGGAGACGATCGGCAAGTGGACGGCACACTTGTCGAGGAAACATCAACAAGGGTCAGCGTGCCTGCGCCCGAAGCCACAGATGCACGCCCTAGGACCCACAACCCTCCGCGCCGAACTCGAAGACCCATAAACTGCGAGGAGAGTAGTAGCGAGGATACGGAGGCCGAAATAATAAGTCCCGCACGTGTTAGGCGATCCACTAACGGCATCAACCCCAAAACAGCTGAGGTCCCCGACTGGCGCCAAGCACCTCCTGCCATTTATTCCGAAAACTCCTCCATTCCTAACTCCGATGATACACCAGATTCAGACTCCAGTTCGATTGACTCAAAACTTTCCGACGAAAATCCTCCAGTCAAAGAAATTAAGAGGCCAGAATTAAAAATTGCTAATTGCGTCAGTACAAAGGAACAGTTCCAATTTCGGAACGACAATTTAGTCTATTTCATAGACTCATCAGGGAAACCTTGTGACCCTGGGGGCCAAAAACTATTAGAATCCAGTAAGTTCCCCATCTGGAAGGATCTGTCGTTAGGCCGAGCCTACAGCAAAAAGGTTGGAAACAAATATCACATTGCTTTGGTCATTAAGGGAGAACAGTCTGCATCGCTCGCTTTAATAACCGAAAGAATTAATCAGAGCATGAGAGAATTAAAGTCGATTTGCGAAACACTCGATCTCCAGTCGATCAGCTTTTGTCATTGCCAACACGTCGAGCACTTAACATGGGCAGATGCACTGAATATCGTAAAAGATGTATTTAAAGACAGTCCGGTTAAGATACTGATCTGCCTCGGAACTTTGCGCTACGTACCAATCGAAAAACGTGATTCCATTTTCTACGAAATGCATAACTCTCCAATCGTGGGTCACAAAGGGGTTTCCAAGACTTACAATAGAATCAAACGCGACTATATCTGGGAAGATTTAAAATCGGACGTTCAAAGGCGGGTGCAGCAATGCTTGGAATGTCAGCTAAAGAAGTTGGTCAGAGTCAAGACAAAGCAGCCGATGATAATAACAGACAACCCAGGTACAGTTTTTGAGAAAATTTCAATGGATATAGTAGGTCCAATGCAACGGACGTCCAGCAAAAACGAATATATCCTCACAATTCAAGACCACCTGTCAAAATATTGCATTGCAATCCCACTTCCAAACGCACTAGCGACGACAATCGCCGACGCATTCATAATAAGGTTCATATGCGTCTTCGGCGCACCAAAAGCACTCCTGACTGATCAAGGGAGTAACTTCCTCAGCGGCCTCATGCGAAGAGTAGCAAAAAGATTCCGAATTAAGCGATGTCGAACGACCGCATTTCATCTCCAATCGAACGGATCGCTTGAGAGGTCTCACCACTCTCTAGCCGAATTCCTTAAGCAATACACAGATAAGGATAACGAATGGGATCAATGGCTCGAATTAGCAATGCTTTCCTACAATACAAGTGTCCACGAAAGTACCAAATACACACCCTTCGAGGTAGTTTTCGGTAAATTAGCACGAATCCCATCAAGCGAACCGCTTAGGGAATCGGATCAGTTACCTACGTATCGTGGATATTTGATCGAATTGATCACCCGTATAAACGGAATCAGAACCCTCGCATACGAAAATGTAGTCTCTTCAAAACATCGCTCAAAAAAATATTATGATAAAAACGCGAATCCCAAAAGTTTCAAAGTCGGAGATTTCGTTTTCCTCCAGAAAGGGCCTAAACCAGGGAAACTCGGAGATCATTACACGCGACCTCATAAGGTCCTGGAAAAAATAGATAAGGGTAACGTAAAGATCCAGTACCAAGGCAAGCCACGAGTCGTGCATGAAAATAGATTACGATATTCGCACATCAACGCCGAAATAAAGCCTAAAGGAAAACCCAAACCAACGGGAGTCGACGACTCCGAATTTTAAATTAGCAAGTAATCAATTAACGATATTTATTCCATTATTTTCAGATGATCGCTATCCATTTAATATGGCTCATTTTTTTAACGAACCCTGTCGTCAGCATGGTGGGATATGACTGAGGATCGAGCTCGTCGAACATTCGACTTGGGCAGATGTAATTAATACCATGAAAAGAGCATCCAAGAACAATCAAATCAAAATATAAATATGTTTGAGAACTTTGCAATATGTACCGACTGAACAAGGCGATCTCATTTTCAACGAAATGCACAAGTCCCCAATCGGAGGACACAAAGGTGTCTCATAACCCAATTTTAATCCTAATTGAATAAATAATCATAATAATGACCTTGTTTTTCAGATGGCCATGATCAACCTATTCAGTAACATCTATCCATATCACCTTTGCACTTGCAACCAGAAAAACAGATTAAATTTTTAGTTACAGTATCCTCAGTGCAGAACACCCGAAATTGTTTATATTCGAAACTCGCCGAACTAACTATTTCATAATTCGAGAAAAAAATCCCCATCGCAATATAATCTACATATAATCGCTTACGTCAATTCCAAATTCATATACGTAATCATTATGTTATATTAGGAAATCATCATATTACGATATGCATACCCAACAGAGTAACATAAGGCATCAAAATTCAAAACTCGCTGAACTAACTGTTTCATAATCCGAGAAAAATGTCCAGTCGCAAACCTACATATAATTGCTTGTACCAATTCGAAATTTGTGATGGCTTGAAGACAGACCCTAACGTTGTTTCGATTCTTACTCGTATGAGAACCAACGACAGACCAAGGGCTCCGGAAAACTCCACTCGCACCGGCCATAAAATCGAGAGCGCAACGAAATTCGAATGCACGTGCAAAGCCCGCGACGCGGCTAGTCGCTACGTTATCGCGTGGTGACTTAGCGCCGAGGCTCCAGACTTCAGATAAACAAATTCAACCGCGCGTGCTTTCCCACGGAAAACTGGCAGAGGACAGACTTCTATGTCCCTCGCTCTGATTGACTAATGGACGATTAATATTACTCCCACAACACGTCCTCGATTGGGTAAAGGAACATTAAAAAACCAAAGTCCCCCTTTCTCTATATCCGACCATAACGGAATCTGGAGCAAGAAGGTCCAGGGGATGGTGGTAGAAGTCAGTCTTCCGGCAACCACGATCACACAAACTTCTTTTTATCGAGCCTCAATCCGAGACTCCAGTCGGAATCCAGCGAGCTCATATCTAGAGTTCCTTAACCGATATCCATCGCGTTGAATATTCATTTTCTTTCTTGTAGAGCGTACGTTGTCTTGCAACTCGAGTTTATACAAATCTTGTACTTCGAAAGTTCTCTAACAGTTACGCGATAATCTTAAGAATTTTAACATTTGTATTACCCGCAATATTTCGTTGTATTTTCCATTCTCGAACCGCGAAATCCACGAATACTAGAATCTGTGTCGACGAACACTTGCTGTATCCGTCACATACACACTCACACCATCTGCGAGCGTTCGGGCCACCGACGAAGGGCCCTTAGTCTTACGGCCGTACCCGACACCCAAGCGACTGGGTCAACGCCGAGACGCATCAATGTAAGCGAACACATTTCACCCTTTTGTCTTCAATTTGTATCTTTAAAATAATAGGATCAATCCATACGGCTGATTCTAATAAATTACGAGTCAATCGAACACAAGTGTCACAACCGTTATTTTCAACGATTGGATCATCCACGAAATTCCTTAAAATTACCCTTTCCACCAGCACGTCCCCTTTTTAAACCTCATCCCGTGCTATTGCGCTAGGCGCAGGCAAGAAAGAGGGATACCACACATATATATGCCCACGTCCCCGCAGGACGTGACACTCTCGATGCGAGTTTTTATTCAGATCCGCGAGAACAGGAGCCACTCAGCCCGGCAAGGTCGTGTCTCACGAGAGCTAAGTAAAAAAGGGTCGGACGTTTTCAAATAAAGAAATTTTCCGACTGCTTCGCAAAGTTTCCAATCGATGATTATTAATCCGAACGGACGATAATCCGTAGGTGCTAGGAACAAATTTTGGGTCCCGACCCAAGGCCGAAATCTCTAACGAGAACTTCCGGGAGAAAATAGGAGCACATTCTTATTTTTTCCACCCGGCGAAATTAATTTCGGCCGGCCCAAGGGCACAAACACTTATTTATTTACTTTTTCGTTCACACGAGCACTTTTCCCCCCCTCGGGATGTATCGCGTGCATTTATTCCTGAAAAATGAATCGGGAACACACGTACACACGGTTCACGTAACGCGGAGGAAAAGAAAATATTTATTTTCCTTGGTGAGAGCGAGAACATTTGCATTTCGCGGCAATGCGGATTAAAAATTCTGTCGATATCGGTCAATTCGCGGTCAATATCATTCGGCAGACCGCGTGAGACTCACTATCTCGCGAATCTCCGATTTTCGGCAGCAGTGAGGAAGGGCTTGAAGGGATTCTTCGAAATTTCTCAAATCGTGCAGAAAAACTATCACCATATTCGGGAATATTATCGCTAGACCGCCGTCTTCATAGGCCTAGCGCGTCGAGCCAGCGCGTAGCTACGGTCTAAGACCTCATCATTTTTCGCGAAGGAACATTTCCAAAGATCTCGAACTCTTTACCGGAGCACAAGCGAGAGCCTTCTTAAGGATGTAGATAGGAAAAAGGAACGGGACACGCACTCGAAAACAATCTCGAGATGAAATGAAAATGGAAGGACGGAAAGAACGGAGAAAAAGTAATTACATTATTGTCTTCCTTCTTTCCGCTTAAATATTAACCGAGCACAGCTACTTACCGCTGTGACCCTACGTTGGGCACCATTTGTAACGGAGGATCATAGATCGTTGGATTCATCTGAATATCAGCTAAAACGTCGTAATAAAAAAATACATGTTCCCATTTGAAAAACCATTGATGACCTTTGAAACGCAAAAACAATGACCTCGACAAGAAGGAATTTTTCACCGCTGCATCAGCCCTTCAAAATCAATCAAATTACCTCCTGATATTTGGGGTGGTCACGTTAAATGGTCCCCTTTTAATATACTATATAGACTTTAAAAACTTGAAAAAGTAATAAACACCGACAAATCAAAAACTTCTTCCAAAAACATTATTGCTTATTTAACCGTTCAAAAAATCTTTAACTCAAAATATGTTTTATTTGAATTCAAACAATGGCTTTTTTATATTTTTCAATTGACATGTACAAAAAAGTGAAATAAATCTTTACAAAACAGCTAAGCAAGTTTACTAGAATGTACATAAAATTGTTGAACCTTAAGAATAATATTTGTTCAAATATATTATTTTCATTAAAAAAATCATACAACTATTATAACATAAAATTTATATCACCATTATATAACTGCACCAAGTATGTACCACACAAGTACACTGGAAATGCTGTGCAACAACTTGGCGTGCATGGTTAAGAAACAAATCTCGACAAAGTATTTCGTTTTCCTAACTTTTAGGTTAAAAAACATTAACTGCCGCAATTTGTTATGCAAGCGCAAGTCAAATATATGTTCTGGCAAAGTGCGGGTTGAATCATTGATTCGATCCGTACTAGACCGCACGATACGTGAAATCTTATCAATTTGTTTACAAAGCCGTTCTCAACAGCTTGTCCGACATGAACACCGTCTCGAACAATCCCCGGTTCACCTCGCTACATACTCTCCTCATGGCGATCTTGTCCGAATGCAAAGCACGCGAGTCTCGCTAGACGAGGTGAATCCCACCATCTCAGGGATCACAAAAGAACGGGGTAGGGCCGAATTATCCACGGCGCGCTAGAGGAACTGGTCGAGGACTTCTCCACGGAGCGTCGAGTGAAACGGACAGCCAGGGTACGGGATCGGTTTTCGCGACCTGAGCGGCTTCCTTGCGGATTCCCCAGTCTCGGCTACTCCAGGGAAAACGGGACTAAAATCCACTGGCTAAAAGTGCGTCCCCTCAACGGGCTACACGATTCGTCGGGCTTGACGACGGTTACCGCCTCGCGGCACAGCGATCGCGCAGTTTTTCCTGATGATTTGTGCCTTCTCTTTTTTTAATATTCTTAATTGCGGTTTTGACCTGGCGTTCGACAATCCGGCGTTCGGGGCATTTAGGGGGCGTGGAGTTCTTGTCTTTGTCGCTTGTCTGAATGACTAGTGCATAAGTCTTAGGACCGCGGGAATACTTTGAGTATAGTGAGTGTCTGTGTGTGTAGGAGTTGCCTGAGGGTCGAGCGGTTTTGGTGACAGAAACGAGTGGACGGCGATCGTCTCACTTTTACCTTTCGTAGGCGAGGTCCTCGGGTTGTTCGTCGCGGGGGCGAAAGAGTGCATGGGTATTGATTGGGTATGCGTGAGTGCCGGGGAGCCATACGAATCAATGGTCTTTGGTCGTTTTTTTAAATTCACGTGTATGGGCGTGTTCGGAAATGAGCTGACAGTACTGTCAGTACTAGATGTCCGTTCTAAAATACTTTCCAGCACGGCTGTTGCGACTGAAACGTATCACCATTTCGTTGGACATTGGTCCTAGGGAATTACTGACTTCCGGCTGTCGAGACTGTCAGCAGCGAGGTAGTGTACAGTCAGTATTGCATATGGCCGCGCCCTGTGTTATGTTTGTTTTGGTTTAAGTTGGGTTAATGCTCGATTTGTTCAAAATTATTTTTTTTAAAGTATCGTCTTGTGTTACCGAAGAGCTATGGAGTATCGTAGTATTGAAATAATCGACGATTTGTCCGGCGTTCCGTATATAATTAATGTTACAAACGAAGTTCACGAAAAAGCAATGACCGGTGAGTTAACCTCTTTTTCATTTTTTCTGTATAACAAAACAACATAGCTTTTGTAGAAAATATTTTTCTATATTTGATTATCGCTTTAATTAACAGAAAATAGAATAAAATCGTAATGCATAGGATATCGACAACTCTTCTAATACATTCGTCAACAGTAATTCCGAATCTCGACCTTTTAGTTTTGTCTCCAAATAACAAAGGCTGCCTCGATCCGCTAGAGCCTGCTAATCCGAATTTCTCTCCATCGTTCCCTTTGCCCCCTTCACGCTCGTTATCGGGGGTCCAATTTCCTTCGGCTTCACCATCTCACGACGTTTTTTTCTAACGAGCCTCTCCAAGACGTTTACTGCGTCTCCGCCGTAGACCCGAACTCGATATATGTTTACTTCTTTTTATCATGTAATTATTTTAAAATTGCAGATCCTTCGTTTGTAAACCACCTTCTGGCTGTGGCAAAAGGTCAGGCAGTTCCCTCAACGAGTAATGCAGCTGATGAAATGATCCTAGACGAAAATAACACTGCATCAAGCATAGAGGAGCCAATAGGTAAAGTCTTATCATTTGCGTGATCATTGTTATTTCGAAAAATTATTTGATACAATCTGATTAGTCCAAATATAGCCTTATTGCTCAAGTGTGTCAAAGATTAGCGTTGACCGCGAACATGGCTGTACACATTATCTTTCCACTATAACTTAAACACCATACTTCAGAAACCGATATAAAATATTTTAAATAGTAATGATATATGTTTAAGGGTTACATTTCTGAAGACATTTTTGTAAGTACGAACGAAAAAAAAACAGATTTTCCTCTCAGATGCTTGATATTTGAAAGAATGAGAAGTATACCTTTTTAATATGTACTAGGAGAATCTTTGAAGAATGTTATTCTTGATAAAATTGTAGATACTTAGACAACCGAAGGGACGCTGTCTTTCATCACAGAGTATGAAAAACTACAGGAGGCAATCGACAAGGGGAAAATAAAGCAAAAGGACGCTTTTGAAAAAATCTCCATCTCCCTTCTAAAAAAAAATGTTAATATCAACGCGAAGCAGTGCGCAACGAAACTTGCGTCTCTAAAAAGGACGTATAAGAAAATAAAATATCATAATAATAAATCCGGTAATGATCGTCAAAGTTGGCAATATTTCGAGGTAAGATTATCCTTTATTTTTACCCAAATAAATGAGCACGTTTTGTTTCAAGTACTTTTACTTTATTTACAGAGGATGGAAAACATTTTTTCAAAAAAGCCATGGATAAATCCTGTAGCTTTATGTAGTTCGATGCCAGAAACAAACGAGCTTGATGAAGAATCTGCCGAGGAGGAAGTACCTGCGTCTCGTGAGTATGATTAATATATCTGAAAAAGAACTGAAATTGTTGATAATAATAATAACTTTTATATATTCATGAATCTTTAAAGTTAACAAACCATTACCTAATCTTACAAAGTTTGAACAAGTGCTCTTTCTCATTTTTTTCAATTTTTGTGTTGCAGAATCAAAACGGAAACGTAGAATCTCGACACATGAAAATGTAGTGAACGAAATACTGGATGAAACCAAAAAACGCCGAGAAGATCGTGCGAGGCAGCACTCAGAAAAAATGGAGCGGCTTGACAAATTATTAGCCATTCTCCAGCCAAACTCCGGAACGTCGTAAAAATCGTAAATACGTTGAAATTTGACATGCTGCAGCAGTTCTATTTGGCTAATAGTTTCAAGTTCGTTACCAGTTTTCAGTTGATTTATGTTTTAAATATATTTTGCTTCAAGTTTTGTTTTTCGAAATGTAAGTTGATGTACATACCTCGCTTGTAAATGATAATAATAATAATGGCAGTAAAGATAAGAAATAAAAGAACCCGGAATAAGAATAAGTTTTAGATATTTTATGTTTTATTATGCATAAATGTAGTAAACATTGAGAAAATTATAATGCAAGGTTTATAATCAATAAATCATACAATGATAAATTATATCTTATACCTATACCTCATGTACAATACCTTACATATACCATATATACACCTTATGTGTAATGCAATAATAATAAAAAAATACAAATTATAAAATAATACAACGGTAAATTATGGCAAAATGTCTTTTATTCCGTTGCGCTTGATTGTTCCTTCATTTCGTAAGTTTACATTGACTTCAATGTTTTCGTTGATATTTTCGTTGTCATTCCGTGCTAGTAGGGGTATTTCAATATAATCCCCGTTCAACAAACAAAAATTGTGTAAAACACAACATGCTATTATATAACTTGGTACGAGATCCATTCGTTTAACAGGAAGTCTATCAAGTAAAATACGAAATCTACCTTTCAGTAAACCAATACTACGTTCTACAGTCATTCGTGTCATAGATAATCGAGTGCTGAAATTCTCCTCTCGTTCTGTTAAACGGCCATTATTCTTGTACGGTACAAGTAAATGTTTTTGGTTGGTGTAGGCTGCATCGCCGAGAAGATGAGTATTGTTGGGAAAATACCTTTCTGTGTTACAAATCGTTTGCACGCCCGAGAGTTGAAATACTCTATTGTCATGAACTGAGCCGGGGTATCCCGCGAAGCAGCTGACAAACTTCAAATTTTGCTGGCATATAACCTATGAAATAGAGATATTTTCATGTTAACACAGCATTAAACTTGATACACAATTCAACAATTATCCGAACAAACCTGTAAATGAATCGAGTGGTAACCCTTTCGATTTATATATGCTTCGGGGTATACATGTGGTGCATCGATCTTTATATGCGTACCATCTATCATTCCAATTACTCCTGGAAAACCATATTTTCGCTCAAAATATCGTGCACTTCCCAGAGCTTCTTCTTCACTTGGCCACTTTATCATGCTTGAGCGGATACTGATTAAAGCCCTAACCACTCTTCGGACAATGGTTAATCCAGTAGCTTTTCCAACTCCGAAGCGTTCACATATGGACCTATAAATGTGTAAATATTTTTGTATATATATAATGCAGTTTCATGTATTTTCAGGAAAATTGCAAAATCACACCAAGAAGAAATGATATGACTATTCGCTCTATACAAACTAATAAACTCGCACTAAAGTCAGAATCTGTAAAAACATATATTTTCCGAACACGCATTCATTCTGGACTTTAGTTTGCATGAACGCAACTACTATGCATGTGTACACCACTACTCATTCTGACTGGTAAGAGTGTCATGGTGCACAGAGCAAATACAGAGGCATCAAATGCATACAGAGACAGAGACATGCATGGTATAAAATCTTACCTGTACGAATCAGGTGTTGCGAGCGTCCAGATGGCTAGTAATAGTTGCTTCTTAGCCTCGATGGGATGGCGACCAACTCTTAGACGACCTTCTTGACCTCTCGCTGGGGTCAGTTTGGGCCCCAAGATGTTTAATAAGGCCTCAAATGTAACTTTCGTCATTCTATAAACCAAAATATAAATTCAAATACGATATAATTTGTATTCATGATTGAATATAATGTTACAGATCAGGATACAATTAAATTAAATTTAATAGAATCGTATCTTATCCTTACCGATAATGAGATTTGAAGTCTGCATCGGAAAGCAATGGGACCAAAACTTGACAGTATCCCTGTATGCGAGGTTTTCTTTTTCGTCGTCGCAATGCTATTACATTTACTACATCCAACAGCTGTTCATCTTCTGAAGAGTCACTACTTTCATCATCCACAAGTTCGTGTACAATCATATTAACTATCGCTCGATTTATAGGATTCATTTCGTTGCACCGATTTTCACTTGCCGCAAACGAATTAGGTTATGATTCAAGTGCACAAATATGGCCACCACTACAGTGCTGAAAGTACTGAAAGATGCGTTCGGATTTAACAGTGATGGCAGCACTTTCAGTAAAATAGGACGCGTAATTTCCAGTAAAACCAGCGTCAGTACTGACAGTACTGTCAGCTCATTTCCGAACACGCCCTCTGTAGGCCCTGGCAGAGTGTGCCAGGGACTACTATGAGTCTCGATATTCTTATTTTTGTGTTTTGTTTCGTTTTTTTTTCGTTTCGTTGCCCGTGGAATACATTTACGTGTACAGTTCCCGCTTTGTGCCAAACTTATTGATTTATTTGTTTGTTCTTCAACTGCTTACTTTATTTGTTTAATTGTTTTATGTGAGTCGTTGGTTCGGCCCATGACCGCGAGCATATTTTTTTTGAGCGAGAACAAGGGAAAGCGAGAAAGAGCTCTTAAGTACTTAAGGGTTAACTCGTGTTAATCCTTTGAACCGTCAGTTTTGTCGCCTTTCTTTATTGTTTTCATTGTTCCCCCCACCCCCGCCCCTTTGTTCGATCTTTTTGCGGCTCGGACTCTAACACGTCCCGAGGCGGTGGCTTCGTCGCCTTCGACAAAACAACATGAACCCTTTTCCCGGCGTGTCGCTTCGGCGGCTGGTGCCCAAAAAATTACAACGCCGGGGGGGGGGGCGGAAGGCCTTTTGTAGCGGGAAAATCGTAGAGCGATCTTTTTCGGTCACAAGTTATATAAATGGATGTGTTAGCTGGGTGATTTACGAGATCCAGTTAGTGAACTATATTTCTTTAACACCTTGGGTGCATTGAGATAATACATCTCATTGACCCTGTTTTGGGCCACTGAAAGAGATTCCAATTTCTCGTTTGGAATACCCAAAGACGTACATTTTTTGTCTGAAGGATTTAAGAGAAATCAATATTTTTATCCTTTCGACACTTAAAGCTCTAACAATTTTTTCATTACGTATATTTGACGAGGGCTTTTCGTCAAATTCATTTTTGGCCATGAAAAGGGCTGTTTGTCATACTCAAAGAACTTTTTGAGGTTGAAACAAACGAGACAGGGAGCCTGCGTAAAATTGACTTCAGCACTAAAGAGGACCGTTTATTTTATATTGGACAAACGCTCTAGCCCTCGTAAAAATGAGAGCCGCAAACACTATTGTAAAACTGTTTATGTGTATTGATGATATGTATTGTGACGTGATTTTTCGGAATCACGTCCCAAGATGCGCTACCGGTCCCGTGTGTCACGTGCCTTGGCCCGAGTCACTCCCGTGACGATTGTTAGGGGCCTTTCTCCCCTTGTAGTGCGTCTGAGTTTTGTCGACTCCGTTCTGTTGTTTTGGGTTGGCGAGCGGAACTCGGTCGAGCGGCGTAGCGCTCAACGCATCGAGCAATCCCGGCCGAGGGACGCCGCCAACGAGGCCTCTCGGGGAATCGGGGCACACCCGGCTGAGATGCCGGTACCCCACTGTAGTGGTGCATCGTGCTGGAGAGCGGGCCGTTTGGGTTACGGGCGGAGGCTGGAGACCTCCGCGCCGCGCTTCGGAAGGGAAGCTTTGCCCGCTCTCGCATGGTGACCCGGGGATGCGATCTCCGAGAGCCTCCATGCTACCGACGAGAAAAGGCCCCGATTTGTTACCGTTCCGTTTGTGGGGTAACTCGGGCAGAAAAGATAGATTCCGAAAGGAATATTCTAACAGAATATTCCAGCTCCCGAAATAATATTTCAGCTCTCGATATTATACGAGATAAAGTTCTCGCTTGAACCGGCGATTTCGCCCGGTCCGATCTCGCGAGCGTGTTGACATTTTTTCTGTCTGTTGATACGCTCGGTCTCGCTCTCGCATAATCCCTCGCACGTCGGCCTTGGTCGCGCGAGGAAGAGTTAACGAATTTTCAGGTGAGATAGTAGTGTCTCCCGGATCGCGATCGATCGTGGTTCTCGAAGATCTCGGGAGTGTCGTTGACAATCTGTCGTCGGGCCACGGCCCTCGCGATGGAGAGACGTATCGTGGTCTCTCTCGCGCCCGTGACGTCGCGCTCTCGTTCTCGCGCTGGAGATACACATCGGGTGTTCTCTCGTTCCCGTGCGTATGGCATATTTTCGTTCGTGTTTCGCTTGGGATACCGCCTACGTTTAAGGTTCTCGGGTGGTAAACCCACCTGCTCCCGCACAATAAAATAAAATATTATTTTATTTATTGTGAAGTACCGGTGTCGCGAATAGTGACAGCTACCGATCGAAGTTACGCTACTCCTGGTGAATCCCGACCCCTCTACCACAACCCACAGCCTGAGCGGCCGTGCTATACCGCAACCGTTCCTCCCCGTGGAAATGCCTCCAGTTCAGTCCGGTTAAACGATTCCGGCGATCAAAAATCGAGGAGAACTCCAGTCTCCGATCCCGGTTAGGATTCCGGGGGAGACCAAAAATCAAGGAGATCTCCAGTCTCCGCCTGGCGGGTCGGGTTTGATCTCCCGACCCCAGTTTATTCCGGTTGAGACGACCGGAGAAACAAAGTCTCTGGCGCCCCGGGTACTGCGGAGGCACGAACACGGGAAGAACGTCCGAAGGTGACGGATCTCTCGCACCAGGTCTCGAGTCTAGTTCCCGTTTCCGGTAAGAGAAAAATATTAATTTTCCGTCACAGTATATATATATATCACAAGCACGTCAGCTACCAGGCGGTATGAGAAAGTGGAGGCGCTGCGTCGTTTGCAGAAAATAGTTCAAAAACAATTGTCCGAACGACAATTTTTCGAACACTATTTGCCGAATGTACAATTTCTTGAATACAATATCCTGAATAATAGACGATTTCCGCGAAGGGACATTGCCGATAGAATTCTTTTCAGGGTGGGCGATGAAATTATAAATAAATTGGATACTTCCAGTTTTGAATACTTAAAATTTGCAGTCACAGAGCATTATTCATCGAGGCAAATACTTCCTGGAACGCCGTTTTTACGTTGGTCAATCTTAAGATGTATTCACCGTATCATTATGCATTACACATCTTGCAATTTTTTTCAGCTTGACTCGCTGAAAAAAAAATTTTATAAACCGTTAAATTATACTTTTGATTAGCAAAGTGCACATGTTAGTTAACATACTTAAATACTTGAATAAAGATGACTGAATACTTTAACTATTACAAAACTATGAAATTATACAATTTATTATCAAATGAAAATAGTTTTTTGGTTTTGGTTGGGGCTGGTTGGGTTTGTTTGTGTTTGGATTTGTTTGGGAAACATTGATTCGACGAATTGTTCATTCGGGAGATTGTCATTTGGCTAATTGTATCTATTAAGTTCATAAAAAAGTGTTGTCGCAAAAATTTTAAAAATGTTTTTTTACGTAATGACGCAATATGACATCGAGCTATGTCGGGAACATTCTAGAATGTTTTCTACTTTTCCGCGTGACAGGGTATAAAAGGACGAGCGCGCGTTCTAGTGGACAGAAATGACTTCGATCTCGCAGGAGCAACTTCGAGCGATCATATTTTACGAGTAGCGGCGCAGCACGAACGCAAGCACGACTGCTAAAAATATTCCGGATGCATTTAGCGAGAACGTAGTTTCTCATCGAACAGTCCAGTATTGGTTCAATCGTTTTAAATCTGGAGACACAAGCCTTGAAGGTAAGGAAAGTTCCGGACGACCGTCGACCATCGATGAAGACGCATTACTCCGCTGCATCAAAGAAAAACCGGAAGCAAGTACGCACGAGCTAGCAAGAGAACTGGGCTGCACCCAACTGTCAATAGTAAATCACTTACATAACTTGGGATACAGGAAGGTTCTAGCTCAATGGATACCACACCGTCTCACCGACGCCAATAAGAACTGACGCGTAACCATCTGCCAGTTTCTCCTGCTTCGCCATCATCGCAAGGAGTTTTTAGAAGATCTTGTGACGGGAGATGAAAGCTGGGTCTTTTATGACAACAGAATGCGTCTAGCCTACTGGCTTCCTATCGGAGAAAAACCGCCACACCAACCGAAACCTGATCGTCACTCACAAAATATTTTGTTGTGCTGTGTCTGGGACGCAACGGGAATGCTGTTTCACAATTATCTCCCTGTAGGCAAGAGATCTCTACACGATACATCGAGAATCTCCAGGAATTGGCAAAAGCTATAAGGGAAAAATGGCCAAGACGTGCGACTGTGCACCTTCTCCACGACAACGCGAGACCCCATGTTGCAAAGGAAACCCACAAAACAATTACTGAGCTTAACTGGAATACCGTTCCTCATCCACCATACTCTCCCGACATCGCGCCATCTGACTACCATTTGTTCAAACATTCGAAGGCATATTTGAGGAACAAAACTTTCAAAAACGTCGACGATCTAAGAAGGGATGTTTCAAACTTCTTTGAGTCCCAGCCGTCGCAGTTTTGGGCAAAGAGAATAAATGAGTTGCCAACTAGATGGTCGAGTGTCATAGGAACCGATGGCGAATATATTGTTGCTTAGAAATGTTTTGTATAAGATATATAAATAAATAAATGATATTGAAATTATTGCGACAAAACTTTTTTATCAACTTACTAGAAAAAATTTTCCCGCAAAGCGCACTGCGTATGTCAGGGTTACGGGTCGAGGCTGCGGAGAGAGTCCAACATAAAACCCTCCGACTACAAAAAGGACGTGTGTAATACGTTTACGACATGACCGAATGACTGAAATCAATTTGTTGGGCCCTGAATTTAGGGCATACATTAAAACACATAGAAAAGAACATATACGGTTTACAAAATCGAAAGGCCGTAGGCCCCGATGCAAGCAACAGCAGTTTAAGCACCTCCAGAGGTGACTTTGGCGCCACGTATCGCTGAATTGGCATCGTGCAATTCCATCGTTCGAGAAGGTTCGATTGCCAATAACAGAGTTTAACAATTACAGGATCAAAACGACAGAAGTCAGTCTTCAGTTGGAACCCGAGGAGGTCGGTCTCAAAGCAATTAAACATTTTGTAAACCAAATGTTGCGTAGTTATAATAAAGTTAAATTATTGTACATTCATAATTCCCGAGTTGGAGATTTACTCTTCACTGGAACGACCCCAGCTACCCGTCCTCAATCGCCCGATTCTAGCCACCAATCTTTTTCGGGGATGTAACTCCCCACGGGGACGTGAATGCGTCCCAGGACACTTATTTTGATGGAATGCAGCGCGCAGCAGTAGTGGCGGCGGTGGGATTCTACGATTTGGGAAATGCGAACTCATAAAAATATTGAAAACCAAACACGAATACGCAGCTTAAGCAAGAATCCCGACCGAGTTAGACCGAAAAAACATAGAGAAGAAAAAGTGAAACGTAAATAACTTCCAAGGCTGTCATGACGAGATTAACGACCCAACGGGGGTAACAAATGCACCAACAACAGCGACTCGACTACGAAGCATCGATCATCATGCACCCGATCATCTTACTGTAAGTGACCCCTACGGTTTCGAAAGTAAAAACCTCGCAGCCGTAGACCGAGACTTTCTCTTGAAACCAGATTTAGCCACTATAATGGTAGGAAAGGCACGAACAGACACACGGTACAAACAGATTAATTCCTAGGAACAATTTAAAACTGAGATAATGGCACTATACAGTACACGACGTACTCCAGCCGTATTACAAGTAGATTTCAATATGTGTAGGCAAAAAGCGAACGAACGCGTGTACGGCCAACGACTTGAGAAGATCATGATGGAACTATTATATGCTAGCACAGTGAAGATAGAAACAGCAGTAAAAAGAGAAGCAATCGAAACGTATGTGCGACAATTAGCCCTTCATAATTTTGAAAGCGGATCCCGATGAGAGTACCAAGTAATAGTACAGGCCCGAAGATTCAGGAATTTCGGATCAGATTTCAAAGGGACTATGGAAGAAAAGAAATCAGTACAGGGAGGAGAGCCAATAAATAGGGTTTTTCATTCGATTGAACCATTGCTTTTTTAGGCAACCAAAATCTTCGGAAATTGCGAACGGAAAACGAATGTTAAATTAAAACGATCGCAATGCCGTCAAAAATGAAAATTTCAAAAAACGCCTACGAGGCGAACTCCTCTGTATATTAGATTGCAATAATGAGTTGCGTTTTCATGTTTCAGATCAACCGACAGCCCGGAATCCCTGGCACCACAAGCCGTGTCAACAAACAACACGACTGACGCTGACTTAATCAAATGGAGCCCTAGCACGATCCTATATGACTATAGCGAAATATCTAGAAAACATCATCCAAGAGTTTCAAGAAGATTGGGATGAGCGGTTGCCATACGCAATGTTCACGTATAACACGACTCCTCATATGCTAACAGGTTATAAGCCACATGAATTGATTCATGAAATGGTAGCCGAGTTACCGATAGCGTTAGGAGAAGCCCCAAGAAAACCATATACATACGATGACTACGTAGAGGAGCTAGGCGAGCGACTCTGAGCGACATGGCAGGTAGCCAGGAAACGACTCACACAAGGAAAAATTAAGATAAAGGAAGAACGGACCATTACTGCCGGTAAGGCAGAATACCGGCTCGGGGGTACAGTTCTGTTGTTCGATACGACTGTTCGCCTAGGAAAATCGACGAAACTGACCCGTAAGTGGACGGGGTCTTACGAAATACAGAGCAAAGATTCCGAAGTGAACTACATTATCGGCCGTGGACGTAAGGCAGTTCAGGTACATGTAGACCGGATTAAACCCCACATTACCCACCAACCGGTAGGGCCGGCGGGACTACTCGCCTAGCCCGTGGAGACCCACGAGTGGCGTACGAGCGTAGACCAACGCCTCTCCGTGTCGCGCAGTTGTCAAGCAACGGTTAAGCGATCATTGTCAGGCGACGGGTTCGCACGGGTGGCGCACTGTCACCCGTTGAAAAATATACCTATACAATAAAATGAAATAAAATTTAAAACATATTATAAAATAATTTGTTAGGATAATAATAATATAAGAATAACGACAAAACAAATATAAAACGAAATTTGCGATATATTGTTATTGGCTTCAAATGAAAAGGACGCGACGTGGGCATCGCACACCGGGTCAGGTAATATAGCCTTCCTCATTGCCACAAAGGGTCTGAAGGCAGAAACGGTCCCCCAGCATACCTGCGGGATCCCACTCCCAACAATCCCTAGAGAAGGAATCCTCCTCCAATAAAAGGAGAAGGGCCTCACGGGCATGGCGGCGGCAGGCCTGCATTCCCTTCGCCGGGGCCATGAATTGCCGCAGCCAAAGCCCCTTCCAGTGCGACCTCCCGCGGGTGGCGCGCCTCACGGACTGAAAAAAGAGAGAAAAAAGAATTAAACAAGAATAAAGGAAAAAGGAAATTTAACAGAAATAGACGGAAAGAAGGAATAAACTTACCAGGACGAGATTCACGCCCTCGCCCTCGAAGATCACCTCATCGCACTTGACATACATGGACGTTCTGGAGCAATGAAACAAACGCACAAATTAGAAAAATAAAAATAAAAATATTTTAATTTGAAATGAAAAATATAAAAAACAAACTCCACTCACTTTAAATGTTCTTTGAAATCTCCTCGATGGTAGCGAAATACATAATGAAGCGGCTCTCAAATAACGGAGCTCCAGAGCCGAGAAACAATCCCCACTTCACTCTAATTTTCAAAAAAATTCAATAGCGAAGCGAATGAACTCCGCGGCCAAGCGTAGCCGGAGTGCTAGCACATCACCTGACCGGACACACGTGTGCTAAAAACGGCGTCTCGATCGTCAAAACGCGAGTATTTCACGCGCATGAAAATTATTATCGGAAGAAAAAAAATATGAATATTTCAATGGCTTTAACGAAACGGTACAATATTGTTTATAAATCTCATAATTATCTTTGCAGGTTCCTAATCGCCCTTCTGAGGGCTACGCAAGGGAACAACCAAAAGAAGGAAAATAAAACATTTTCAACGTCACCAGGGATTCACTACGAGGAAATTGGAAGGCTATTCGTTACAATAGAAATATGGAAATTGGCCATACGCATGGATGTCCAGCCCATTATGGATAGAGATTAACAAATAAAGTTAGCATTAGAAGCTTTACTCGAAAGTTGTCACCGGACTGCGGAATACGATTTATGCAACGTATTAGCGGATTCCTTCGAAAATTTAGAAGAGGAAATAGAAAAAAAAAGTATAATCAATCTACGGCATTGCAGGGATCAAGAAGAAGATTATTAAGAGAGGATTGACCGACGAATTAAGCTCATTAATAAAATTAAGAACGGTTAATTTAGAGGTAAAATACGCTAAAAAAATTAACGAACAAATTATCGTAATGACAGAAAAACAAAGAACGGCCGAATCTGTGCTCAAAGAAAATTTACAAATCCAAAAAAATATGATCGAAAGGTTCAATCGAACCGCGAGTCGTAACACGGCTAACGAAAATGCCCTAAATCGCATCGTAGAGGAATTACATCACGGTGTAACTAATTTAATAATAGATATCTCCACAAGACAAAAAATGGACGACAAATTAACCGCAAATAGCGTAATCGTTTAGAATTATTATTAAACGATATACGTTCACTAGAGACTTTTCTAGTAGGGCTACCACAGAGAATAGTTAACCTGGTTATGTTATCAACAAGACAATTGGCAGCATATATAAAAGAAACGTTACCACATTTGCCGAAAGGACTCAAATTTCCGGGGTCAGTCAAACGCGAAAGAATCAGCGCCCTATTGAAGGTCATAGAAATAGGCTCCTACTGTAGCGAAAGTACTCGAATACTAGTTCTGAGAATACCTTTAAGAGAGAACATCGAATTCAAAGGGATGGACAAAGTCCATCCCTTGTCCATACGAATGGAACAAAATAATCTTCAATTCATAGAAAAACGTCGATGAAAGTTGTAATCATACACCAAAAACATAGATTATTTGTCGCTAACCGAAAACAAATTAGCGGCTTGTAAAAAGGATAATACCCTATTTTACTGTCATCCGAAACATGCTAGACAAGTAATATAATCTGAGGTACCATGCGAGATAACCACGATCAGAGGGATCAAATCGTTCAGAGGGATCAAACGTTCAAATTGAAAAAATTCGATCCTTATCGCCTTGGAAAAAGAAGGACGTTGGTTCTACGTGGCGTCTGAAACCAAGGCGCTATCGATCAATTGTAAACAATCCATATTAGAACATACAACAAAAACTGGTGTAGAAATATTGTCTTTGGACAGGAAATGTTCTTTGCCGTCCGACGACTTAAAAATTGAAACGTTAAAAGAAATGATTCAGGAAGAAACTATAACGTTTCTACCACCGTATAATCTATCATTTCTATTTTCAGAAGTCGATATACAATATCCGCTACTAGAAACGAGTATCCCTTATGAAATAATAAATTATACAGCGGAAATTAATGAAATAGGAGAACGGATCGAGAATTTATAAACAAAATTGGGTAACGATCTCGATCCCGCGTCAACCAATAGACATATTATCGGATATTGACCGACCAGCATATTTATCCCCGTTGTTATCATTATCATGTACATAACATACAAGTACGTATGAAATCACCGCCCGCAAACTACGTCACAATGAAGCAATTTCGTCAACGCAACATCGGAACAGCCGCGAGCCGTAGAACGTAAAGCAACAGCTGTCTCACAGAATCGTAGCGTCACGTTACGCCACAAACTCATACGACGTCAACAAAAACAAATGAAAGAATTGGAATCTAATAAGAAATGGGAAATTCAAGGAAACTTTTGGAAAAATAAATGGCAGTTAAGGTTTTAATCAAATAAGTATGCACGTGTGGAATGTGTCGCCCGTATAATGCATTTCTAAAACTATTTGTAAGCCGAGAGACGACCTGACAAAAACAAAAAAAAATATATTACCCATATTTATGTCGTTGTGCCGAAATCATGGATTTTGTCTTCCCAAGGAGGAGGAATGTCGTGCCCCGAATTTAGCGCATGCTTTAAAGCTCATAGGAACGAGCATATTAGATTTATGAAATGAAGCGGCCATAGGCTTCTGTGCCAGGAACAGTAGATTGGGCAGTCGAAGCACCTGCAGAGGTGACTTTGGTAACACGTATAGTTGAATCGGCGTCGTACAATTCGATTGGTCGAGAACGTTCGACTGCCAATAACCGAGAGGAACGAAACGTCATACGTCAGTCTTTGGTTGGAAACAGTGGATGTCAGTCTCATGGCAATTAAACATTTTATACACCAAATGTTGCTTAGTTATAATAAAGTTGAATAATTGTAAGTTCATAATTCCCGAGTTAGAGATTTACTCGTCATTGGAACGACCCCAGTTACCTGTCCTCGATCGCCCGATTCCAGTCACCAGGCTTTTTCGGGGACGTAACGTCCAGGGCACATATTTTGGCGCGATTCAGCGGCACAACAGATTCAACAAATCGACGAGAGTGGAATAATTTTCGTGGTCAAAAAATCGTTCGGAAATTCGGCCGAAAATTAAGAGATCTCAAAATTAAGTGTCACGTCCTGCGACGGAGTCACTGGACTTTCCCCGCGACCCCTCCATATTTATTCGTCTTTGACGAGCACACGGTTCTAAACCCCATTTTTCCGAAAAGTCGTAAAACAAAAAATATACGTAACCGCGAGCCAGACGACTTGTAGATCACCTGCCAACAGACCCTAACGGTGTTTCGATTTTAACCCGCATGGAAACCAAAGATAGACCAAGGGCTCCAGAAAACTCCACTCGACTCGATCATTGAATCGAGAGCGCGACGAAATTCGAATGCACGTGCAAAGCCCATAACGCGGCTAGTCGCTACGTTGTTGTAAGGTGACTCGGTACCGAGACCCCAGACTTCACATAAACAAATTCAACTCCGCGTGCTTCCCCACGGAAAATTAGCAGAAGAAAAGCTTCTATGTCCCCCGCGCTCATTGGCCAATAGACGATTAATATTACGCGCGCCTGAACCGCGAGACGCAACGAACGGACTCCCACATCGCCTCCCTGATTGGGTAAAGGAAGATTAAAAACCCAGTCCCCTTCTTTCCCTACTCTACGAAAAACGGAGTCTGGAGCAAGATGGCCTAGAAGATGGTTGAAGAAGACAGTCTCCCATCAACGAGCATGACATCAAGTTCTTCTATCGAGTCTCAATCACAGTCTCCCGACAATCTTCATCAAGTTCAATCCCAGTCTCCCAGCAATCGTCGTCGAATTTAGAGCTCAGTCTTCCCTCAACCAATTTCGATTTAAGTCCTTTTACCGTGTATTAATTCCGATCTACGTACGAACAATTTTATTGCAAGCCTCTCTTTCCAATTGATTAAACGTATAAGTTCGATCCACAGTCCGCATAGAAAAGTCAAACCCGTTTCTCGCACTCTAAGACCGTACAGAGCTTCAAGTGGCTTTCGCTCTCCATATATATTTATATTTACGTCGACCGAACATTTTGTGCGCGTGTAAACCACCTACCCCAACAGCGAGCGCATCTGGTTGCGAGCAAAGGGCCATATTCATAGGACCGTCTACCGATATCGTAACAAGCGAACATATACCTCTTCGAACACCAACAAATGTAAGTAAACTACTTCATTCCGTTATTTTTCTGTATTATTCCTTTACTCTTCTGTTATTAATAATTCACATTTGAATCCGACTATACATTTGTAATAAAACGTCGGTTGAATTTATATGTGCTTGTCGAATTATTCGTTAACACCGAAATGACGCGTCAATTCCTTGATTCTATTCTTTCCCACGCATTACCCCTTTTTACCCTCATCCCGTGCTATTGCGCTAGGCGTAGGCAA
This sequence comes from Ophion costatus, assembly GCA_951751655.1. NCBI lineage: Eukaryota > Metazoa > Arthropoda > Insecta > Hymenoptera > Ichneumonidae > Ophion > Ophion costatus. The sequence goes on along the minus strand of OX632361.1, from coordinate 12,471,206 downwards.
CGAAGAGGGAAACAAATATATTATGCTCACATCCCTTCCGGATGTGACATTAGTAGACGGAGCCAAAAATGCCCCAAACAAAATCGATAGGAAAAGTCACATTGTATTGGTAAAATATCATTAGATTGTTTATTTGTCCCTGCGTTTTCGTGAACTGTCGATTCAAAGTTAAAATGTCATCTGTTCAAGCCCATTTTACTGGATACAGAGTCGCGGCGTGTTCGTCAGTGTCAGTGGTGCTCAGCGGTGTGACTTTATATTTTTAAATGCATCAAGACCCTGCCGCGTCTCTTGATATATACATTGAGACGGAAAAGACCGTCTCATGAACCAAACAACAGAATATCGCCCCAAGGAGACTCAGGAGTCAACCGATTTCAGGAAAAGGAAGGGATAAAGGGAAAAACAGACCAAGACCAAGAGGTCCGCCATGTTGGTCGAACCAACATGCTAATTAAATTAATGGCTGACAATAACAAAGGGAGACGAACGGTCACCGAGGTAAATTCAGACGCATACCGAAGAGAGGGAGAGCGGTAAAATCCGGATAACCACAAATCTAATTAAAGGAAGACGGAAGAGAAGGGGACCGAAAAAGCGTTAAAATATGAGTATAAAAGGACGATAATTTTGGAGGAAAGGCACTCTTTGAATCCCTCGTGGATCGACTAGTACTGCTTGGCAAAGTACATCCCTAGTGGAAGGAAACGCTGGAAACACGGAACGTTGAGAAACAAGAGAAACAAGGAGTCGCGCCTAAAAAGCATTAGAAAGATCACTTCTTTCATTCGTCGTGGATTGACAAGTACTGCTGGACCAAGTACATCCCACGTGGATTGGAAACGTCTGGAACACGGAACATTGAGAAACAAGGAAAAACGGAGTCGCGCCTAAAAGGCATTAGAGAGCTCTCTTCATTTTTTTGGAAGATAACAAGTACTGCTGGACCGAGTACATCCCTTGCGGATCGGAAACGTCTAGAACACGGAACGTTACGGAACAAAAAACGAAGAAGAATTAAAATAAAATTATTTTTGTGAGAAAAGATTGGAAAAACAAAGAAACATAAAAAGAGCAATAAGGAAAGTTAACCACTTAAGGGTAACGAACAATTATCGAAAAATAGATAGGAAAATTATCGCAGGAGAAAATAGGATCCGAGAAGGTATCATTACGAGCGAGCGTGACGAATAGATATAAGGGAAAAATATTAAATATTGGAAAAGACGAGAAATATTATATTAGGAAATAAGAAAGCATACGCTACAGTCATACGAAACAGACACCCACACATACACACACTCACACACACACCCGCAGAAAAACACCGTGATAATCGAGTAATGCGGATCAGGATCACAGAAAGTACAAGGAGGTATTCAGAAATTACGAGAGCCCCGAAATCTGTGCAAAAAAGGGTCATTCGAGTGCTCGCGGCATATCACTCGATTAAACTATCGTAGACAGGTAGGTGGCGACATCGCACGTTAAGATCAGGGACCGGGCGACAAATTATCGACGCGCGATAATTGATCGGGAGAGAGCATAGATCACCGCGACTCGAAGGGCAGAGCTAGGGTGGGGGAAGTAGATCTCGACGCATGACGAGAGAGAGCGCGCGCCTACGACCCGTAGAGCGCGAGTCCTAGCGCCACGAGTGAGAGAGCGCGGTGACTCGACGCGCCCTAAGGGAAAGTTACAAGGGAAAGTACCGCGCTGCTAGAGGCCGAGCACCGCACTACCGCGCCACCAGCGAAAACATGTGGCAAACTCAGACCGACCGAGAAAAATATTGCGAAACATACTATAAAACAACACAAACAACACATTACACTCATACATAGCGTTATTTTAGATTATATCGAGCCATAAAAAAAACTGAATAAATCATATTTTGTTAAAATTACACAAAACACCTGAGTTTCTATTAATTTCTTCCCTGTTCGAGTCCCCGAACCTATAAATTTATCTGTAACGAAATAAGACCCGTTACAACATATACAGAGTGAGGCATTACCTGTTGTCACCTTGAATATCTCTGTAATTGTCGACGTCATGAAAAAATGTTTGAAACAAAAGTTGTACCGTACGAAAGGGGTCATCAAATGCGACTATATTTTTATCTCAGTAGACGTGCTGTAGCACAGTAAAGGTCACCTCCACTTTTTTAAATCGGACGGTACATTTTTTTTCAACTATCTTGTAGAGCATCGAAAACTGCATAAAAAACATTTAGGGGTCAAAGTCGTTCAAGGTCATGTAATTGCAAAAAGTGACATGAACTTTATTCTTATGTGAAATTACCGTTATTCACAGTAGATGTTCAAAGTGATTGCCATGGAATCAATGCAGTATTGCAACTCGCCCAAGAGTCTCGGTGAACGGCGGCGAGAACACCAATTTCCGTTTCTTCGTTAGTAACTCGCTTTTGTCGGTTACTTGCCCGACGGTTTAAGGATCCAGTTGTCCTCAGTTTAGTGTACAAAATTTGAAATGTACGGCGTGTAGGATGAGAACGTTCAGGAAATCTTTCAGCAAATAAGTCTCTAGTTCTCACTGGATTTTTCTGTCATTCTCCGTAAATTAGAAGCATCTCAGTTTGTTCTTCAAAAGAATGCATCATTTCACTCGGTTGATTCATTAATACTAGTCTTACCATTCTTACTATCGTTATCTTGGGTTTGTTTGGGCGAAACATTGTAAAATGTTCCATGTACATTGTAGGTTTGATGCCATTGTTTACATACAAGACAATGGCAAGACTTCGGCGAGAAGTGCCGAAATGATAAGAAATTCATGATGAGGAGATTGCAATACTGCATTGATTCCAATGGCAATAACTTTGAACATCTACTGTGAATAAAGATAATTTTACACAAAAATAAAGTTCATGTCACTTTTTGATCTTAAATGACCTTGAACGACTTTGACCCCTAAATGTTTTTTATGCACTTTTCGATGCTCTACAAGATAGTTGAAAAAAATGTACCCTCCCATTTAAAAAAGTGGAGGTGACCTTTACTGTGCGACAGCGCCTCCACTGAGATAAAGAAAAGCTCGTATTTAATGACCCCTTTCCTACGGTACAACTTTTGTTTCAATCATTTTTTTGTGACGTCAATAATCACAGATATATTGAAGGTGGCAACAGTTAGTGCCTCACCCTGTATAAGTAGTGTGAGGACCGCAATGGCGACCCCCACTCCTTGGCTCGTGATGGGGGCAGCCGAGGTGGGTGGAGAAGTGGAAGAATGGTGATGGTTCGCTATAGGGGCATGCTCTCAAGAAGGAGGAGGGGGGAGCAGAGTCGTAGTTACGTGTGTGATTCTGGAATGGACGTTGAAAAACTTGAAATAAAAATTAAAACTATACAAGTATATACTTTTGATCGTTTTTTTGTTTTTTATATTTATAAAAAGCCCAAAAATAATTAAAAGTATTTATTTTAATTAACCATTATAATAAAAAACCATTTTTTAAATCAAACTTATATCATTTCAAAATCAATCTTTTTTATCGATATCTCTTCAAAGCCACGGTGACGCCCTCTGGGAAAAGGGCTGGTAACCACCATAATCTCACCTAACTCAATCACCAGCCCTCTCAGGGAGTCGGTGTCCTCGATCCACGAGCTAACCACCACTGCCCGTAGCTTTGAGCGACGTCTCACGCCTATGGCGTGCGCTATAACGTTAAGGTGCCCCGTGCAGATGCGCCGAGTGTGGCGACCCTCGCTCCGTCGAAGCCGCGTCGGCTGTAAATAAATTGAAGAGTTATTATTTTTAAATATAAACAATTATAAAAGTGTATATGTAACAAAAAAACGGATGAAAGAGGAACAATTAAACTGTAGATGGCCGGAAGTATAATAAATGTATATTACTACGGCCCCGGAGGTTAACTGCCACCTTGGGGAAGGGGGAAGACGCAAAGGAAGAACTGACGCTAAAGGTAAAAGAGAAGTAGTATGTTTAATGGTTATAACAAGGAAAGCATCTAAAAGAGGTATAAGCGGCTCGATATAAAAAAAAAAGAAAACGGGAAAGTATATCTCGGCCGTGCGAGGGTGGCACGCTAGCCGGGGACGCCGATCGCCAAGGGCTTGACTCGCACACGGGATTAACAAGGAGAAGGATGAGGGGCGGTTGACTCGATATAATTCTTTATTATAATTTATTCGCAACGGGGGTTTGTTCAGCGCCAGCTCCGAAGAGCAGTTTCTTAATTTTAATTCGCGAACGGCGATCTCAGGGACGCGGGAGATTCTCGTGCTCAAAGTATTCGCGAAGGGCGGGGGAAGGGAATAGCTCGAATAATTGTCGAGAGTCCGAAATGATATTTCGGAATCTGTGCTAACATTTTCCGGCTCTTATAACGAACGTCCTCGCTACGATTTCGTAGCAAGGTTTGTTTTGATGCGCGAGATCGCTCGCTGGCCGGCCAAGCCGTGAGAGAGACAGCGATAGGCGCGCGCCTTCGCGGGCCAGCGAGTACCCGGCTCGAGTTGAGGATTCACTTGGCAGAGACTGGGGAGGGTGGTTTCCGGTATAAATCACGCAAAAATTAGTGGGCAAATCGCAAGAACCGTAAAAATCGTAATTACTGACGCCGAAAAAGGGGGGCGGCCCGCACTGCACTGGAAAAATACGCAACGCGAATTTTTTCGGGACGCGATAATTACACGACTATCCTGACACACGGGGAATTAGGTGGGCGAGACTTCTGGCGACGGGCAACGCAAGTGGTCGTCAACTTACTGGGCGGATTCTCGGCTAAACCCAGTTACGGCCGTTAACCCGTGCGTTGTCACTTCACGCACAATGCAAAATGGAAAGAAAAACGGCGGAAGCGCAAAACGAAATAAAGAGAAGGAAAAAAGAAAAACAATAAATTCAAAGCTCAATACTCGATACAATCATAAGCTAAACCCAAAGAGGAAACGCAACGGCGAAAAGACTACTGAGAGAAAAAAGCGGGACTGGATTGATATTTCTCGCTCAATGATGTGTCTATGTACACGGCTCGAAAATAACTGACGCTCTTCTCGCTTGAATTTCCCGAATTGTTCGGGTTGTTTACCGGGTCCCGACATGTGACGTCCGATGGCAGCACCTCCCGGGCGGGCGAGGATCGTACAGAGAGATGTAATGCCTAGATAGCATATGCTACCACCAACCGTGATTCTCCGCCTCGAATCGCGGTGGTGACGGATGTTGCCGCAAAGCAGCACCTTACCTTCTGCCTTGCGAAGTCTCTATAAAATTGTCCAGGGATTCTTTCGCCTCACATGTGGGTTCGCCTGCCGAAACCCCTTAGTATTAAAGAGCTTGTACTTTTTACCGCACGGCAGCACCTGGCGCTGCCTACTGTCGGGTTCCCCTTCTGGGTTCCCCTACTCTAGACCTCTAGCGATAGGAATTCTATTTAAACCCGCGCTCTGCCTGACGGAACGTCTTATTCATTCGAAATTTGTATTTGAAAACATATCTACGTATTTTCAATAAAGAGAACCTTTGTTCAGCATAAAAGTAAAGGTAAAAATACGTTTTCACTCTTTACCCCGTGACAAATTTGGCGATCCTGCCAGGATAGTAATTCAACGATTACGATCAAAAGAATACTATCTTGTGACGAATCCGGGAAGTCTACGGACTTCTTTATAAATACACGGCAACAGCAACTGACAAAGAATCATCGGAAAAATTCTAGACGGTGAACTTAGTAACCGTTACTACGGAAGGATTTACATTCCGACCCTGAACGTATCTTCCTACTGAAGAAGAAAGAAACAGACGTCACCAAGCAAAGCTTGCACCGCTGACGTCCCGACTCCAATCGTCGTAGCAGCAGCCGAGACGACTCCGAAGTACTACGGTGCACCAGGACATCGCCCGACCAGCCGCAACGCGTCAGTTTCGCCGTTCACGTAAGAATTCGACCCGTAGGACTGGATCCGCGAATCCATATCCTTCGTTAACAAAAATCGACACTCTACTCTGAATTATTGGGCAAGTTTGTAGCAACTTTCCTCTCAATAACAGAGCTAAACCAAATAAAGGCCGGAGGCAAGGCTATCACCAACCACGGTCCACCATAATAATTCCCACGGTCAACCGCGTCGCGATCATACACCCGTTACACCCGTGAACGATAGTCTAAGAACACTTAAATAACTCGCGAAAATAATGAATGAGTCTCATAAGGTACCCTTGGGGAAAATAATTTGAAGAATACGCTGGCATTCCACGAGTATAGAACTCCGAAACAGCATTTTTCTACCGAGGATAGCGACGACAAGACTGACGAAGACGCCACTAACATTAGACGCACTATCGTTAGACAGACTCCTCAGTATTCCGCTCCTAAAATGGCAAATTCAAGAACAGATTCCCCTATCCTAACATCGGAAAATTCTATCGTCGATAAAATTATGGAATCTATAAAGGCTCAAGGAGTTCTGGCAGAAGAAAGATATCAGCAAATCTGTGAAAAATTAACATTGACCGACAAACGTTTCGAAATAGCCAATCAAGAAAATCAAAACCGATTACGCGATATGAGAAGACTCGCGAGGCACATGAAGGTACTCGCCACCGAGGATGAAGAACAAAGCGATGACGAAATTACGTCACAGATGATTCATGCAACTCGAACCACGCGCGCCTCTCGACAAAACTCACACCCCCATACTCCCGAATCTTTATCGCCGGAACGTTCTCACTATGACGGATCACACTCGCAAGCCGCTCGACCTAGACTAGACGGGCAACTCCACCGTATTGTAAACAATAACACGTTCCCAGCCAAGGAACTTATCCGTACCATCGAAACGCTTCGAGGAAAAGATGATGTGGGGACCAAGGATTTTATACGTAGCGTTCGACGAGCGAGAGACCGTTGTTCGCAACCCGAATTATTACTCGACTTCATATTAGCCGAAAAAATCCAAGAGAACGCTAAACGAGCGATACGATATATTCGTATTGAATCCTATGAAGAGTTGTACGATGCTCTCCAAAAAAACGTAGCGATAACAATTTCTGTTGAGACCGCTCGTTCACGTCTCGACAATATCCGCCAACAACAAGCAGAAAACGTGCAAGGCTACACACTACGTTTTCGTCAACTTTTAAACGAATTGAAATACGCCGTGCAGAGTGAGCATTCCAGCACACGACACCGTGCTATCGCAATGCAGATCGAGGAGAAGTCAGCGACCAAACGGTATGTTATGAATCTACGAGAGGAAATCGGATCGCAAGTACGCACGCAGCGACCCGATGACGTCAACGCAGCCTACCAAGAAGCACTCGAAGCTGAATGCTGGCTCAGAGAGAAACAAAGCAAAGGGCGCACCACTCAAGTCTCTGACCAACAACGCACTCCAGCACGCAATCGGAATACCAACACCACTTTCACCGGGTCACGTGCTCCGAATCACTCGGCGCCCCTAGCCGATCGAATGAAGTTGTTTTGTAACAGGTGCAAACGAAACGGACATACAGACGAAAAATGCTATGCAAAGAATCAACAGACTCAAAATTTTCAACAGGCCAACAACCAAAAGCGTCCACCCCAAAACAACCAAGTGCGAATGACGAGCACCGATCCAAGCGAGGAAGAAGTCAAGGAACAGGAGGAAGAACAACCAATCGACCAAGAAGAGACAGAGTATCAGCAGTATCTGGAAGACTGCAATCAGTCGCAATCCGATTATGGGGAACAAGTAGAACAGGAAAGTTGTTAACTGACTGTGGATCTTCCATCAATCTCGATAAGAAAAGTCTCGTTTCTCCAGAACATCGAGTACAACAAAAGGCAGGAACGTTCACCATGGGGAGAGATAAATATGAGACCGAGGAAATGACGAATTTGTACTTTCAAGGAAAGCAACACGAATTTCACATAGTTCCCGACGATTTTCCTATGCCTGAGGATGGTTTAATCGGACTACCCTTTTTACATGCATACGATTATTGTTTAACCAAGGATTTACTGCAACTTGACAACAAAAAATACCCTCTGCAGACGAATGAAATTTATATACCAGCTAACAGTGTGGCTAGAATCTCAATACCTGTCGCGCGACAATCGGGTGACCTACTAATCGAAAATATCCAAGGAATACCTGACGCAATATATCACGTACACAAAGGAGAAATAAAAATTCCTATCCACAACGAAGAAGCAACCCCAATCAAAATAACTATTGGTCAAGTACAAGGAACGCCTGCGACCATTCCGCAGAAAAAAATATTCACGATGACACCTAGCGAGTTAAATAAACGGTTGCAACTTTTGAAAGATCATACAAGATTGGAACATATCGACCACGGTCATCGAGAATCGATATCCCGGATTATTCAAGCATATCACGAAATTTTCACGTTCGAAGGAGACCCTCTTCCGTGCACGAGCCTTGCTCATCACCAAATAGTTCTCACCGACAACAAAGCTATCAACAACGCATCCTACCGACCACCAGAATGTCATAAAGCCGAAATCTCTCGCCAAATGACAGAAATGCTTAACAAACGAGTGATCAGGTACTCCAAGTCACCGTACAATTCACCCATTTGGGTGGTCCCCAAAAAGAACGATGCCTCGGGAATAAAAAAATGGAGAATTGTAGTCGATTATCGAAGATTAAATGAAAAAACGGATCAAGACGCTTACCCGTTACCAGTGATCGATGACATCTTGGATCATTTGGGGAAAGCTAAGTTTTTCTCGGCTTTGGATATGAGCTCTGGCTTTCATCAAGTCCCTATGGAAGAATCATCAAAAAAATACACCGCATTTTCCACACCCGAAGGACACTTCGAGTATGAGCGAATGCCTTTTGGACTGAAGAATGCTCCAGCCACATTTCAGCGAATGATGGACACCGCCCTCAGAGGATTGGTCGGAAGGGTTTGCCTCGTTTACCTCGACGATATCGTTGTTTTCGGATCATCATTAAAGGAGCACAACGAAAATTTGGTGATTTTATTCGAACGACTCAAACAAACAGGATTGAAACTCCAGCCGGACAAATGCGAGTTCCTAAAACCTGAACTCGAATATCTTGGACATGTTATCACTAACGAAGGTGTGAAGCCCAATACGAGCAAATTGGAAGCTGTTAGAAACTTCAGAACTCCGTCAACACCAACAGAAGTAAAATCTTTCTTAGGTCTCGCCGGATACTACCGGAAGTTCATGAAGAATTTCTCGACAATTGCAAAACCTCTCACTAACCTAACAAAGAAAGATCATATTTTTGACTGGACTCCAAATTGCCAAAAATCTTTTGACACCTTGAAAGGCATGCTGTGTTCGGCACCAGTCTTGAAATATCCGGACTATACAAAGGAATTCACGCTGACTACCGACGCATCAAATGTAGGACTCGGTGCTGTATTGTCACAGGAAGGACACCCATGTTGCTACATATCCAGAACACTCAACAAACCCGAGGTCAACTATAACACGTCAGAGAAGGAGTTACTTGCAGTGGTTTGGGCCTGTAAAAGGCTCCGACAGTATCTTCTGGGACGAAAATTTACGATTCAGACGGACCATAAGGCTCTACAATGGCTTGTTAACGTAAAAGATCAATCGTCGAGATTGTTAAGATGGAGACTACGTTTGGAAGAATACGACTATAAGATCGAATACAAGAAAGGCTCAGAAAATAAAGCGGCCGACGCTCTGTCTAGAGTCTTCGCAACCACCAGAAGTGAAGCTGAGGACGATTCATCCACCGGTTTACTCGAACGTTATAAACAATGGACTTCCAACAATCAATCACCCGCCAAGTATGTGGTCAAGCCAAATGCCATAGGAAAACATTGGATAAAAATAGTTAAGACACCAGAGAGACTAACTAACAGCGAAACGCTACTACCAAACTACGACGAGCAACAATGGTTGAGAATTTTAACGAATCTTGCGATGAACACCCTTTCGCAGAAAATTACTATCATACGATTCCATTTCTGTGACCCACAGTTTACGACAACAGACAAACTACGATTACGTCAGATTTGCGATTTTATATCACACGAAGTAATCCCAGATTACAAATTAATGATTTGCCTTACGGACAAAACCGAATTGACACCAGAATAAAAAAACAAGATTATTAAAGAAGCACGCGGTTCTCCGGCTAGCCAACACTTCGGCGAAAATAAAACCCTTGACAGAATCAAGAAGATCGCGCAGTGGAAAGGAATCGAAGAGGATATCATACAGTTTATTAAAAGTTGTGACATTTGCCAACGACATAAGTTAACACGTATACGACCACGTTCGGAAGCAGTAATCCCTGATACAGCACTCGAACCAAATGACAAAATAGCTATGGACATCTTCGGACCGCTACCCGTCTCTAGCAAAGGCAACAAATACATCTTAAGCATTCAAGACACACTGACAAAGTATCTGGCACTGATACCTCTTGCTAGAACAGATAGCGAAACCATCATCGACCAATTATTCGAACACTTCATTTATATATTCGGCTCGCCTAAAAGTATACTCACAGACCAAGGTACAAATTTTATATCCAACCTAATGCAAGACTTTGAGAACCTTTTCCGAATTAATCACGTGAAAACGACAGCGTTTCATCCACAAGGCAATGGATCCCTTGAAAGAACACACGCTGTACTAAAAGACCTCATCAAAACAACGATGGATAACAATGCTAGCGATTGGGATGAAAATTTAAAATTTATCACTCTGGCTTACAATACGTCGAAACATGAGAGTCTCGATCAAACCCCTTTTGAGCTCACCTTTGGACGACAGGCCAATTTGCCTTCTATCCTAGGAACCACTACTCTCCTTACACATCATGAACTCATCAACGCATGGAGAAAACGGCATAATCATTATTTAGAACGAGCAAGAGACAAATTGCTACAAGCAAAAATTAAGCATAAAGAAATACACGACTCCAAGATAGCTATAGTCATGCCAATCTTCAAACCAGGTGACAAGGTCATGATCCACAACGACCATAAACAAAATAAGCTCTCTCCGGAATGGACTGGACCTTTTGAAATAACGTCAGAATTGTCAAACAACAACTATAAAATAATAGCCAACGATAAGGAAGTAAATGTGCACGTGAATCGACTGAAACCCTACTTTAAACATGTCGTAGGATGCGGGCGAAGGAACTAGTGCTCCTCTTCATTCTCATCACAACCATTGGTGGCGAACTGACAACTACTTCGTTAAAGGGATCAACAATATATTCCGAATATATCGGGACAGCGCAGACCTACCACGACGAATGGAAGTTGGTCGTAGGAATCGACATGAGTCAGATTCAGGAACGCTACATCAAGCTCAATGAAATTTTCACTGACACCGTTGCTGCCTGCGGACATTGTAGCGAGGAGCTCGAGATGAAAATCCTTGAGGGACGACTGGAACGATTGGATACCCTGAGGAACATTCTTGGAAGCGTATTGCGCGAAACAACATTTCGAAGTAAGAGAGGATTAATCAACGCTGTTGGAAGCCTATCTAAAGTATTGTTTGGAACCTTAGACCAGAGCGATTTGGACTACATCAATAGAGAATTCGATAAGCTCTACGAGAACAATAAAATATTGGCAAACAGTATTTCTAACCAAACGAAAATCATCAAAATCATGTTGAATTCGGAAAGTCACGCTATCGCTGCCCTTACTGAGGAAAGCAAGAAGAACCTTGAAAATTACAATTTTCTTATTAATACCTTGAACAATCAGACAAAAGATATTTTCCTGAGTAACCAATTAACTATCTGCGCCTTAATCTTGGATGAATTAAATACCGACATAAACATGATACTTGATGCTGTGAGCAGCGGAAAAAATGGAATTATCCACTCCCAACTTCTGACTCCTACCATCCTGAAAAATAGTATAGCAGAATTTGAAAAAACCTATCACACAAGCTACCCAATCGAGAATACTGAAACGAACTATGGACACATAATTGACATTTCTGAAGTGACTGTACAGATACGAAGAATGCAAATAATATACATATTCAGAATTCCGCTTCCAGAAACGGGAGATTGGAAACTTACTAGGTTTATCCCTATACCTTACAAACGAAATGGCAATTTCCAGGGTGTAATACCACAGAATGAATATTTATTGTTAAGCACTCCTATCGTTTCATATATCCCCATAGATAAACCACAAATCGACAAATGTAAGAAAATACTATTACACTACATTTGCAAACGCGAACAACCAACGTATTTGCTCGCTGAAACCTTTAACTGCGAAACGTCCATTCTGAAAAGTCAAAAAAAATCCTATTGAGCAATGTAACGTCTCACCATTTTTTATAAAAACGTTAACATACATACCACTAACTGATAGAAAGGGATATATAATAATTCCAAGCGAAACCGTTGAGATCCAGACACTGTGCGACGGAAAGTCTTCTCGGTTTGAAATATGCGATCCCATTCTTGTAACATCCACAAGTGATTGCACCCTCCTTACGAATGGAGCTCTGATGAAGCTGTATCGTTCGAGCGAGGTTCGTCGGGACTTCACGTACAATAAGACTGTCGAATTTCCATTTGATGTCACCGACCTGCATTTGTTGAATAGTCGGTTAGTACCTCTCCAAAATGAAATCCACCCGCAAATAATGAAAGATCTCGGGTTGAGACTCGACGACGTTGAAAGTTCCCTAAATAAAGTCAGACAGAATCGACGTACGAAAACATGGACAGAGACTGCCTCAGGAACACTGACATATTTAGGTTATGTAAGCATGGCCATACTCAGCCTGGGACTAATGTACAAGTGTAGAATACTGGGACTGTTATCTCGATGTATGCCCAGTATCTGTATAAATTTATTTTGCCTACACAATACGATTAATAATAGAAATCCAACCCCTATTGTGCGATATGTGAGGGAAGAAACTCCGGAGGTTGAACATGAGCCAGAAATCCGAAGACGACATTCGCGTTCCAGCGAGAGTGTAACTCCCAGCGAAAAAATACGCCTTTCAGGTGTAAGGCGAATCTAGAAGGGGGAATGTAATGCCTAGATAGCATATGCTACCACCAACCGTGATTCTCCGCCTCGAATCGCGGTGGTGACGGATGTTGCCGCAAAGCAGCACCTTACCTTCTGCCTTGCGAAGTCTCTATAAAATTGTCCAGGGATTCTTTCGCCTCACATGTGGGTTCGCCTGCCGAAACCCCTTAGTATTAAAGAGCTTGTACTTTTTACCGCACGGCAGCACTTGGCGCTGCCTACTGTCGGGTTCCCCTTCTGGGTTCCCCTACTCTAGACCTCTAGCGATAGGAATTCTATTTAAACCCGCGCTCTGCCTGACGGAGCGTCTTATTCATTCGAAATTTGTATTTGAAAACATATCTACGTATTTTCAATAAAGAGAACCTTTGTTCAGCATAAAAGTAAAGGTAAAAATACGTTTTCACTCTTTACCCCGTGACACGGGACACCGAGCCGTAAGAGAGAGTAGGAAGAGAGGGGGAAGCGTAGTACGCGGGGGACCCGAGAGCGTGCGGAGCACCGCGCGCCACGTGTAACGGTAGGTGAAGCAAGGGAGGCGCACCGTACCGTGATCGAGCGCGCTCCCAATCGATCCTCCTAGGGAGAGTGTACCGCGACTAACGGCGCCACGCGCGATATCTAGGGAAAGGCGCACCTCGGAGTCCGAGCGCCGTAGGCGAGAGCGCGCCGTAATTAACTGCACCGTAAGCTACAGTACACGAAGTAGAGGGGGAAGAAAGGCGTGGAACGGCGATAGAGTGAGCGCGGGTAAACATACTTACCATCGGAAGCAGTATTTTACCGACGGAAAAGTAGCAAAAACAAGCACCCGAGAGACACTCAGAAATACGAGAGAGAGACACATAAACACTTGTAGCCCTTAATCTTTTGCATTATTTCGAGTCAGAAAAGTGAATAAATACTATTGTATTACAAAATACTACAAAAGAACAGAGTCTCAATTAATTTCCTCACTGATCGGGTTCCGCACAGACAAATTTAAATGTAACGCATTCGGACCCGTTACAATATACATATATATTGTGACGTGGTGTCACTTAAAATTATTTCTCGCCCGAAATGCCGGCATAACTGCGCCCCTCCTTATTTCTGCGTCGCTTATTTTTTTACTCCCCATGTTACCGGCCCACGCGCACTGCGTCCCTCCATCCCGACGTTTTGAACCGGTCCCAGGTAGGGAATAAGACGCCGCGAAAATGCGAGGCCCCACGAAGCCCATCTCCCATGTACGGATAGCCTTAAGTCTGCCCGTCGAGCATCCATCGTGGGAGTCGCACCGTTCCCGCCACCGAAGCTAGGTGGCGCCCTCCCTACCCCGTCCCGAGTAACTCCCCCCCCTCCGTTTCTCTTCATCCTCCTTACTCCGAACGACCCGTATGCCCCCTGAGTCCGGAGGCAGCAGCGACAGGGCCGTGGAATTCGCCCACCCCGCCGTTCCACCCCGGCCATATCGGACAGCTCTCTCCCACTCGGCGTCTCCACACTGTGCGAACCTCCGCAGAGCACTGACCCCGAGGAGACGCCAGTCGCGGCCGCCAGCATCCACCGCGCCATGCCGCCCCGAGTGGATCGTTCAATTGCCCACACCAATCGGGGCTTGACGAGTACAGGAGCGCGTTCACCGAGCGGCAGCTCGATCATGAGAGCGAGAGAGAGAGAGCACCGAGTCGCCGTTCGTCCGAGGAACCCAAGATGCCTATACGCTGCTGCCATCCCTCGTCACGCCCGAGGACGTCTGGACATCGAGTTATCGCGATGCTCCCCTGCCCTACCCGACCCTACGGTATCGACCCGTCACCGATTGTCTCTGTCACGGGGTAAAGAGTGAAAACGTATTTTTACCTTTACTTTTATGCTGAACAAAGGTTCTCTTTATTGAAAATACGTAGATATGTTTTCAAATACAAATTTCGAATGAATAAGACGCTCCGTCAGGCAGAGCGCGGGTTTAAATAGAATTCCTATCGCTAGAGGTCTAGAGTAGGGGAACCCAGAAGGGGAACCCGACAGTAGGCAGCGCCAAGTGCTGCCGTGCGGTAAAAAGTACAAGCTCTTTAATACTAAGGGGTTTCGGCAGGCGAACCCACATGTGAGGCGAAAGAATCCCTGGACAATTTTATAGAGACTTCGCAAGGCAGAAGGTAAGGTGCTGCTTTGCGGCAACATCCGTCACCACCGCGATTCGAGGCGGAGAATCACGGTTGGTGGTAGCATATGCTATCTAGGCATTACATTCCCCCTTCTAAATTCGCCTTACACCTGAAAGGCGTATTTTTTCGCTGGGAGTTACACTCTCGCTGGAACGCGAATGTCGTCTTCGGATTTCTGGCTCATGTTCAACCTCCGGAGTTTCTTCCCTCACATATCGCACAATAGGGGTTGGATTTCTATTATTAATCGTATTGTGTAGGCAAAATAAATTTATACAGATACTGGGCATACATCGAGATAACAGTCCCAGTATTCTACACTTGTACATTAGTCCCAGGCTGAGTATGGCCATGCTTACATAACCTAAATATGTCAGTGTTCCTGAGGCAGTCTCTGTCCATGTTTTCGTACGTCGATTCTGTCTGACTTTATTTAGGGAACTTTCAACGTCGTCGAGTCTCAACCCGAGATCTTTCATTATTTGCGGGTGGATTTCATTTTGGAGAGGTACTAACCGACTATTCAACAAATGCAGGTCGGTGACATCAAATGGAAATTCGACAGTCTTATTGTACGTGAAGTCCCGACGAACCTCGCTCGAACGATACAGCTTCATCAGAGCTCCATTCGTAAGGAGGGTGCAATCACTTGTGGATGTTACAAGAATGGGATCGCATATTTCAAACCGAGAAGACTTTCCGTCGCACAGTGTCTGGATCTCAACGGTTTCGCTTGGAATTATTATATATCCCTTTCTATCAGTTAGTGGTATGTATGTTAACGTTTTTATAAAAAATGGTGAGACGTTACATTGCTCAATAGGATTTTTTTTGACTTTTCAGAATGGACGTTTCGCAGTTAAAGGTTTCAGCGAGCAAATACGTTGGTTGTTCGCGTTTGCAAATGTAGTGTAATAGTATTTTCTTACATTTGTCGATTTGTGGTTTATCTATGGGGATATATGAAACGATAGGAGTGCTTAACAATAAATATTCATTCTGTGGTAGTACACCCTGGAAATTGCCATTTCGTTTGTAAGGTATAGGGATAAACCTAGTAAGTTTCCAATCTCCCGTTTCTGGAAGCGGAATTCTGAATATGTATATTATTTGCATTCTTCGTATCTGTACAGTCACTTCAGAAATGTCAATTATGTGTCCATAGTTCGTTTCAGTATTCTCGATTGGGTAGCTTGTGTGATAGGTTTTTTCAAATTCTGCTATACTATTTTTCAGGATGGTAGGAGTCAGAAGTTGGGAGTGGATAATTCCATTTTTTCCGCTGCTCACAGCATCAAGTATCATGTTTATGTCGGTATTTAATTCATCCAAGATTAAGGCGCAGATAGTTAATTGGTTACTCAGGAAAATATCTTTTGTCTGATTGTTCAAGGTATTAATAAGAAAATTGTAATTTTCAAGGTTCTTCTTGCTTTCCTCAGTAAGGGCAGCGATAGCGTGACTTTCCGAATTCAACATGATTTTGATGATTTTCGTTTGGTTAGAAATACTGTTTGCCAATATTTTATTGTTCTCGTAGAGCTTATCGAATTCTCTATTGATGTAGTCCAAATCGCTCTGGTCTAAGGTTCCAAACAATACTTTAGATAGGCTTCCAACAGCGTTGATTAATCCTCTCTTACTTCGAAATGTTGTTTCGCGCAATACGCTTCCAAGAATGTTCCTCAGGGTATCCAATCGTTCCAGTCGTCCCTCAAGGATTTTCATCTCGAGCTCCTCGCTACAATGTCCGCAGGCAGCAACGGTGTCAGTGAAAATTTCATTGAGCTTGATGTAGCGTTCCTGAATCTGACTCATGTCGATTCCTACGACCAACTTCCATTCGTCGTGGTAGGTCTGCGCTGTCCCGATATATTCGGAATATATTGTTGATCCCTTTAACGAAGTAGTTGTCAGTTCGCCACCAATGGTTGTGATGAGAATGAAGAGGAGCACTAGTTCCTTCGCCCGCATCCTACGACATGTTTAAAGTAGGGTTTCAGTCGATTCACGTGCACATTTACTTCCTTATCGTTGGCTATTATTTTATAGTTGTTGTTTGACAATTCTGACGTTATTTCAAAAGGTCCAGTCCATTCCGGAGAGAGCTTATTTTGTTTATGGTCGTTGTGGATCATGACCTTGTCACCTGGTTTGAAGATTGGCATGACTATAGCTATCTTGGAGTCGTGTATTTCTTTATGCTTAATTTTTGCTTGTAGCAATTTGTCTCTTGCTCGTTCTAAATAATGATTATGCCGTTTTCTCCATGCGTTGATGAGTTCATGATGTGTAAGGAGAGTAGTGGTTCCTAGGATAGAAGGCAAATTGGCCTGTCGTCCAAAGGTGAGCTCAAAAGGGGTTTGATCGAGACTCTCATGTTTCGACGTATTGTAAGCCAGAGTGATAAATTTTAAATTTTCATCCCAATCGCTAGCATTGTTATCCATCGTTGTTTTGATGAGGTCTTTTAGTACAGCGTGTGTTCTTTCAAGGGATCCATTGCCTTGTGGATGAAACGCTGTCGTTTTCACGTGATTAATTCGGAAAAGGTTCTCAAAGTCTTGCATTAGGTTGGATATAAAATTTGTACCTTGGTCTGTGAGTATACTTTTAGGCGAGCCGAATATATAAATGAAGTGTTCGAATAATTGGTCGATGATGGTTTCGCTATCTGTTCTAGCAAGAGGTATCAGTGCCAGATACTTTGTCAGTGTGTCTTGAATGCTTAAGATGTATTTGTTGCCTTTGCTAGAGACGGGTAGCGGTCCGAAGATGTCCATAGCTATTTTGTCATTTGGTTCGAGTGCTGTATCAGGGATTACTGCTTCCGAACGTGGTCGTATACGTGTTAACTTATGTCGTTGGCAAATGTCACAACTTTTAATAAACTGTATGATATCCTCTTCGATTCCTTTCCACTGCGCGATCTTCTTGATTCTGTCAAGGGTTTTATTTTCGCCGAAGTGTTGGCTAGCCGGAGAACCGCGTGCTTCTTTAATAATCTTGTTTTTTTATTCTGGTGTCAATTCGGTTTTGTCCGTAAGGCAAATCATTAATTTGTAATCTGGGATTACTTCGTGTGATATAAAATCGCAAATCTGACGTAATCGTAGTTTGTCTGTTGTCGTAAACTGTGGGTCACAGAAATGGAATCGTATGATAGTAATTTTCTGCGAAAGGGTGTTCATCGCAAGATTCGTTAAAATTCTCAACCATTGTTGCTCGTCGTAGTTTGGTAGTAGCGTTTCGCTGTTAGTTAGTCTCTCTGGTGTCTTAACTATTTTTATCCAATGTTTTCCTATGGCATTTGGCTTGACCACATACTTGGCGGGTGATTGATTGTTGGAAGTCCATTGTTTATAACGTTCGAGTAAACCGGTGGATGAATCGTCCTCAGCTTCACTTCTGGTGGTTGCGAAGACTCTAGACAGAGCGTCGGCCGCTTTATTTTCTGAGCCTTTCTTGTATTCGATCTTATAGTCGTATTCTTCCAAACGTAGTCTCCATCTTAACAATCTCGACGATTGATCTTTTACGTTAACAAGCCATTGTAGAGCTTTATGGTCCGTCTGAATCGTAAATTTTCGTCCCAGAAGATACTGTCGGAGCCTTTTACAGGCCCAAACCACTGCAAGTAACTCCTTCTCTGACGTGTTATAGTTGACCTCGGGTTTGTTGAGTGTTCTGGATATGTAGCAACATGGGTGTCCTTCCTGTGACAATACAGCACCGAGTCCTACATTTGATGCGTCGGTAGTCAGCGTGAATTCCTTTGTATAGTCCGGATATTTCAAGACTGGTGCCGAACACAGCATGCCTTTCAAGGTGTCAAAAGATTTTTGGCAATTTGGAGTCCAGTCAAAAATATGATCTTTCTTTGTTAGGTTAGTGAGAGGTTTTGCAATTGTCGAGAAATTCTTCATGAACTTCCGGTAGTATCCGGCGAGACCTAAGAAAGATTTTACTTCTGTTGGTGTTGACGGAGTTCTGAAGTTTCTAACAGCTTCCAATTTGCTCGTATTGGGCTTCACACCTTCGTTAGTGATAACATGTCCAAGATATTCGAGTTCAGGTTTTAGGAACTCGCATTTGTCCGGCTGGAGTTTCAATCCTGTTTGTTTGAGTCGTTCGAATAAAATCACCAAATTTTCGTTGTGCTCCTTTAATGATGATCCGAAAACAACGATATCGTCGAGGTAAACGAGGCAAACCCTTCCGACCAATCCTCTGAGGGCGGTGTCCATCATTCGCTGAAATGTGGCTGGAGCATTCTTCAGTCCAAAAGGCATTCGCTCATACTCGAAGTGTCCTTCGGGTGTGGAAAATGCGGTGTATTTTTTTGATGATTCTTCCATAGGGACTTGATGAAAGCCAGAGCTCATATCCAAAGCCGAGAAAAACTTAGCTTTCCCCAAATGATCCAAGATGTCATCGATCACTGGTAACGGGTAAGCGTCTTGATCCGTTTTTTCATTTAATCTTCGATAATCGACTACAATTCTCCATTTTTTTATTCCCGAGGCATCGTTCTTTTTGGGGACCACCCAAATGGGTGAATTGTACGGTGACTTGGAGTACCTGATCACTCGTTTGTTAAGCATTTCTGTCATTTGGCGAGAGATTTCGGCTTTATGACATTCTGGTGGTCGGTAGGATGCGTTGTTGATAGCTTTGTTGTCGGTGAGAACTATTTGGTGATGAGCAAGGCTCGTGCACGGAAGAGGGTCTCCTTCGAACGTGAAAATTTCGTGATATGCTTGAATAATCCGGGATATCGATTCTCGATGACCGTGGTCGATATGTTCCAATCTTGTATGATCTTTCAAAAGTTGCAACCGTTTATTTAACTCGCTAGGTGTCATCGTGAATATTTTTTTCTGCGGAATGGTCGCAGGCGTTCCTTGTACTTGACCAATAGTTATTTTGATTGGGGTTGCTTCTTCGTTGTGGATAGGAATTTTTATTTCTCCTTTGTGTACGTGATATATTGCGTCAGGTATTCCTTGGATATTTTCGATTAGTAGGTCACCCGATTGTCGCGCGACAGGTATTGAGATTCTAGCCACACTGTTAGCTGGTATATAAATTTCATTCGTCTGCAGAGGGTATTTTTTGTTGTCAAGTTGCAGTAAATCCTTGGTTAAACAATAATCGTATGCATGTAAAAAGGGTAGTCCGATTAAACCATCCTCAGGCATAGGAAAATCGTCGGGAACTATGTGAAATTCGTGTTGCTTTCCTTGAAAGTACAAATTCGTCATTTCCTCGGTCTCATATTTATCTCTCCCCATGGTGAACGTTCCTGCCTTTTGTTGTACTCGATGTTCTGGAGAAACGAGACTTTTCTTATCGAGATTGATGGAAGATCCACAGTCAGTTAACAACTTTCCTGTTCTACTTGTTCCCCATAATCGGATTGCGACTGATTGCAGTCTTCCAGATACTGCTGATACTCTGTCTCTTCTTGGTCGATTGGTTGTTCTTCCTCCTGTTCCTTGACTTCTTCCTCGCTTGGATCGGTGCTCGTCATTCGCACTTGGTTGTTTTGGGGTGGACGCTTTTGGTTGTTGGCCTGTTGAAAATTTTGAGTCTGTTGATTCTTTGCATAGCATTTTTCGTCTGTATGTCCGTTTCGTTTGCACCTGTTACAAAACAACTTCATTCGATCGGCTAGGGGCGCCGAGTGATTCGGAGCACGTGACCCGGTGAAAGTGGTGTTGGTATTCCGATTGCGTGCTGGAGTGCGTTGTTGGTCAGAGACTTGAGTGGTGCGCCCTTTGCTTTGTTTCTCTCTGAGCCAGCATTCAGCTTCGAGTGCTTCTTGGTAGGCTGCGTTGACGTCATCGGGTCGCTGCGTGCGTACTTGCGATCCGATTTCCTCTCGTAGATTCATAACATACCGTTTGGTCGCTGACTTCTCCTCGATCTGCATTGCGATAGCACGGTGTCGTGTGCTGGAATGCTCACTCTGCACGGCGTATTTCAATTCGTTTAAAAGTTGACGAAAACGTAGTGTGTAGCCTTGCACGTTTTCTGCTTGTTGTTGGCGGATATTGTCGAGACGTGAACGAGCGGTCTCAACAGAAATTGTTATCGCTACGTTTTTTTGGAGAGCATCGTACAACTCTTCATAGGATTCAATACGAATATATCGTATCGCTCGTTTAGCGTTCTCTTGGATTTTTTCGGCTAATATGAAGTCGAGTAATAATTCGGGTTGCGAACAACGGTCTCTCGCTCGTCGAACGCTACGTATAAAATCCTTGGTCCCCACATCATCTTTTCCTCGAAGCGTTTCGATGGTACGGATAAGTTCCTTGGCTGGGAACGTGTTATTGTTTACAATACGGTGGAGTTGCCCGTCTAGTCTAGGTCGAGCGGCTTGCGAGTGTGATCCGTCATAGTGAGAACGTTCCGGCGATAAAGATTCGGGAGTATGGGGGTGTGAGTTTTGTCGAGAGGCGCGCGTGGTTCGAGTTGCATGAATCATCTGTGACGTAATTTCGTCATCGCTTTGTTCTTCATCCTCGGTGGCGAGTACCTTCATGTGCCTCGCGAGTCTTCTCATATCGCGTAATCGGTTTTGATTTTCTTGATTGGCTATTTCGAAACGTTTGTCGGTCAATGTTAATTTTTCACAGATTTGCTGATATCTTTCTTCTGCCAGAACTCCTTGAGCCTTTATAGATTCCATAATTTTATCGACGATAGAATTTTCCGATGTTAGGATAGGGGAATCTGTTCTTGAATTTGCCATTTTAGGAGCGGAATACTGAGGAGTCTGTCTAACGATAGTGCGTCTAATGTTAGTGGCGTCTTCGTCAGTCTTGTCGTCGCTATCCTCGGCAGAAAAATGCTGTTTCGGAGTTCTATACTCGTGGAATGCCAGCGTATTCTTCAAATTATTTTCCCCAAGGGTACCTTATGAGACTCATTCATTATTTTCGCGAGTTATTTAAGTGTTCTTAGACTATCGTTCACGGGTGTAACGGGTGTATGATCGCGACGCGGTTGACCGTGGGAATTATTATGGTGGACCGTGGTTGGTGATAGCCTTGCCTCCGGCCTTTATTTGGTTTAGCTCTGTTATTGAGAGGAAAGTTGCTACAAACTTGCCCAATAATTCAGAGTAGAGTGTCGATTTTTGTTAACGAAGGATATGGATTCGCGGATCCAGTCCTACGGGTCGAATTCTTACGTGAACGGCGAAACTGACGCGTTGCGGCTGGTCGGGCGATGTCCTGGTGCACCGTAGTACTTCGGAGTCGTCTCGGCTGCTGCTACGACGATTGGAGTCGGGACGTCAGCGGTGCAAGCTTTGCTTGGTGACGTCTGTTTCTTTCTTCTTCAGTAGGAAGATACGTTCAGGGTCGGAATGTAAATCCTTCCGTAGTAACGGTTACTAAGTTCACCGTCTAGAATTTTTCCGATGATTCTTTGTCAGTTGCTGTTGCCGTGTATTTATAAAGAAGTCCGTAGACTTCCCGGATTCGTCACAACATAGTATTCTTTTGATCGTAATCGTTGAATTACTATCCTGGCAGGATCGCCAAATTTGTCACGGGGTAAAGAGTGAAAACGTATTTTTACCTTTACTTTTATGCTGAACAAAGGTTCTCTTTATTGAAAATACGTAGATATGTTTTCAAATACAAATTTCAAATGAATAAGACGCTCCGTCAGGCAGAGCGCGGGTTTAAATAGAATTCCTATCGCTAGAGGTCTAGAGTAGGGGAACCCAGAAGGGGAACCCGACAGTAGGCAGCGCCAAGTGCTGCCGTGCGGTAAAAAGTACAAGCTCTTTAATACTAAGGGGTTTCGGCAGGCGAACCCACATGTGAGGCGAAAGAATCCCTGGACAATTTTATAGAGACTTCGCAAGGCAGAAGGTAAGGTGCTGCTTTGCGGCAACATCCGTCACCACCGCGATTCGAGGCGGAGAATCACGGTTGGTGGTAGCATATGCTATCTAGGCATTACACCCGCGACGCGCGTGTGCCCGATTATGATCCGTGGCGTAATCGATTATCGCTTGTCGGTAATCGATTACTCTAACCTTTTGATTCCGCCGTCGGAGGTCGCCACGTACCCGCTTAGAATGATTGACCGCGAGTCATATGTGTTGTGTCTGTGTGGTATTTGATTTCGCAATGCCTCTCCGACCTTCAGGTTATCCTGATACTTTCGGGAGCCCTTGTGGATATTTTGTGCTTTACATGTGTATGTGTGTGCGTGTGTGTTTTCGCCCGGTGTTTCCGATACTTCCTCGAAGCTTATATCCTCCTACTATCTATTCTCTATCTATATCCTTATTATTTATTCCTTCTCCTTTTATTCTTAATGTTTTTGAGTGGTTTTCCTTTTATTTTTACCACGTTTTCCGTTTTTATATTTATTGACTAAAAAAACTTTGTTTTAATTCTTTCCCTCTTAAGTTTCTTAAATTTCTCCTCCTTCAGCTTTTCCCCTCCGAGAAGGCGGTACTCTGCTTAGCGGTACTTTTTAATCCACGTAAAAAGTCTAATTCTACGATGGTGACCTCTTATTTCTCTTGTTTTTTCAAGGTTCCCCTCTTTCAGCTTTCCCCTCCGAGACGGTGGTACTCTACTGAGCGGTACTTGTTGATCCGCAAGGGATTAAAGAAGTGCCTTTCCTCTCAATTTTCTCCGCTTTTATTGTTTATTGTTCCCCTTCCCTTACCAATTACCCATGATCCTCGTTATTGTTAACTTTTATTATACTTTAAATAAATTTTGTTTTCTATTCTTCCTCTGTTTTTGTTTCCTTCAACGGCTTCTTCCCCTTCCCTTTCTTATTACCTATCATTCCTCTCATTGGTGACTTTTTCTATTGTTTTTGTTCATTTTCTGTTTTTCTTCTTTCCCTTATCTTTCCGCTCATTGTTCTGTGACCTTGTACACTGTTTGTGTTCCCTTGTGTCCTTAAAGGTCGTACCTGTCCACTTGAGTTGTTATTACTTATTATTCCTCCTCCCCTACTCTCATAATGTATCGGTTTGTTTGAATGTGGTGGTGGGGTTATGGTGCCTGAGACGGACCTGTACGTCTCAATATATATATTATAACGGGACACTTTGGGAGGCAAGGGTCCCCGGGTTACAAAACCACGAAAGAGGTAACACCTAGGCCATTAAGTAGGCCATTAAGACGCTCGGCCATCGTGGCGCGAGCCGGGAGGTAGCCGCCGCGCTACAAGCACCGCCTCGCGGGCGAGTCGCCCATGACTGACGGGGCACGCCCACTGGAGCTACGCGCGCGGCTCAGCCGCGGGCCGGTCTCCGCGACGGTCGACGCCTCGAGCACAGACCCTCCTTCGCACAGTATTCGTACCTCTTGCCAGATCCTGCGATCCTTCCTCCCATATCGCTGGGGTCGTAGCTCTCCCGCAATTATTAACAATTCCCGGTGGACTACGACGACCCCCGCTCCCGAAACGGTCCCGCCAAGAAGGCGCCCCTGCCGAGCACCCAAGCCGACCACGAAGGGGGAACTTCTCCTATCCTGGCTGAGGGTATTTAAGGGCGAACGTGGCCACCTCGGCGTCTTAATTTTCCAATCAATAAATTAAAGAACACATCGGTTCCTCACCTTGAGGACCTCTTATGGCGGAGCGCTGCTCCGCGAGCCATGGCTCCAACATAAATTCTTCCTGAGTCCTAGTTAGGGACCTTCTAACCACAGGAAGCCCCAGTATTGCACTGGAAGTCCGGCTGTGGGAAGAAGGGGCTGCGAGGTGATCAAGACGGGAACGGGAGGGAAATCGTAACATTACACGCTAACAACTGAGGCCCAGGGGTCAGAATTCGATAACGAGGCGCTTGAAACAACGAACACCGAACGCCTCCAGACTCCTGGAATTTTCTCCCCAAAGGGTTCAGGGAGAGGAAGACCCTACCCCCTTTAGAGTCCCGGGTATCATCAGAGAGCGGAGAGGAGCCCGTTTTCAACGACTCTTCCTTCCAACCAAGGGGCTTGGGAGAATTTGGAGCAAAGCTAGCTTCTCTAGCTTTAATCCTCCCGGCTTGGCAACCAGGAGGCTAGCTCGCCTCATCGGCGAGTCCCGCCACCCCCCTTAAAGAGAACTAAGAAATTCTCTTTCCGCTAGCTTCTCTAGCCGTAATCCTCCCGGCCTGGCACCCTGGAGGCTAGCTCGTCTCATCGACGAGTCCCGCTGTCCCCCTGAAGAGAAGAAGGAAATTCTCTTTCCGCTAGCTTAACTAGCCTTAATCCTCCCGATTTGGCACCCAGGAGGTTAAACTCGCCTCGACTGCGCGTCCCGCTAAAATGACAAAGGACATTCTTTTTTTTTACCCGACTTCGTCGTGAATCTCTCTGAATTTATTATTTGAGAACGGATCACAGAGCCCGTCGCACGCGCAGGGACACGAGCGAGAGAGAGAGAGAGAGAGAGAGAGAGAGAGAGCGCGCAAGAGAGCGAGAGAATGCAAAAGGGGACCGGAATATCCAGCCACTACCGCGTCGCGGGCTCCTCGCTTGTCATGCGCTCCTATCCTTCGCGATCCGCGGTCAACCTAATGTTCGGTCTCTAACTATTAAAAAACATATCTCCATCCTTCCGGTACTAACAAAAAAGTGTTTGTGGTCGAATCTCCATCCTCACCAACCCAAATAACCGGATCCTGGCTGCAACTTCATCTCCACCACGAATGCTGATGATGAAGCTGCAAGGCTCACGTCATTGACGCAGTACGCCAGCGGGCTGAGGCATCCCTCTCCCAATAAAAAACAAATTCCCCTTCCCCGCGTGACAAAAGAATACACAACTCGCCCTGCTCGATCTCACACGGAGGATCACTCGGAAAACCCCAATCACCTTCTCCTTTCCACAACAATCGCATTTTTCGCTCCAGACACGAGGAGGAAAAATGTCGTGAAATGCTCAAATGTTTCAATATATATATATATATATATATATATATATATATATATATATATATATACAATGTCCAGGGTGACTTTTATAAGGTGGCCATGTGTTTTTTAAGGGTCTTGCGCGGTGATTTTGAAACTGATAAAAAATTTAATTTTTAATGGATTTTCACGCTTTCTTTGAAAAAAAATACATCGTATTTTAGTCATGAATATCATTTGCCAGAGAGAATAGCGTATTCTGGAAAAGAATACATAATCCATTTTGCGTGCAGAAGAATGATGTTTATAAATTTCCGAATACGAAACACTCCCGAAAAACTTTATTTGTGCTCCCCGTCATGGAGAAAAAAATAATCGAACATACGATTTAAAGTGGATAGATCGGAGTTTAATCAGTATAACAAATGAGCTAAGTCAGGCATGACAGCGCTATAGGAAGTGCTAGTCTACTGATGTCATAGCTGCAACTTCGAATGATCGGCTGTCAGAGGAAGTTGGTTCAGAGTCCTATGATACGCGATCGAACCGAGGGATGTGAATGTATCCCTGTCGGAGAACATGATTGAAAATAATGTCAATTAAAAAAATGTTCGAGGATTCTGTCTCATCCGGAAGGGATGAGAATATAATATTTTCGATTCCCTCCTTTTTCCCTACGCCTAGCGCAATAGCACGCGATCAGCGTAAAAAGGGGTAGTGCGTGGAAAATAATAGGGTTAAGGAATTGATGTTATATTTTAACCAGGGAGACTAGAGGTAAGGAGTCGACACAGCATGGGCCAATACGTAGTTCCAGCATCTTAAAAAATCCGACTTGCAATAGTTCCAGTTCGTGCCACTAGCAGCTCTCCTGGCAATAACGTCTTAAATAATTATAACAGTCCAAACTTAACGCATGCGCACAAATAATAAAAGAATTTGATTTCGATGTGTCTTTGTGGTCCGCTTTGAGGCTCATTTTTAATATTGTGTTTTGTAATATTGAGAAAATCTACACGAAATTGTTTTCTTCGAAGCCCAAGGTAAGATTATTTTCAATATTCCTCCCAATCAATCGTCATTAGGGTTAACCTTCAGTTTCTTTTTTCTTGCATGTGGTTCAGTTAATGCGAAACATAACCTTTACGCTTCATTCTCCTTGGAGTAATAAGCATAAAATGGAGCATCATTTATTAGTTATTTTCCTTGCAAATACAACCGCAATTTTTTGACAAGTTCCTTTTTTCCAGTGGGCCCTGCCGCTGCCCCTTAAGCGCAACTACTTCAGAAACGTCGACGTCGACGTCTGCCTCCACTTCGTCCGCCTCATTAACATTGAATGGAAAACGTCGTCGTGACACACGCATTTCTTCTGTTTTTGTCTCAATTCTAATTAATTTTGGAGATTGATAATTATTGGATTTCCTTTCGGTCGGTTATAATCCGCGAGCAAGACGCTTCCGCAGATCGTGGCAGTGATTCTTCCAGCAGTACTTTCTTCCGTTGGTCCCATCTCTATTGCGTATTTCATTTGGCTGCTGATTTCTTTATTTCAATTGTCGAATCTCGCCGAGACGCTCCGAATGATACAAAAAATCGTACTGGTCACACAGACCGCAGCTATAAAACGACCGGCCGATGCGATCGAGCTCCAAACGAGTCACCAGGAAATTTGAGCCGAGTGATCGGCAATTAAATATATAAATTACTTTTTATTTTCTTCTCATGACGGACAGGTATATTCATTACAGCTAGAAATAATAATAATAATAATAATAATAATAATGAAGACAAAAGAAAAAAAGAAGAGTATGAAATATGATCAATACTGTCCGTTCTGTTGTGTGCTCACAATAATCATGCACAAGAAATGCTAGTAAAGGGGCGGTTTATCTTCAAGCCTTTTTTATTTATTATTGTGATGAAAATAAAATAAAAAAATACGAGACACTTGAAAAATGGTCCTTATTGTATTGTTTTTTCTGTACTCATGTGTCAGTGTTTGGGACGAAAACCTCGATGGTTTGTAACAACGCCGAGCTATCTGATTCTCCGCGAACGGAAAAGTTTGCCAAAGAGTGTAGTAACGTCGATTCTGCATTTTCTTCGAGCTGTTCTCTCTTCCGGTGGTTCCATTTTCATTGGGTATGTTTTCTGTTTTGTTCGCCTCAATCATCCTCAAGCGGAAAAACTGTACTAGATATTGCGACGGATATCGCTGTTTGCATATTCAATGGCGGCCTTACCAACGTCTTGCAAATATTCAAGATGTTGGAGGTGGAAATTGGTGTACAGTTATATAATTTCTGCATCGAAGCCGACGCCAAACGCATCACGCACGCGGAGACATCTCTGAGCGACGCGGCCAAAAGTGCGCGCGCGCTCCAAAAATCAACCAGGAAAGACGAAGAAGACGAAAATTTGGCTATCGAAGGACAAATGTATGGTGCTGGGATTGCAGACTAACGGTGAAAATTTTTTTTAACTTCTTTTTTTAATTTTTTCCAATAAAAAACTATTCGCAAAACTTTAAACGCGTTTTTCTCGAAACATGGTTTTTCAAAATGGCACGCAGCATAACTCGAACAATTTTCATTTTTTTTACTTGAAATTTTAACCAGATGTGAACATTTACATTATCTTGAGAATGTCGATCGGAATTTTCAAGAACTTTATTTATTGATTTTTTATTAACAAAAAACTTGCCGTTTTTTTCGTCAAAAATCAATTTTTTTTTCAAACGCACGCCAAATCCACAAAAATTGATACTTTTTAAAATCCGATCGACATTCTCTAACTATAGCCCTCTAGATTAATGGTTTTTTTTTTTTGTTCTAGATTCAAAAGTGCACCAGTGGTGCTGCGTGCCACGGAGCCCTGGAAGCAAAACATGTCCCGGGAAGATAGCTGTGGAACCGCCATTTTGTTTTTTTTTACTGTAAAAAAATTTTATAATAAAGTTTAATGTATGCCCGATAACACCATTAAAAGTTTTTTTTCAAATACCTTCAATTTCGGGAGCAAAAAATTAGTGAAAAAACCTTTTTTTTTTGGGCCGTTACAGTGGCCTTACTCCTTCTGATTAATGATATTATTTATCAATTGAATCGTTGAAAGATATGAGAAACGTGCATATGCGTATATGAGAAATAAATATAAAAATTAAAACTTCAACCTCGCTGTTTATCGTTCAAAGACGTTTTCGATGTATTATTGTATTTTCACGATGTAGGTGAAAAATAGAGTACAGAATTGATGGATATAATAATTGTATAAGGGGGAAAAAGCTTGTAAGAAAAAACAAGATTTGAACCCCAGTATCGTCGTGTATTATCCTAGCGCGCTACCCGCGCGCGCGCTATAATAAGATGTAGGTTTCCATTATTTAAGTTGTGGCTACGCTGGGGTTCATATTCGGTTTGGCGGTTTGTTTAGTTGGTGCACCGCTTAATGTCATTAATAATTAGTTGCTATTGTGAGCTTGAAACAATAAGAAAGCGAAATAGGAGAGGTAGACGCAACAGTTGGGTCCCTCGAATGTGCTGTCACAGCACCGAGAGCACTCCAAGAGCACGAAGCGAGTAGGCGAAGCTAATCGATCGGACACATACGATCGCAGCGCCTCCTTAATAGCTGCGTTTTTGCGGTCGTTACGTAAACACTGTGTGTCCACTCCTTACCTCTAGTCTCCCTGATTTTAACGTTGAGGAAAAACTCGACAAGCTCATGTAATTTTAACCGACGTTTTATTATATACAGGGTGACAATTTGGGGATGGCCACCTATTTTTTAATCCATTTAAGCGGCCATTTCGAATCAGTTGAGGTGCACTTTTGGAATAGTTTTTCGGGAACTTTTCGAAAAAAAAATAGGGCTCATGTGAAAAAAATAAATTTCATGGAAAAAAAAAAATTTGTTGAAAAAAAAATGGCATTCCGCGCCGACCGAAGCGAAGTCGACTCGATTTTCAACACGGAAGATCCGAATAGAAGTGGGTCGAAAAATGTTATCACTGAGAAAAACAATATCAAAATTTCGAAATCGAACGATAGTTCAAACGTTGAGTTTGACTTCCGCAGTATCTCGGGAAGGGAGAGGGAGAGAGTAGGCGCTGGAGCTTTCGCTGCTGTGTTCACGTCGCGGCTGTTATGGGGCCGCAAACGTTACCGAAAAACGTCAAGCCGCAGCTGACGTTTCGAGAAGTCAAATGTGTTCACAAATATGCATTTGTGAACAAATTTTGCAGGGCTTTAGGGTCATACGTGCCGCTAAGATAAAAAATGGAGCGATTAAAAAAGCTTCATTTTTTTTCGTCTTTCAACATTGTCCACGGGCTAAAAAAATGCTCTGCCTCAATTAATGCTTGGATGCTAATTCCTTGGCTTCAATTTGGTATTTTTTGCTTTTTGTACGATCATTTGTCGCTGAGATCCCGCCAATACAACGAAAATTCAGATCTGGCGTTGATCATCGATATTTCTTGAAGTAATGATCGTACAGCGAACGGAAGGTGGGTTTCAGAAACTCGAATAACTCCTCCATAAGTTCCTTTTGGTATTTAAACGAAAAGATTTTTTTTAAGCTACATATTGATTCGAATTATTTTTTACATACTTTTTCCACCGTTTTGGCAAACCCACCACCAGCTTGCAAATATTGCAAAAACTATCGATATTTCCAGGTATTTTTTTAGCCGAATACATGGTTGAGATGAAAAAACAATTCGTTAATTTTCTCACTACTTTTGTTTGCATATAATTTAGCAATACATACTCATCAAATCGCACAAGCAAAAACAAATTGCAAAGTTTTGATTTTTTTAAAATCGTTATCCATTAAAGAATCGTATGACGATGCGTGGTAAAAGGTGTATGAAGATTCGCTTGGGGGTATCAATTCGATTTAATGCAACCAATTTAAACTCGCTAAATTATAGCATGCAATCAAAAAAATCGAATCAACACTGAACAGGTGATGATTATATAAAATTTTCTACACATTTTGAAATGAAAAAAAATCACAATATTGGGGGATAGATCTGTTTTTTTTCTTACAATTTCCCATTCACTATACAGTAAATAATTTTAAAAAACCAATTTTTTATGTCTTTTTATTTCAAACTGTTTACAAAATTGCATGAAATTATCATCTGCGATTCTTTTGTGTGCATGCTATAAGTTAGCGAGTGTCACGTCGCGACCAAATGCGTACAATGTCTTTTTAAGCCTAATACCCACGATAGCGGAATTCTCATTTTTCGACGGATCTGAATATTTTCTTTAGAGTTAGGCCTACCACGGCGGAAACGTAGCCTATCCATAATAATATAACTAAGCGTTTCTCGTACCTTCCTACGCGAAAGCGTAGCGGTCTTAACGATATCGAGAACAAATATACAAGCGGGAAAATTTCGAACAGTCTCGTTGTAATCCGAACAGAGTCCGAGTACCAAAAATACACAAAGGAAACCTTCGGGTTACATGGATGACGAACACGTGAAGCGACACGCAAGAAATGCGTGATGATATTCATAAAGACGTACATATATAACGACGCAACGATACCGAATGCTAACGACCATCCAAGAGCGGAAAAATGTCCAAATCCTCAAAATATACACTCGCTAGGAGAAAATCCTCCGACCCAGGAAGTTGCCGCGGTCATAAAACTGCGTTGATATTTCCCATGCGGACTCGCGGGCCTCGGTCAACAAGCCCTATCTCGAGCGTGCGTTCTTGGCGCCGACAAGGCCCCTTTTTCGTCTATATTTTTCCGCGCTCCAGATAAAGAAGCGCAGCTCCAATTCCCGGAAATAGAGCGACGGTTGTGGCTATCGCAACCTACTCCTCGCTCCCACTCTCATTCCAACTTATACATATTTTCCACCAATCCAAAAGAATGCACCCCCAAATGTGCACTCTCCCAGGGGGCCACTCTCCCACCATCTCAGCATCCCAATTTTTCCTACATCCTAGAAGAAGAAAATGACCAAGTCAGTCTTCCGGCAACCACGATCACACAAACTTCTTTTTATCGAGTCTCAATCCGAGACTCCAGTCAGAATCCAGCGAGCTCATATCTAGAGTTCCTTAACCGATATCCATCGCGTTCAATATTCATTTCCTTTCTTGTAAAGCGTACGTTGTCTTGCAACTCGAGTTTATACAAATCTTGTACTTCGAAAGTTCTCTAACAGTTACGTGATAATCTTAAGAATTTTGACATCTGTATTACGCGCAATATTTCATTGTATTTTCCATTCTCGAACCGCGAAATCCACGAACACTAGAATCTGTATCACCGAACATTTGCTGTATCCGTCACACACACACACCCACACCATCTGCGAGCGTTCGGGCCATAGACGAAGGGCCCTTAGTTTTACGACCGTACCTGACACCCAAGCGACTGGGTCATCGCCGAGACGCATCAATGTAAGCGAACACATTTTCACCCTTTCGTCTTCAATTTGTATCTTTAAAATAATAGGATCAACCCATACGGCTGATTCTAATAAATTACGAGTCAATCGAACACAAGTGTCACAACCATTATTTTCAACGATTGGATCATCCACGAAATTCTTTAAAATGATCCTTTCCACCAGCACGTCCCCTTTTTAACCCTCATCCCGTGCTATTGCGCTAGGCGTAGGCAAGAAAGAGGGATACCACACATATATATATGCCCACGTCCCCTCAGGACGTGACACGAGTTAAAATGAGGTGCATTAAATTAAGTTGATACCCTCAATCGAATATTTATACGCCTTTTGTACACGAATAGCTATACGATTTTTCAATCGATAACGATTGAAGAAAGAAAAATTCAACACAAATATTTATTTTCGTTCGTAAGATTTGATGAGTAGTTAATGCAGAATTACAAGCAAACCAAAGTAGTGAGAACGATAACGAATTTTTGTTTTCATCTTAACCATCGTCATTTGTGGTCTAAGGAGCAAGAAATGTGCCCCTTTAATTGTTCATGAAAGTTTGTGTATTCGGATACAAAAAACGGTTAAACCGATCCCTTTGCAAATTTACAGGGTCTTTAGGCATGTATTAAGCTCAAAAAATTCCTGGAAACATTCATCATTTTCCCAATATTCCCAAAGTTGTGATAGATTCTTCAAAATGGTGGAAAAAGTCGTTTTTTAATACTTTTTCGAATCAATACTTACCTTGAAAAAAAAATGTTTTCTCTCAAATGGCAAAATAATTTTATAGAGGAGTTATTAGAGTTTCCGAAACGCACCTCCCGTTCGCTGTACGATGATTAGTTCATGAGATATCGATGATCAAAGAAAAAAAGCCGAATTTTCAATCAATCGGCGATATCTCAGCGACGAGTGGTCGTACAAAGAGCAAAATAATATGAAATTGAAGCTCAAGAATCACGCTAAAAGACCCAAGTTTTGATCCGGCAGGAATTTTTTTTAGCCCGTGGACGATGTTGAAAAACTTTTTGAAAAATGCATTTTTTTAGTCGCGCTATGTTTTTGGTCTATGCCCAGTGTGACGCTTGAAACTCTTCGTGCGGCAATGATAAATGCGATAATGATACAAAAAGTAGATTATTCATTGGATTCGTCGGAATAATGAATCGAAAGATAAATAAGTTGACGTTTCTTAAATTTTGGGGCATCGAGCGATTATGTTAACAAGTTGAAAGCTTTTATTTACTTGATTATTTTATTTCAGATGATTAACAAACTTGGCAATGCATGATTCAACTTAAAAGAAAAGTAAATGAGGAAATGAGAAGAACAATTTTCTGTGGTATCCAAAACGAAAGACCGACATATCATCCACTTTGCGACTACGTAGACCCTTGAAATTTTGCGAAGACGCATCTAACAAGAGGCGAAGATGCGTGATTCGACGACAATAAAACTCATGAATGAATAAATAAATAAATAGAGAAATAATGATTTTCTGTGGGACGCAAAATGAAATATCGATTTCATGCACTTTCCGACAATTTAAAGCAGTGAAATTTTGCAAACATGCTTCTAAGAGGCCCTCATGAAGAGATGCATGGAAAGGAAATCCTAGGAAGAGCTAGGTGATTCTTGGTGACGCTTGATTCTGACCAAGTCCCGATGTTGAGGAAATTCCATGGACCGTGTGTCCCGTACAAAAATTCGAGTAGGGACAAAGTACTGGTCCTGATCTGCCGTTTCTCGAAAATGTTATGCTCCGGTTAGGTGTGTTTGTTGACGTATCATAGAGCGTGGTTGTTAACGTAACAAACATAAAATCGGTGCTTGGAATGGTTCCCGGGGCCTCACTCAACCATTCCGCATATTACTGTCCCGAATCCGTCGCCAATTTCTTCTTTCTTCCAGTCAGATTGCGTCGAGAATTCTCACGATGCTGCGAGATCTGTTATAAGAATATTGATGATGTACGGAAGATAAAATGGGTGCTGCGAATGCCTCTTGAGTCTTCACTCGAACATTCCGGATATAACAGGACCGCTTTTATCTTACGTTCAGTCGTAGTGTGTCAAAAAGTCTGACGATGCCGCGACCCCGATGACAGGAGCAATTGTCATATAACAAAGATAAAAGCGGTGCTCGTGCCGGTTCTGGGGGCCTCAATCGGACATCGACGATGTGACGGCACCGAGTTTGCTCTCACTTTTATGTTATTTCCGGTCATAGTGCGTCAAGAAGTCCGCTGATGCCGTGAGAACGATGGCAGGAGGACTTGATAGTATACAAATGTAAAAGCGGTACTCGAGCCGATTCTAGGGGCCTCGATCGGTAATCCCTACCTACGGTCATTTTTCGTCAAGGAGTCTGACAACGCCACGAGAACGATGACCGGAGCAACGGCTAGTAAACAAAAATAGGAGCCGTGCACGCAATGGTTAGGGGTGCGTCGATCGGTCATTTGCGATACGACGAACCCTAGTTTGCCTCTGCTTTCATCTTACTTCTGGTAATTTGTCGTCACGACGGCTGACGGTGCCGCCAGAACGATGACCGGAGCATTTGCTAGTAAACACAGATGAAAGCAGTACTTACGCTAGTTCTTAGGGCATCGATCGGTGACATTCCCGATACGACAGCCCCGAGTTTGTCTCCGCTTTCATCTTACAAGGAACATCCCTCAGGTGTCCGCCTCCGATTTTGTTGTAACTCAAATACGTGATAGAGCATCGAAAACTTTGAGGCACGTATTTTTTTTTATCGGCGGAAAAACGGATTTAAGGGGGGAAACCGCCCCTCAAAGAAAGGCGTGTCGAGGGGTGATTTTGCAGTTTCACCCAGAAGCAATCCACCGATCTGAATGAAACAAAAACGAAAATTCTTCTAATGAAAAGCGATGAAAAATCCACTATGAAATTGTTAAGAAAAAATTTAATTAGAGGGTAAACCACCCCTCAATTTGCCTTTTTTCACCCCACACTTAAGAGGGTTGTATGCAAATTAATAAAACAGGTATCATTTTGAAGGGCAATTAAAATTAAAGTTGACGGGTTTTTGCGTTTTGGCGGCATAGCACATTTAAGGGGGTAAACCACCCCTAACATAAATTTATTTATCATGGTCGTTTTTTCTGTGTTTAAAGTATATCCGCTGATTTCAAATATTTCTATAAGCTACAATTTAATGTTTTATCATATTTCAAAATTATTACATTCGTCTTAAGGGGTAACTACGCCTCTGACGAGAAACATCATTGAAGTATCCGCTGTCGATTTCGTTGAAACTCATATATGTGGTAAAGCATCGCAAACTATTAAACATGTTTTTTTTTGTATCCGCAGAAAACCGGTGTTAGGGGATGAAACCACCCCTCATAGTTTCTCCCACAAGCAGTCCACCGATCTGAATGAAACAAAATCGAAAATTCCTCTAATATTAAGCGATGAAAAATCCACTACGAGAGTGTTGATTAGAAATATAATTAAGGGGTAAACCACCCCTCCATTTTTCGTTTATCACCCCACGCTTAAGAGGGTTGTATGAAAATTAATAAAACGAGTATCATTTTGAAGGGGAATCAAAATTCCCGTTACCGCGTTTTTGCGTTTCAGCGGAACAGCAAATTTAAGGGGGTAATCCACCCCTAACATAAATTTGTTCATCACCGTCGTGTTTTCTGTGTTTAACATGTATCCGCGGATTCAAAATATACTCCCGCATTTTTAAATTACTACGTTTTTAAATTTTTACATTTTAAGGGTAAACTACCCCTTCTAATTGCTTTTCGTTTGAAGTTTCGCGAAAGGTTTCACGAATTTCGTTAAAACTGTTTTCATTTAATCGGTAATATCAATTTTGTGTTTGTGTGTGCAGGCATATTCGTTTTGAGTTTTAGGAGCGGTACTTTGGGAGTGGGGACATGGGGCTACCCATTACTGATAAGACTCATATTTTCGTGTCGAGACGCTTCCGATTTTAATGTGCACATCCATTAAGCATCTCCATAGGAATAAACATACACTTCTACTATATCATTAATTATAATAATTTCCAGAATAAGTTATAAGGCTCACTTCGTATATTTCGGAACGATGATGCGCCTGGATCAAGCGATAATATAGCCAGCGACGTAGTTTTGTGGAGGAATGTATATTTTTATTATTTTACTGTTTATTTAATTAAACATATTAATGCAACTGAGGGTTTTACAGTAGGTTAACGAACATGTTTTTAATATATTTTGACATATTTCATTTGGGAATCATATCAGCCGATTTAATTAATAGTACTTGGGAAAAGTATGGCAGTCATATGCCGTCAAATCATTATCTCGTGACATATACTTTTTTCATATGATAACTATCAACAATCATGGCTCATAATTCCTGCAATAATGATAGTCGTCAAAAAAATGCTTTAAACACAATGACTTTTTGCACCATGCACATCTGATAATGGCCAAATTATTGCAACCGGGTATTTCACAATGTGTGTTCGATTCACCAAAACCAAAGGTAACAGGATTTTCAAAATCTTCTGGTTTTTTAGATATATAATTACTTTTATACCATGAATATTTATAAAGATTAGAATACCGCGGTGATGAGAGTTGATTGTGTGTAAGTGATTGCAATTTAATTATATTATTCCTCAAGTGCAAATTCATATCAGATTTTAATATTATTACACTGTCTGAAAAATGTCGGACGAAATTTTTCCACACTCTGAATCCAAATACATCGAGCGGCTGAATTTTTCCAGTTGTACCTTTTGGAATAATCATTGGGATTATCTTCTTATCACGAGGTGTCGCTTCATGAACAACCTTAGGGCAGTGTCCACTCCAGGAGTCTATCAATAATACGCTATGTCTCCCGACGTTAGGAAAGAAAACCTTTTCCAACCAAGTTTTGAAATGCTCTGTTAACACAAAACACATTCAATATTTAAAAAAATACTAATCTTGACATCAATTACATTTCATATTAAAAAAAAAATCATTCATCATAATATGTGAGCATACGTACCAGAAGTAAGTTTTCCAGATTTGGATGCTAATACAAAGACGTTTTCTGCTTGAAATAGCGCTTTCTCTACTCGCGGTCCGAATTCACCCTTCGTCTCCTTTAAAACGATGAAAAGTGGGGAAAGTAATTTCCCCTCAGCGCTTATAGTAGGCTGAATTGTATAGCTGTGAGTTATTGAAGAAACTGACTGTACAACGCATTCAACTTTCTTTTCTCCTTCCGTTGCAAGAGTTCGCGCCGAATGAATTTCCATATGAAAACCGCTTTGATCCGAATTATACACATTTTCCGATCCATACTTTTTTATCAGTGGTGCAACATCGGCGACAAATTTTTCTGCATTTTTCCGTAGAAGTTCTTCTTCTCCCGTAGTTTTGCGCGTTACAAATTTATTGATTTTTCTGGATACAATGCGATGCTGTTTTTTAAAATTCCATAGCCAATTATGAGAGGCCTTAAATCGCACATCATTGAAACCTATCTCCTTTTGGGCTTGTAGCGCCCACTTTTGAAGATCAATATCATGTATTATGACACCAGCATCTAGAGCAGTCTTCAAATTCTTCACTGTATATTCAGAAATTTGCGCTAGCTTTTCTTTATAAGTACCGCCTTTATTCAGCTGATGTGCCCAGCGCCGCAATTGTCTTTCAGCCTTGACAGATTTGTATTTCTGTTGGACGGTTTTGAGGCTATAGTTTTTTTTCTTACCAGACCTCCAGTATTGAACTGCTTTATTTTTGTAATCGAAGTTCACCTCATCATCACTGGAACAGGCGTCAGAATCACTACCACCAGTATCCTTTTGCCATACGGTATCTTCGGCAGCATTGGCTTCGTACTGTTTAAATGGTTCTTGAAAAGCGAGCGTTTCTTCCTCTATCATTTCAACTCCATTATAGTCTTGCATGGAACTGATCAATATTTGTTCAAAACCGTCCGCAAGTTCAATTTCCGCGTTGTTAACCGGCGTTTGTGAAATATCCATAGCTTCAAATGTAGCTAGTAGAAGTTTGATAACGTTTATTGGGTTGACTTTCATGGCTGATGAAATTTGTATTATCCAATACACAGTACACTGTTTGTAGCTCACTTTAACGTGAAATGGAAGAATCCGAATGCTAACCGTCTTATAAAGCAAGCGATAAAACTGCAAGCTATTGACAACTTGAACTGCCAGAGGCCAATCACACATTACCCGAAAATGTAAACACATTATCGGGTAATGGATGATTAACGTCTTGCAGTTCAAGATGATAATAGCGTGCAGTTTAATATTTGCCCAGTGTAAAAATTCTGCGTGGAATACAAATTTTGCGCAAATATCGTTATCGCGTCATGACGCGATAAGAATATTCGCGCTGGAAGAATTAGTTATTGCAGTTAGTCGAGAAAAGCTGATACGTAGGCAAATAAACATCGGTCTGTTCGTTGATTGTATAACTTCATACACAGAGATAAAAGATTTCCGAACGGGAGCATTCTGGATAATGACGCATTTAAGAATGGAAGAGTAAACATTTATCTGCGTATGATTTTTTTTACGCGGAATAACAAAAACGAAAAAACCAAATATATTTATATATACCATTTGAATTTTATTAATTGTATCGTTAATATATTTTTGTTACTGCTTTGCATCGCTGCATGGGAGATGCTTTCATCAAAACTTTTGAATTAGAGGAAGAATCATTTCGGTACGAAAATATAATTATGAAAATATGAAAATATGAGCCTTATAAGTAAGGGGTAGCCCCATGTCCCCACTCCCAAAGTACCGCTCCTAAACCTCAAAACGAATATGCCTGCACACACAAACACAACATTGATATTACCGATTAAATGAAAACAGTTTTAACGAAATTCGTGAAACCTTTCGCGAAACTTCAAACGAAAAGTAATTAGAAGGGGTAGTTTACCCTTAAAATGTAAAAATTTAAAATCGTAATAATTTAAAAATGCGGGAGTATATTTTGAATCCGCGGATACATGTTAAACACAGAAAACACGACGGTGATGAACAAATTTATGTTAGGGGTGGATTACCCCCTTAAATTTGCTGTTCCGCTGAAACGCATAAACGCGGTAACTTGAATTTTGATTCCCCTTCAAAATGATACTCGTTTTATTAATTTTCATACAACCCTCTTAAGCGTGGGGTGAAAAACGAAAAATGGAGGAGTGGTTTACCCCTTAATTATATTTCTAATCAACACTCTCGTAGTGGATTTTTCATCGCTTAATATTAGAGGAATTTTCGATTTTGTTTCATTCAGATCGGTGGACTGCTTGTAGGAGAAACTTTGAGGGGTGGTTTCATCCCCTAACACCGTTTTTCTGCCGATACAGAAAAACATGTTTAATAGTTTGCAATGCTTTACCACATATATGAGTTTCAACGAAATCGACAGCGGATACTTCAATGATGTTTCTCGTTAGAGGGGTAGTTACCCCTTAAGACGAATGTAATGATTTTGAAATATGATAAAACATTAAATTGTAGCTTATAGAAATATTTAAAATCAGCGGATATACTTTAAACACAGAAAAAACGACCGTGATAAATAAATTTATGTTAGGGATGGTTTACCCCCTTAAATGTGCTATGCCGCCAAAACGCAAAAACCCGTCAACTTTAATTTTAATTGCCCTTCAAAATGATACCTGGTTTATTAATTTGCATACAACCCTCTTAAGTGTGGGGTAAAAAAAGGCAAATTGAGGGGTGGTTTACCCCCTAATTCAATTTTTTCTTAACAATTTCATAGATGATTTTTCATCGCTTTTCATTAGAAGAATTTTCGTTTTTGTTTCATTCAGATCGGTGGATTGCTTCTGGGTGAAACTGCAAAATCATCCCTCGACACGCCATTCTTTGAGGGGCGGTTTCCCCCTTTAAATCCGATTTTCCGCCGATAAAAAAAATACGTGCCTCAAAGTTTTCGATGCTCTATCACATATATGAGTTTCAACAAAATCGGAGGCGGACACCTGAGGGATGTTCCTTGTTAGTTCCGGTTATTTTTCGTCAAGAAGGCGGACGATGCCGCGAGAACGATGACCGGAGCATTTGTTACCAAACAAAGATAAAAGCAGGGCGCGCGATGATTCTTGTGATCTCATCCTCGGCGCGAGGACACCGTGTTTCTCTCTCCTTTCATTTCTCTTGCGGGAATTTTTCGTCCAGAAATCTGACGATGCCGCAAGAACAATGACCGGAGCGTTTGTTATTAAACAAAGGTAAAAGCAGAACTAGCGATGGATTTCGGGGTCTCGGTCGGACATCCCCGACTCGACGGCCCCAAGTTCGTCTCTGCTTTCATCTTAATTCCGGTCATGTTCATCAAGCAAGCTAACGATGCCGCGAGAACAATGTCCGGAGCGTTTGTTAGTAAAGAAAGATGAAATCAGTGCTCGCGATGATTTTGGGGGCCTCGATTGGTCAGTCCCGATATGATGGCCCTGAATTTGTCTCTGCTTTTATCTTACTTGTGGTCATTTTTTGTCGAAAAGTCTAACCGTACCGCGAGAACGATGAGCGGAGCATTTGTTAATAATCGAAAAAAGCAATGCTCGCGATGGTACTTGGGGTCTCGTTCGGTCATCCTCGACGCGCCGGCCCCGAGTTTGTCTTTGCTTTCACCTTACTTCCGGTCATTTTTCGTCAAGAAATCGGACGATGCCGTCATACCGATGGTCGGAACATTAAAAAAAAAAACAAAGATAAAAGCAGTGCTTGCGATGGTTCTGGGGGCCTCGATCGGTCATTCCCGATACAACGGCCCCGACTTTGTCTCTGCTTTCATCTTACTTCCGGTCTTTTTCCCCCAAGAAGTCTGACAATGCCGCGAGAATGATGACCGGAACATTTGCTAGTGAATGAAGCAGTGCACGCGATGGTTAGGGGTGTCTCGATCGGTCATTCCAGATACGACGGCCCCGAGTTTCTCCCTGCTTTCGTCGCACTTCCAGTCATTTTTCGCCCAGGATCCTAACGATGCCGCAAGAACTACGACCGGAGCGATTGTTATTAAATAAAGATGAAAACAGCGCTCACGATGGTTTTGGGGGCCTCGATCGGATATTCCCGATACGGCGGCCCCGACTTTGTCTCTGCTTTCATCTTACTTCCGGTCATTTTTCGTCAAGAATACACGATTCCGCGAGAACGATGACCGGAGCGTTCGTTACTAAACAAAGATGAAAGCAGTGCTCCCGATGGTTTTGGGGGTCTCGATTGGTCATTCCTGATACGACGGCCCCGAAGTTTTCTCTGCTCTCATCTTACGTCTGGTCATTTGTCATCGAGAAGTCCAACGTTTCTGCGAGAACGATGAGCGGAGCATCTTTGTTTTTTCTTGAATGTTCCGATCATCGTTATGACGGCATCGTCCGATTTCTTGACGAAAAATGACGGGAAGTAAGATGAAAGCCAAGACAAACTCGGGGCCGGCGCGTCGAGGATGACCGAACGAGACCCCAAGTACCATCGCGAGCATTGCTTTTTTTGTTTATTAACAAATGCTCCGCTCATCGTTCTCGCGGTACGGTTGGACTTTTCGACAAGAAACGACCGCAAGTACGATAAAAGTAGTGACAAATTCAGGGCCATCATATCGGGAATGACCAATCGAGGCCCCCAAAACCATCGCGAGCGCCGATTTCATCTTTCTTTACTAACAAACGCTCCGGACATTGTTCTCGCGTGCACGGCTCCTATCTTTGTTTACTAGCCGTTGCTCCGGTCATCGTTCTCGTGGTGTCGTCAGACTCCTTGACGAAAAATAACCGTAGGTAAGATGACAGCAGAGACGACCTCCGGCCCGTCGCGCCGGCGATTACCGATTGAGGCCCCCAGAACCATCACGAGTACCGCGTTTACAGTTGTATACTGTCAAATCCTCCTGCCATCGTTCTCACGGCATGAGCGGACTTCTTGACGCACTATGACCGGAAATAAGATAAAAGCGAGAGCAAACTCGGTGCCATCTTATCGCCGATGTCCGATTGAAGCCCCCAGAACCGGCACGAGCACCGCTTTTATCTTTGTTTTATGACAATTGCTACTGTCATCGGGGTCGCGGCATCGTCAGACTTTTCGACACACTACGACTGAAAGTACGATAAAAGCGGAGACGGATTCGGCCCTGTCATATCCGGAATGTTCGAGT
The DNA here is from genome assembly GCA_951751655.1 of Ophion costatus. Lineage (NCBI taxonomy): Eukaryota > Metazoa > Arthropoda > Insecta > Hymenoptera > Ichneumonidae > Ophion > Ophion costatus. The sequence continues at coordinate 12,428,475 of OX632361.1, read as the reverse complement.
GAAGACTCAAGCGGCATTCGCAGCACCCATTTTATCTTCCGTACATCAACAATATTCTTACAACAGTTCTCGCAGCATCGTGAGATTTCTCGACGCAATCTGACTGGAAGGAAGAAGAAATTGGCGACGGGTTCGGGACAGTATTATCCGGAATGCTTGAGTGAGGCCCCGGAAACCATTCCAAGCACCGATTTTATTTTTGTTACGTTAACACCCACGCTCTATGATACGTCAACAAACACACCTAACCGGAGCATAACAACATGTTTGCAAAATTTCAGTGCTTTAAATGGTCGGAAAGTGCATGAAATATCGATGTTTCATTTTGCGTCGCACAGAAAATCATTATTTCACTATTTATTTATTTATTCATTCATGATTTTTATTGTCGTCGGATCACGCATCTTCGCCTCTTGTTAGATGCGTCTTCGCAAAATTTCAAGGCTCTACGTAGTCGCAAAGTGGATGACATGTCGGTGTTTCGTTTTGCATACCACGGAAAATTGTTCTTCTCATTTTCCCATTTACTTTTCTTTTAAGTTGAATCATGCATTGCCAAGTTTAATAATCATCTTAAATAAAATAATCAAGTAAATAAAAGCTTTCAACTTGTTAACATAATCGCTCGGTGCTCAAAATTTAAGAAACCTCAACTCATTTATGTTCCGATTCATTATTTTGACGAATCCAATGACCAATCTCATTTTTGTATCATTATCGCATTTATCATTGCCGCACGAAGAATTTCAAGCATCACACTGGGCAGAGACCAAAAACATAGCGCGACTAAAAAAATGCATTTTTCAAAAAGTTATTCAACATCGTCCACGGGCTAAAAAAAATTCCTGCCTGATTCAAAACTTGGGTCCTTTAGCGTGATTCTTGAGCTTCAATTTCGTATTATTTTGCTCTTTGTACGACCACTCGTCGCTGAGATATCGCCGATTGATTGAAAATTCGGCTTTTTTTCTTTGATCATCGATATCTCATGAACTAATCATCGTACAGCGAACGGGAGCTGCGTTTCAGAAACTCGAATAACTGCTCTATGAAATCCTTTTGCTATTTGAGAGAAAACATTTTTTTCAAGCTAAATATTGATTCGAAAAAGTATTAAAAAATGACTTTTTCCACCATTTTGGAGAATCTACCACAACTTTGCAAATATTGGGAAAATGATGAATGTTTCCAGGAATTTTTTGAGCTTAATACATGCCTAAAGTCCCTGTAAATTTGCAAAGGGATCGGTTTAACCGTTTTTTTTATCCGAATCCAGAAACTTTCATGAACACTTAAAGGGGCACATTTCTTGCTCCTTAGACGTCAAATGACGATGGTTAAGATGAAAACAAAAATTCGTTATCGCTCTCACTACTTTGGTTTGCTTGTAATTCTGCATTAACTACTCATCAAATCTTACGAACGAAAATAAATGTTTCTGTTGAATTTTTTTTTCCTCAATTGTTCCCAGGAATGAATCGCCAATGCTGACAATTAAGCCAACGCTTGGCCGAACATTGGCATTCGAGAGTCGGTACTCAATGCTGGCTCAGCTTACAGCCAGTTTGTACGTTGTAATAACAAGTTCCCTCTGAGCCGATGGTTGGCACCCAATGCTGGCCCAATGTTTAGCCAATCAAATCTCACGAGGTACACCCGATACCTAGCCGATGTTTGATTCCCAAGCCCGGGCCTACGGTTGGCTGATCATATTTACCGATTGGCAATCAAACCTATTTTCTATGATCGGCATAAGAAAGATCACAAACTATTGGCCATTGTTTGGCTCGGATAAATGTAGCCATTACATTTTTAGTAGCTTATCGCCAACGTTGATCCAATGTTGGTAAATAGCTGTCATCCGACCGCTTTCAAATTCATACACGTTTTTTATTATTAATTTAAAAATCATGTTTTCAACCGATCTTACATATAAATTTACAGGGTTTATGATAAACTTTTTCAAACAAATACTTAAAAAATATTAATTTAGTTGCATAAAATTAACGATTACTTTATTCGCATAAAATTAACGAGCGAGTGAGCATATATGTAGCGAAAGATAAATGGAGAATCTATTATTTTATTTAAACATAAATGTATATCTATGTATATGTACGTATATTTATAATCATAAATGTATATAAATGTATATGTATATGTTTATATAAAAAGCGAGTTTCCACGACATATATCGTATCTCGATGGACGATTGGGCGTTCAAGCTCGTTTCACCGTTACGTGCCAATGCTAAGCCCACACTCAGAATTCAAACTTGGCCCAGCGTCGGGCCTGCTGTCAGTATCTAATACTGAGGCAGCAATCGGCAAGTGGTCGGTAAATGGTCAGCAAATGGTGGATACTGTTTCGGAAATCTCATATGCTTGCTTAGTTTCACAGAGCACATTTATGTTTGAACTCTCGTATTTTGCACGGCGTAAACATATAAAAATCATCATGCATAAACGATCATATTATCATGTGAAAAAAAGTCGAGCTCTAAAAAAAGTAAAATATTCGAGCGATTTTAAACCCGATACAATCGAGGGTGAAAAAAATGCATGTCATCAATTTACGTGCGACGATTGTCAAATCAGTAAATTTCGAGATGACAGTGACAGTGAAAATGACGGAATTTGTGCAGAAATAAAACAAAATGAAGACAAAAATGAGTGTGGTGATACAAGTCAACTTCATTTTGAAACAATTTCTGAGAGTACGGAGTACGGAGAAAATGAGCAGAGTGACACTTCTGAAAAAAATGAACAAAGTATGGACAACAGTGACAACCAGTTCGATAAAACTGACGAAGTCGAGAAAATCAATTATTCAGAACTCCAAACGAGTAACCCGGAAAAAATCGATCAAGGACAAATTGATAGAACTGGCATTGCGCCATGCTGGTAATTTGAGGCATAACGTTCTCACCGATTTTCTGAAACTTCTAAGATCGGAAGGATGCACTGATTTGCCTCAAACTGCCCAGGTTTGTTAGGTAATGTGCAGTGCAATAACATAAAGCTCATGGTGAGCAAAAAAGAAACTGCTGGGAGTTTCATCTACTTGGGAATAGAAATTCAGCTCCAAAAAATGATATCACTGGAGATTTATACAGAGGAGAAAATCGAAATTTGTGTTAACGTCGATGGAGTTCAGGTGTATCGAAACTCCAATAAACAATTTTGGCCCATCGTCATGAAAGTTTTTCACCCAAAATACGAGAGTGCTCCTCGTCTCGTGGCTTTGTACTTGGGCGATTCTAAGCCTCAAGATGTAAAGGAATTTTTGTCCGATTTTGCGTCAGAAGCTGAAAGCTTAATAAGAAATGGTGTAGAAATCAGCGGAAAACATTATTCTTTTCGTATCAAAGCCGTGATTTGTGACAATCCAGCACACTCATTCTTAACATGCTGCAAGGGCCACACTGGCTTTCATGCATGTGAACGGTGTGTTACCCCTGGCATCACCGTGAATAAAAAAAGAGTTTATCCGGATCTGCATTGTGCAAAGCGTACAAAAAAATCATTTAACTTGAAAAAAGATCCTGAACATCATCTACCGGATCTGGTTTCACCTTTACTAAAACTGCCAAAATTCTGTCATGAAGCTCCTATTGGAAAAACGGATATTAAGAAAGAGTCGTCAGCGAATAAAAATTAAAAAACTGCAGTATTTCAGACGTTTAATGGCGTCACTGGAGTTGCAGATACCGAGTGATTTTCAAAGAAAGGTGTTCGATGTGGACGAGCTGTCAAAATGGAAAGCCACTCAATACCGATTTTTTAAAATTATATTGTGGACCGATAATCCTTCAATATATGCTATCGAGTGCCCTTTACAAACACTTTGTGTTGTTGTCAGTGGCATGTTGCCTACTGAATAGCGAAAAACTCACTGTCACTTATTGCGATTACGCAGACTCCTTATTGAGAAATTTTTTTTCTCTCATCCCAGTATTGTATGGAGTGGACTCACAGGTTTTGAACATCCACAATCTCATTCATATTTCGGATGATGTGCGACACTTCAAGGTCCCATTAAGTGAAATATCTGCTTTTTGGGCAGAACATTTTTTGGGCAAATTTAAAAAATTAGTTCGCCCTCCGAAAAACCCTCTGGCTCAAGTTGTGAATCGTTTAACGGAACTGGACGCTCTCGACTACTCAAAAGTAGTGCCTCGGCAGACCATCGACAGTGCTGTTTTTTCATGAACGGGTCTACGATAAAGTTGAATTGCGCGGCATAATCATAGAATCGAAATATCCGAACAATATTGTGCAACTAAAGAACGACGAAATTTTAATTGTTGTGAATATTTTCAAAAATGAAAATTACGGTGAAAATTCAGAGGCAAAATACATGATAAGAGGATATCAAGTGGCGCTAACAAATATTTTCTCAATTCCGGATGACTCTAAAAAATTTGGATTATTTTAAATTGAAAACATATCACAAAAATCGGTAATTGTGCCCGTTACGGAATTCTCAAATAAATGTCTGAGATTACGCCTGGAAGGCGTTTCATATGCGGTCACACTGCTTCATTCGTGAGTAACCAATTATATTTAAAAGATCGAATAAAATTTTATAGAAATTTTTTGAAAATAATTTGTTTTTAAACTGTATTTAAATAGTTTTCTGTACCATTTTTTTCAGTTAACATTACTTACATTTTGATTATGTTGTTTTTTTAATTATTATTTATTATTTATTGTTTTCTTTTCAGCTCATCGAATTAAAACAAAAATCTATTTCAAATTTGCTGCGTATCTACAGAAGGCGCTACGTGTGTAGATGCCATGTGACTCCGCAGTTTTGCGCGCGTAGAAATCACCCACGTTGTGTTCTCATCGCATCAAGAATAAATCGTTCATGACTAGTGCAAGCGAATTGAGACAGCACGGACAAAAAAATGCCATCAGTAAGAGAAAAAACAGAAAAGTAAGTGCAAAAATAAAAAATATGAGATCAAATTTTTTTCATACGTTTTATAGTAATTTTAACTTCACATAACCTCTCATAACCTCTCCGGAAAACCGGACAGCAAAAAATACGGAGTGCGCAGAACCTGCAGAAAATTCAGATACGATTGATAAGATAAAAAGTTTCAGTATCATCGAGCTAGAGGAAAAAAAGAGAAAAATTCCCATTGTCGATCTTGTTCCGAGCTCGTGGATTTCAAAGTCCGATAATGGTAACATGATTTGTCGGTACCTGGAATGTTCTGCTACGACGCTTACCAAGTGGGTGAAGGAAAAAAAAGCCTTGCGATAACTGGATTTCCCACGTCGTAACCACCGTTCTTAACACAGCGAGTGAGTATAAAATTATAAAATAAAAATAAAAAATTCTTGACATACATTTTCTAATGTAGAGATAGGCTTCGGCGAGAGTCGGCAATGGTGGAGAAAAGTGTATACAAATACATTTGTTGTATTTCTACACATTTTTTCCAGGCGTCTGTCATCGTGACAGGCTCCTGCGGTAGACTCGTGCCGAAGTAGGATATTTTCACTTTTTCAAATGCCTACATTGTTGCTACCTCTTACAGCATTAATATTCTAAATCTATATTTCAGAAAACTATGACCAAGGGATGCGTCGTTTGAAAAGGGCTCTCAAAGGAATGGAATTGCAAGGCGAGGACAGCGAGGCCAGTACACACATTCTAGATAATGTGGGAAAAATGCAACTGTCATTGATGTAGACGCTAGACGAGGAACAGCCACTGCCAGAGCTCAACGACAAATTAGATCTCACCACCATGGATAGCACGTTTAAAAAAATGCAAAACCCCCAAAAGATAAAAAATACGAGTTTACCGTAATGAAAGAAAATAATTCACTTTTTTACTTGTACAAATTCAACAGAAATTCCTATCGATGCGGACGTTATAGTCACAAGTTTGAATGAGGGAACCGTTTTAGTTTTTGGTAAGCGATTTGCATTCAAATCACGTTAAAAATCTGTTTAAAATATGTTTATTCACAATGTTATATTGCTACCTTTGTGTTGAGAAGTTTCTGTAAAAGAATATTTTTTGTTACAGATCGAGTATTTGAGAAAACAGCACTCGAAAATGATCAACACAATTATCGTGCTGAGAACAATAATAACTGCGTTCGCAATGGAGACCAGTTTGTCAACAGGGAATCAGCTCTGATTGGTAAGGCGTTTTTGTTGAAAGTTTCTTTTGTTAAAAAAATGATTTGTTAAAATGATTTTCGTTTTTTAATGAACTTTCTACCATATACAGTAACACCCCGCTATAGGAGTCCTCGTTATAAGAGAATTTCCCCTTCTTTTCGCTCAAGTGAGTTTTATCGCTTCCCCCACTCCATCTGTGTACGTCAGGTTGTCTTAGCTTTGGCGTGGACTCTTCGTTATAAGCGAACGAGTGATTTGCGAATCACACGTGGTTAGACCCCAGAGATTATCATTAGATATTATTCTCATGTATACATTCATGTTATGTACATACATATATACATGTATATTCGGTACGGTATATACGTGACATGACGCATATCTGTGCATGTGTGTGTGTGTGTGTGTGTGTGCGCGTGCGTCCGTGCGTGCGTCCGTGCGTGCGTGCGTGTGTGTGTGTGTGTGTGTGTGCGTGCGTGCGTGCGTGCGTGTGTGTGTGTGTGTGTGTGTGCGTGCGTGCGTGCGTGCGTGCGTGCGTGCGTGTGTGTGTGTGTGTGTGTGTGTGTGTGTGTGTGTGTGTGTGTGTGTGTGTGTGTGTGTGTGTGTGTGTGTGTGTGTGTGTGTGTGTGTGTGTGTGTGTGTGTGTGTGTGTGTGTGTGTGTGTGTGTGTGTGTGTGTGTGTGTGTGTGTGTGTGTGTGTGTGTGTGTGTGTGTGTGTGTGTGTGTGTGTGTGTGTGTGTGTGTGTGTGTGTGCATAACATGCACGTATATAACGCGGACCCTTATAACGAGGTAGTACTGTACTGTATATATATTTTTAATACAATAAAGCTTAAAAAAATCATTTCGCAGACAAAAATTAAAATAATGTTGTAAGGAAATAATATCTTCCCAGACTCATTGAAAATGCATTTCGATCGAAAACTCGAAGAAGTGCAAGACTCGCTCAACTCGCTCAATCGGAAATTAGAATCCGTAAAACGAAGCAGTTTTTGGGACTTCGATAAAAAAATAAATGAAGTGAAAAATTTAATTACTTCAGCGCCAATAGCGGCTATTCATCAAGAAGAAGATGCCCGAACAACAATCGGTCGAAATTTACCGATCAAAACTTTTGAGGAATTATCCGCATTTGAGGAAGAATTGCGGGTAGATGCTGAAAAGAGAAATGACCTGGTATTTCCGTTTCTCTTAAATACGTTTTGTTACTCTGGGTGTAATCACTGAATTCTTTAATCCTTATTATGTCTTATTAATTTTTCAGAAACATTTCTTCTGGTCTACCACCGTTGGAACGAAATCGGTCAAAGATGACATTGCAATCATTATGCCTGCGCTGATGGAGAAAGCAGTGCAGCTCGAGTACAGCGATGTTGGCAGGAAAACTAAGGTGAACGTGGGGAAGCTAAATTTCAGTTCCACAATTTCTTTTCAGTGCATCAAAGGTATAGTATAATACTATAATTTACATTCATTTATCTCAGCAAATTTACGTAGTATAAGCTTTTTCTTACTTTTTTCTTTGAACAATTCGATTTTTCTTATAACGCCAAAATAGATTTTATTTCAACATCATCGCGAATACTTGTTGTATTTAAGATTTTCCGTTATACGTCGTATTTACCGAGCTCGTGAGAGCTCTGTCCCCCCCCCCGCTTTCATGCTCCTGCCACGATATCGCAATGTATATGTATCCCTTACTCGTTACGTCTCTCTTCTCTCGTCTCATCTAACTTTTTTCTCTCCACGATTTTCAGTTAAAAACTCATCTTGCTCTTCATATACCTGACACAACGTGTCAGGTATATATAGTCCTCCAGAAAATTTAAAAACAAAAGTTTGCCAGAAACGATTTTAATCATCATTATTAATTTGACCGATGTAAAAGTTTAAAATTCAGGAGATTTTTTATATCGGATCTCTAGTGAGAAAATGAATCTATTGAGTCGTTGAGTGAATACTATGCAGAGTTTCACTTCTAAAAATGCAAATTTTCGGTATTTGATTCACGGATGTGTAATGACTGTTTCTTTTACAGAGATTATCGAAAAAAAATGTTCAGCCACAGCCACGGAACCACTTAAAATAGTGCCGAAAATAAGCCGCTGGTTGGCTGGTGCCAGTAATCGTGCTGGAGGACGATGCGAGAGAATTTTCGTAAACGACGAAAATCCAGCTGACAACGTAAACGTTCGCAATGAGGAACCAAATAATAATTTAAAAAACACACGATTTTACGTACGATTATCGACTCGACGATACAGTTCTTGCAAGTGAAAACTCTCACTTGATAATGGCTGCACTCGACAACTATCGTGGATGAAGTTAAGCAATGCAAAAAGTTGTGGAGAATTTTTTTTTCACCTCAATATATTTTTTTCAACGCTAGTAGAATATTCTGTACTTGCCGCCACTATAGTTTTACTCACAATCGGGTAATGCTCCCAGGGACCACATAACATCTACAAGGAAAAACACATTCCGTTTATAAATGGGCGACCGCGGAAATATGTCAATTTTTGTCATCTACCAATTCATTAGGTTCTCTTCGATACATTTTTCTCGATTGAATTCTCTCGTCTCTCTGTTTTCCTCTCGTTTTCGATCGAATTCTCGGGGACCTCGATCGAGAATTTCCATCAGCTCGCCTTAAGCATAGCGCGACATTTATTTACATATTTCGAAAAATGTTATTCTCAAAGCTGGTCGGCAAAGTTCGTGTACTCGCCAAGAGCTCCACAGAAATTTTGCCCGTTCGTGGCACCTTAGTTAAAAAGTAGAACAGAACAGTTATTTGGCGAGAGATATCTTCAAAAAAATTCAACTCAAAGAGGATATTACGATATGTGATAAATATACATATATATTTATATAAATGTGTGTGTGGAAAAAAATGAAAAAAACATACATGTAGTAAAAGGATTAAAAGCGTAACTATGATTAGATACGTTACTATTGGTGACTATTTTGTTTTTCCTATTTTCCTCTACTAGCGAGTGCAGGTACAATGCTCTTGCGTACACCTTTGCTCAGACGTATATGCAAACAACGTCGACTCCATTGCTCCTACTTTTTTTTCTGTGTCGTTGCGCGACCCACGAGATCAAGCTCTCGAGCCTCAACTGCCTATAACCCCTTTTTGCGTTATATATATATATGGTAAATGTCCCAATTATGGAACAGCTAAGGATCTGGGGGATTGAATTCGGTGAGAAAAAATAGAAAATAAAGAAAATAACCATCGCTTTCATGTTCATGTTCAAATGATACTTTGATATTTTTACTTTCGAAAAATCACCCTTTAAATTATTTTTGAATGATTTCAAATGAAAAAAAAGAATAACAATGCGAAGCATGCAAATGTCCCAATTATTGAACACTGGAACTGCCTATGGCCCTAATACTGAACAGGCATGTCCCAGTTATTGAACACTCTCGAGAATCCATTTTCCGCTCTGAAAATATTATTTTGAGTACAATATTAAGAAATAAAAGCAAAATCAAGCACTTAAATAATCTTTTAATGATCATGTAAAAATACAAAAATATATATGTAGTCCCTTTTGAAATGTATATTGTAAAATGATTTACAATGATAAGAATATTTTATATTATATATTCTTGATTAAATCAAGGGTATGTAAAAGATTTTTGTCATTGTAATTCGTTTTCAACACGTATTGTTTTTGCAAGCTATATATATATATATATATATGCAGTTCGCATAAAACGATAGCAAGCCAACGTTGGCCCAGCATGGATTTAATACTGGCAAATCTCAAGCCAACGCTGGCTTGATATTGGCTGTAAGTCGGCTAATTACCGATATAAAATCAACGCTTCATATCTTGCTTGCCCGACGCTTGGCCAACGCTCGTCCGCTGCCATTGGCCGAATAATTCATTTCGACAATAAGCCGATATTCGGCCGAGACTCGACCAGTGTTGGTTCGAATTTGGGTCGACGTCGGTTCGGCGATGGCGTTACAAAACCAGGCGATACTCAATAGTGATCTACGGGCCAACGTTGGCTACCAACGCTGGGCCGAACATAGAAATCGACGGAGGCCCGGACTTATCATTTAGGCTCTTAGCCATCCGTCGCCCAGTGCTGGCAGCCAACTGTCGGCCATCCATGAACAACGGTAGGCGCAATACTGGGCCAGCGATGGCCCATTTGTATATTTTTTCCTGGGTTATCGATTGAAACATCGTATTCGTGTACAAAAGGCGTATAAAGATTCGCTTGAGGGTATCAACTTAATTTAATGCACCTCATTTTAACTCGCTAACTGATAGCATGCAAACAAAGGAATCGCAAATGATAATTTCATGCAATTTTGTAAACAGTTTGAAATAAAAAGAAATAAAAAATTGGTATTTTAAAATTATTTACAGAATCGTTAATGGGAAATTGTAAGAAAAAAAAACAGATCTATCCCCCAATATTGTGATTTTTTTTCATTTCAAAATGTGTAGAAAATTTTAGAAAATCATCACCTGTTCAGTGTTGATTCGATTTTTTTGATTGCATGCTATAATTTAGCGAGTTTAAATTGGTTACATTAAATCGAATTGATACCCCCAAGCGAATCTTCATACACCTTTTTAACACGCATCGCCATACGATTCTTCAATGGATAAAGATTAAAAAAAACATCAAAACTTTGCAATTTGTTTTTGCTTGTGCGATTTGATGAGTATTTAATGCTAAATTACATGCAAACAAAAGTAGTGAAAAAACTAACGAATTTTTTTTTCATCTTAACCATGTATTCGGCTCAAAAAATACCTGGAAATATCGATAGTTTTCGCAATATTTGCAAGCTGGTGGTGAATTTGCCATAACGGCGGAAAATGTATGTAAAAAAAAATTCAAATCAATATGTAGCTTGAAAAAAAATCTTCGTTCAAACATCAAAAGGAACTTATAAAGGAGTTATTCGAGTTTATGAAACCCACCTTCCTATTTTACCCTATCTCATACGTGACAACGCTAAAAGAACGATGATAAAAAATAAATGATTTGCATCATCAGAATTATCGCAAGTTTTCTCGTGCGAATTTAAGGGAACAAACGCGGTTTGGAGGATCGGTTGTTTTCTGGAGAATCGGAGATGGCAGGATACAGATCATGTGTTGCAGCGTTGATATTGGCCCTCTGGTTCAGGTGGAGGGGCCGACACGAGTTGATGAAGTTCTTGCCCTGTCACTGCATCCGTTGACGTTTTCTTCTTGGGTTGTTTAGCCAGGTGCATCAGGAGGTACATAACCGAGCTCCGTACTGCACCGACAAGATAGATCGACCAGCCGTACACAGGTTGTCGGCTGTTTGCATGGATCACCGTATCTATTAGGAGCTTGATCGCTCGCACGATGGGTGACGTTTGGGTGAAACCAGCGCTTGCTGTCCCGAATCGAGTGGATTTTTTTCCCAGGTGCGATCCCAGATGGAGTCCGCTTGGTGTTATAGTTTGTCGTTATCCAGGAGATTTAACAACTTGTCCTCCGGATTGGTAATGTTCTGACCACTGATGCCATATTGCGGTGCCATATTGTTCACGACAGCAGGTTTCTCCACGGGAAACATTACGCGATCTCGTACGTTGTCGATATCTTCTTTGGAGTACATCGCACAGGTTGCTGATGATGTTGGGTTGATGTATTGTCAAGTAGAGTTCGTCGATGGGTTCATGTTTGCAGGTGGTGTGCCTTCGACCAGAACAGGGATGAACTTGTACCAAGTGTCTCCGAAAAGGCAATATGAGGGAAGTAAGGAATTGCAGGTTGTTTTGAGTTTCTATTTGGTAATTGGTTATATGTGAGCTCGAGGAGTAAGGAGAAATTTTTCGTTCCCACGAGTGACAGACAGTTGATCGTACAATTCTTTCAATCTGTTCAGATTTTCTTGTATTCTTATACATTAAATAACGTGTACTCTTTCGCCAGAAAATACTGCTACATAACTCGGTTTCTTTGCTAAATTGTACACAATTTGTCCGAGGTTTTAATCGCTGATAACAAATTACTTTGGAGCATTTGGCGCAATTTTTCACCGTTGCGTAAGAATACCGTAATAAAATGATTTGCTAATGTAATATAATTACTACGTATATGAATTTCAAATGTACGTAGGCAATTATATCTCGGTTCGCGACGGGAAATCTCTCTTGAATCGTGAAATAGCTAGTTCGGTGAGTTTTGAACATGAGCAAGTTCGGATGTTTTGTACTGAGGATACTGTAATAAAAAAATTTGAACCGTTTTTCCGGTTACGATTGCAAAGCTGACATCGTCAAACGTTACAGAGTAGATTGATAACGGCCATCTAAAAAACAAGGTACTTATTATGATTATTTATTCAATTAGGATCAAAATCGGGCTTTGGACACCCTTGTGTTTTTTTATTGGGGACTTATGCATTTCGTAGAAAATTGAATCGTACTGTTTAGTCGGTACGTATTGCAAAGTTTCCGAACAAATTAATATTTTTATTCGATTGTTCTAGAATGTTTCTTTCATGGTATTAATTACATCTGCTGAAGTTAAATGTTCGACATGTTGGCAGTGACAAAGACTGATTGGCTGGAGATTGAGAGTTCCGCAATATTTTTTTTTTTTAATTCTCTTACGCTTGAATTAACGTTTTTAGATATTGAAGATAACGATCGGGCTTTATCGCCACGGATTACCAATGCAAAGTGGTATTTTTTTCCGAAACCCTTTTTTTACTGTAGGCTTGGCCCACTGAAGCGTCTTTGCAGTGGGGAAGCGTGTTCTATTTTAATAATTTCTGTCCTTCAAGGTCATACGGCTTTGAGTCGATGGAATAAACTAGATTATCGTTTCGAAAACAGAACAACTCTTTGGTGTTGACGCAATTCGTAATTTTTTAAATTTTGATGTTTTTCTTTCCTCCGCTGGAGGATCCTCGTTTTCGGAGGGTTGTGAAATGAGAGAGCTGGAATCTGAATTTGTCGAATTATCGAAATTAGGATCAGCGTGATTTCTGGAGCGATGGATTGGAAGTGCTTTGCGCTGGTTAGGGCCTTCAGCTGATTTCGGGGCAAGGCCCTCTGCGGATCGCCCATTGCATATGGGTTTGGCTGTCTCAGTCTCTGTCTCATCGTCGGTACTCTCTCTATAGTATATGGGCTTATGAGTGAGGCGCGCAAGGTGCCGGGGTTCGAAGTGCGCGTCTACGAGTTTGGGACTAGGTGCATTGACCGTGGTCATAGCACCCACACCAGATATTTCGTTCTCTTGTTGTCTTGGTTTTTCTAATTCTGACAGTGTATCGTTTTTTATTATTGTTCGTTTTTGTTCTAGTGCTTTCCTCGCTACAGAATTTTTTGTTGAATTTCCTTGGTCATCGCCTGCATTAGAGCCATGGCAAGGTTTTATTTCGACATTTTTCGTCGAAATTTTTGGGTTGGCCGCTATTGGGCTTTGGACTCGCGTTCTTATTTTGCAATCTACGTCTAGAATAGAAGGATCATGAGGAACTGGAATGGATTCGCAGATTGTCGTGCAATCTGGCTTTGAAATAGGATGATCACGATTAATTGGCTTAGCATCGCGAGGAACTGGATTGGATTCGCAGATTGTCATGCAATCTGGCTTTGGAATAGAATGATCGCGAGAAATTTGGTTAGCATCGCGAGGAATGTGATTGGATTCGCAGATTGTCGTGCAATCTGGCTTTAAAATAAAATGATCGCGAGGAATTGAATCAGCGTCGCGAGGAACTGGGTTGGATTCGCAGATTGTCGTGCAATGTGGCTTTGAAATAAAATGATCGCGAGAAATTGGGTTAGCATCACGAGGAACTAGATCGGATTCGCAAATTGTCGTGCAATCTGGCTTTGAAATAAAATGATCGTGAGAAATTGGGTTAGCATCGCGAGGAACTGGATTGGATTTGCAGTTTGTCGTGCAATCTGGCTTTGAAATAGAATGATCGCGAGAAATTGGATTAGCATCGCGAGGAACTGGATTGGATTCGCAGATTGTCGTGCAATCTGGCTTTGAAATAAAAATATCGCGAGAAGTTGGGTTAGCATCGCGAGTAAATGGGATTAGCATCGCGAGAAATTGGGATTAGCATCGCGAGAAATTGAATTAGAATTGGAGATTGTCATGCAATCTGGGTTTGTTTTTTTTTTGTGTTTCTTCATCATCGCTCTCGCTGGAGCATTAACAAAGTTTTATTTCGACGTTTTTCGTCGGTTTTTTTTCTTCTTTTTTATTGGCCACTGGGCTCTGGACCGGCGTAGTTGTCATACAATCTACGTCCAAATTTAGGATTAGTCTCTTGAGAGAATGGATTAGCATCACGAGAAATTGAATCAGCATCGCGAGAAATTGGATTAGCATCGCGAGAAATTGGGATTAGCGTCGCGAGAAATTTGCTTAGCATCGCGAGAAATTGGGATTAGCATCGCGAGAAATTGGATTAGCATCGCGAGAAAATAGGATTAGCATCGCGAGAAATTGGGATTAGCATCGCGAGAAATTGAATTAGAATTGGAGATTGTCATGCAATCTGGGGTTGTTTTTTTTTTCTTCATCATCGCTCTCGCTGGAGCGTTAACAAAATTTTATTTCGACGTTTTTAGTCGGTTTTTTCTCCCTTTTTTTATCTGATTTTGTTTTTTGTTTGGAATCGCAGATTCTCGTGCGATCTGATTTTGTTTTTGTTTGCTTTTGTTTTCCACGATGTCGAATTCCTGTTGTTTTATGACCGGCACTATCAGTCATACGGCGTCATTTGTGGGGTTGAAACCCTTCAAGTGGGCCTTTCCATCGATGTTCGTTAGCGGGCAGTCGCCGGCGTAAACACCCTTATGGATTTTTAAAGGCGGGATATACCCTTCCTTTAACGTGCAGTTTTCGACTCTTACGTGGGAAGAAGTTTTCGAACACGCGGGGATTTTCATTACTTCGTCGGGTTCATTTGTTCGTTTGAACGGCCGTGCCTTGTCTTTACACTCAAGGCATTCCGTCTTGAAATTTATTTTTGATTTTGTCGTAAAAAAAAACATTTCGGACCTCAATAAACCGGGGTGAGGGAGTTGAACCTCATCGGGTATGATGTGGAATAAAGTTTCGAAATTCATATATAGATACCTGGGAAATTTCCTGGGTATTGTTTTTTAATTAGGTTCGGAATAGCGCCACTGTCTAACAGCATTGATATTTTCTTTTTTTGTGGGTGCGCTCCGATACACACCGAGGATAGGTTAAAGAAATCTTCCGCGTTTATAGTGTCGGTAAGACAGGTTCGGGCGGAATGATTATCGTGACCGGACGCTTTGAGATCGTGGAATCTCTCAGCGCAGCTGCCTGATCGGTATTCGGACCATTTCGCGAGTTATTATATTCGCGGGTACGGCAGTTTTCGATAGTGTGTCCTATTCTTTTGCAATACCGACAAACAGGTCGGTTGGATTTAGGCGTTTTGTTCTTTAACTGAAAACATTTATCTGCTGAATGGCCGATTTTTTTGCATATTTGGCAAACCACTGAGTTTTGTTCATTTAGGACCCTTTGGCACTCGATGGCATTGTGTTCTTGTTTTTTATAATTTTGGCAGGTGAGGGTCGCGAATCGACAGTTTTCTGTAGTGCGATTGTCTCTTTTGCATACATTACAAAATTTTACTGATTTTTGGACGGAACGAAGCTTTCGTGGTTAGTGAGAATGGACTGCAATTCATTGCGCGCTTTAACTTCGTGTTCAATTTTTATCGCAAATTCTATTGCGTCTTGGCATACCGGTGTGAATTCTGATAAAGCGATATTTTTTTGTCGAATTCTAGAACGCAGCTGATGGCATCTTTTAGGGATATCGGGTGGTTCGGTTCTAACGCCGTCATTGTGTTTGTAGGTTTGTTTCTGATTTTTGAGAATTTTTGTAATTTCCTGATCGGTTGTTTAGGAGGTTCCAAACCAGGTAACAAATCCGATATATCAATTTCCGAATAACTTATGGACGTTGGATTAATTAGCACATTCCCTTTTTAATGATCCGGGACGAGCCCCCAAAAATTAATATGTCACATCCGGAAAGAATGAGAACATAATATTTTGGTTTCCCTCTTTTTTGCCTACGCCTAGCGCAGTAGCACGGGATGAGGGTAAAAAGGGGTAGTGCGTGGAAGAGAATTGGGTTAAGGAATTGACGTTATATTTTAACGTTGAGGAAAAACTCGACAAGCTCATGTAATTTTAACCGACGTTTTATTATATATATGGATAGTCGGATTTTGGTGCGAATTGACAAAAACGGACAAGTAAAGGAATGATACAGAAAAAATGACAGAATGATGTGTTTCGCTTACGCTGGTGTTGGTTTGTGTGTATACGCTCGCTCGGGTGGTTGTGTGCGCTCGCTCGTAAGGCGAAGGGCCCTCGCTAGTGCTCTGGTACGCTTGTTGGTCAAGTTGCTCGTAGCACTTGCACAAGTTTTTCGGTTTCTCGGAGATGTACGCGTTTATACGTACACGGCGAGAAGCACTTGCGACTCTATACAAATGCGCGAAGAAACACACGAATTCCTGACCTTTCTACTCGGTCTGACAGTCGATGGTATATGTATATAAGACGCGAAGGAAAATGTCTGTAATAAGGCTGCTAGTACGCGGATAAAAAATTAAGACTCGGTAAAAGACTTGGTGACGAATGTCGGGAGACTGAGCTCTGGATTTGAAGAAGATTGCAGGAAGACTGGGATTGAACTTGATGAAGATTGTCGGATGACTGGGGTTGAGACTCGATAGAAGAACTTGGTTCGATGGAAGTTGACGGGAGCCTTGATCTGAATTCGATGGAAATTGTAGGAAGACTGCCTTCTACAACGATCCTCTGGATCTTCTTGCTCCAAATTCCATTTTTGGTAGAGTATGGAAACCCAATCAGGGACGTGTTGTGGGAGTCTGTTTGTTGCGTCTCGTGGACCAGGCGCGCGTAATATCAACTGTCTATTAGCCAATCAGGGCGAGGGGCATAGAAGTCTTTTCTCTGCCAGTTTTCCGTGAGCAAGTACGCGGATATGGATTTGTTTACGTGAAGTCTAGGGCCTCGGCGCCGAGTCGCCACGCGATAATGTAGCGACTAGGCGCGTCGAAGGCCTTGCACGTGCATTCGAATTTCGTCGCGCTCTCGATTTTATGGCCGGGTCGAGTGGAGTTTTCCGGAGTCCTTGGTCTATCTTTGGTTCTCATACGGGTAAAAATCGAAACAACGTTAGGGTATAGACCCTAACGTTGTTTCGATTTTAGATTTAAAATACATAACTGCAAGCTAGATGACTGGAAAATCACCCGCCAATAGTGGCGGGTGATTTTCGAGTCATCAAGCTTGCAGTTAGGTATTTTTTTCTTTTGCGATTTTTCGGAGAAATCGACTCGAGAATCGTGTATGTCAAATTTTTATGACCAAGATCTACGGTTGGGCTATGCGATACATTCTTCGTGTATGGTCGCAGTGTGTTGGCATGTCTTGGAATCTTGAACTCTCTGTTTCAATAATTTTTTTGTGTAAGGGGAAAGTTCAGCGAGTAGATCGCAGGATGTGACAAAAAGAAGTCTTCTGTTTTGGGGATCGTCGCGAAATGTGACACCTCCTCTCTTTACGATTGGGCGTCCCGCACAATATCGGCAACCAGGGGTGGTGGGGCTATCGTGTATATATCGCTGTGATTTGAATATGCTCGCGGAACGGACGCAAGTTCTGTTTAATGCTGTTACGCGTCTTATTCTTAGATTTATACATTTTACGCTTATGACGGCAAATGAGGATATTGGGAATAACCGAGAGAAGGCATATTCGCTAGGATGTAACAATTCCATGGACTGCAAATACGATTCTCAATCATTTGCGATTTGCTAACAACTTTTGGAATAAATAATTTTAGCAATACATTTCAAAGTAATTTGACGTGACATTATTAATTTTTACCAAATACTACGAGTTTTTTAAATGTTGCAGAAATTATCCTCACACGTTGTACTTACAGAATTTTTACATATTGTCCGAAACAGTGAAAAATAAAAATGCTCGTAGAATTTGGCAAAAAATAATAATTTCACGCCAAATTACTTTAAAATGTATTGATAGAATTATTTATTGCGAAAGTTGTTAGCGAATTGCAAATGATGAATATTATTTGCGGACCATGAAATGCGCAATCATTTTCGAAATTGACATTATTTTCGATGAATTCGAAATCTATCGATCACGTTCAATCGGTTATCTTAAACCTCAATCCGTAAAGGTGTCACGTCGCGACCAAATGCGTACAATGTCTTTTTAAGCCTAATACGCACGATAGCGGAATTCTCATTTTTCGACGGATCTGAATATTTTCTTTAGAGTTAGGCCTACCACGGCGGAAACGTAGCCTATCCATAATAATATAACTAAGCGTTTCTCGTACCTTCCCACGCGAAAGCGTAGCGATCTTAACGATATCGAGAACAAATATATAAGCGGGAAAATTTCGAACAGTCTCGTTGTAACCCGAACAGAGTCCGAGTACATTGCAGGATGTCCTTAAGACCAAAAATACACAAAGGAAACCTTCGGGTTACAAGGATGACGAACACGTGAAGCAACACGCAAGAAATGCGTGATGATATTCCTAAAGACGTAAATATATAACGACGCAACGATACCGAATGCTAACGATCATCCAAGAGCGGAAAAATGTCCAAATCCTTAAAATATACACTCGCTAGGAGAAAATCCTCCGACCCAGGAAGTTGCCGCGGCCATAAAACTGCGTTGATATTTCCCACGCGGACTCGCGGGCGTCGGTCAACAAGCCCTATCTCGAGCGTGCGTTCTTGGCGCCGACAAAGCTCCTTTTTCGTCTATGTTTTTCCGCGCTCCAGATAAAGAAGCGCAGCGACGGTTGTGGCTATCGCAACCTACTCCTCGCTCCCACTCTCATTCCAACTTATACATACTTTCCACCAATCCAAAAGAATGCACCCCCAAATGTGCACCCTCCCAGGGGGCCAGTCTCCCACCACCTCAGCATCCCAATTTTTCCTACATCCTAGAAGAAGAAAATGACCAAGTCAGTCTTCCGGCAACCACGATCACACAAACTTCTTTTTATCGAGTCTCAATCCGAGACTCCAGTCAAAATCCAGCGAGCTCATATCTAGAGTTCCTTAACCGATATCCATCGCGTTGAATATTCATTTCCTTTCTTGTAAAGCGTACGTTGTCTTGCAACTCGAGTTTATACAAATCTTGTACTTCGAAAGTTCTCTAACAGTTACGCGATAATCTTAAGAATTTTGACATTTGTGTTACGCGCAATATTTCATTGTATTTTCCATTCTCGAACCGCGAAATCCACGAACACTAGAATCTGTGTCATCGAACATTTGCTGTATCCGTTACACACACACCCACACCATCTGCGAGCGTTCGGGCCATCGACGAAGGGCCCTTAGTTTTACGACCGTACCTGACACCCAAGCGACTGGGTCAACGCCGAGACGCATCAATGTAAGCGAACACATTTTCACCCTTTCGTCTTCAATTTGTATCGTTAAAATAATAGGATCAACCCATACGGCTGATTCTAATAAATTACGAGTCAATCGAACACAAGTGTCACAACCATTATTTTCAACGATTGGATCACCCACGAAATTCTTTAAAATTATCCTTTCCACCAGCACGTCCCCTTTTTAACCCTCATCCCGTGCTATTGCGCTAGGCGTAGGCAAGAAAGAGGGATACCACACATATATATATGCCCACGTCCCCTCAGGACGTGACATATAATTTTTGGGGGCTCGTCCGGGATTATTTAAAAAGGGAATGTGCCTTTGCATATTAATCTCATGGATAAGGAATCAACTTGCGAGACACTAGATCTAAATATAACTGAGGACTTGTCGTATACAGAACCAAACGAATCAGTTGAGACCGGTAGTTCAGGTTATGCTCTGAGGGGATCAAACCTTCCACTATTTCCTGGTCTTGTACCTCCCAGTAGATCTTCAAAACGACCAGATTTACCCCGAAAAGGCGGAGCCATGAACCCAGAAACCGCAACTTTGAGTATAAACGACTTGATGTTGATAAAAGACGTTGTTAAGATAATCCCAGAGTTCGATGGGAAAAATGTTCCGTTTTCGGATTTCGCCGCCGGGTGTGAGGACGCAAGGGAAGTGGTTTCCCCTGCGGCCGAAAAGTACCTGGTGAAGATGATCCGGAATAGATTGTTAAACCCCGCTAGAGAAATGATCCACGCGTCAAAATTCGAGAAAGTACAGGACCTATTAGGATATCTTAAGAAGCTTTATGCACCCAACAAAACTGAAATGCAACTAGTCGGAGAACTCAGTGCTATTTGCCAAAAGAAGAACGAAACTGTAGCTGAATTTTCTATGCGAATTAAAAGGAAAGGAAAAGAGATACTTGATACAGAAAGACCATCAGATAACAGGCTAGAAAACGAGTATTTCAAGAAAAGAATGGACGATTATTTCCTCTCGTGTTTCAAGCGTGGATTAAGGGAGGAGATCGAACAGCGACTCCCCCATTGCGATAACATTTCCATTGCTATCGATCATGCAGTTGAAATTGAACGCGATCTTGAAGCACGACGGGAGCTACAGTCGGCCTCGAACAAATTAGAAAATTTCCCTCCCCTCAAATCAGTTAAAATCTGTAATATCTGTAAAAAAGATAACCACACGTCGGAAAATTGTCGTTTCTCGTTGCTCACTTGCCAATTATGCAAAAACCAGGGCCATAGCGCCGACCAATGCAAAAAGAAACAGGACGAATGGGAGGTATTGACCTGCCAGGTGTGCAAAGGTGCCGGGCACAGCGCGGACAAATGCCATTTAGGACAACGGTCCCCTATAGTATCCTGTCAACTGTGCAAGACCTCGGGCCACATGGCCCCTGATTTCCCTACTCGTAATAAATCTCTTAACCCTTCAGAGGACCGTCCGCGTTTTGAAAGCGTTCCCGAGTGCCAGTATTGCCACAATCGTGGGCATACCGCAGACAATTGCTTCAGATTAAAAAATAACACTTCGAGTCTCGAATGTCAATTTTGTCACAACCGCGGACATACCGCGGACAATTGTTTCAAGTTAAAAAACAGTAGCTCCCCCAGCGTCGAGTGCCAGTTCTGCCGCAATCGCGGCCACACGGCAGATAATTGCCCCAAGTTAAAAATAAACAGCGCTCCAAGCATTGAGTGCCAGTTTTGTCATAACCGCGGACACACCGCTGACAACTGTTTCAAATTAAGGAACAGCGCAGCTCAGAGTCCCGATCAACTTACATGCGGCTATTGCAAACGAGAAGGGCACTCCATAGCAAACTGTCGGACTCTCGAATATAACAATAAATTGCGAAGCCAGCCGGGAAACGGGTTGAACACCACTCGGACGGACGCACCGAGTGGCCCGTCCCCGACAGAGCGTCCGGTTCACGCGATAGCTTTAGGCCAGCCGAACGGCGGTACCCAACTTATACAATAGAAGCAGAAAAATTCGTCACGCTACCCTCGGTGTGTATCGGAGCACTACCAGAAACAGGGAAAATTTCAATGCTATTAGAGAGTGGCGCCGTTCCAAATTTGATCAAAAAGAAATGTACAAAAGGTTTCACCGGAATTGATGAAAATGATATCATAAGATTAAACGGAATATCTGCACTACCAGTCTTCGCGCTAGGTAGTGTGTGGTTCCGCGTATTAGGTTTCGCAACGCTCTTTCACATCATACCAGACGATGTGCCACTTCCTTATCCAGGGTTGTTGGGATCCAGATACTTCTTTGAAACGAAATCCAAAATTAATTACGAGATAGAATGTTTCGAGTGTGGAAATAATCTATGGCCTTTTGAAAAACCAAACGAACGCGTTGAGGAAATCGAAATTCCCGCACGTTCGGAAACCTCCTTCCATGTGAAAGTGGTAGATAGCACGATGAAAGAGGGATATATCGCCCCTTTCATAGCCCCTGAAGGTGTCTATGCCGGCGACTGCCTGGTGACAACCATCAACGGGAAGGCTCATTTGAAGGTTTATAATGACGCCGTAAGGTTAATCGTGCCGGTCGTAAGACTGCAGGCTTTCGATACGGTCGAAACCTTGTCAGCAGACGAGATTGAATCATATTCTTCGAAAATTTCAAATCCTTTCAATTCTTCTATTCCCAGCGTAGATCGCATGACGACTACGTTGTTCCAGGGTCCTTCCGCGGCCCGTAAAACACGCTTGACCAGCCGAGTCGAGATAAATCCTATCAATTCTTCTATTCCCAGCGTAGATTGCATGACGACTACGTTGTTCCAGGGTCCTTCCGCGGCCCGAAAAAAACGCTCGACCAGCCGAGTCGAGATAAATCCTATCAATTCTTCTATTCCCAGCGTAGATCGCATGACGACTACGTTGTTCCAGGGTCCTTCCGCGGCCCGAAAAAAACGCTCGACCAGCCGAGTCGAGATAAATCCTTTCAATTCTTCTATTCCCAGCGTAGATTGCATGACACCTACGTTGTTCCAGGGTCCTTCCGCGGCCCGTAAAAAAACCTCGACCAGCCGAGTCGAGATAAAACCTTGCCATCGCTATAACGAAAACGATGACCAAGGAAAAACAAAACAAACCTCCAGTAGTGAAGAAAAAACTAAACCAAAAACATATAAAAAACAAAACAAGAATTCAATTAGAAAAGAAGATGAAATTGTCGAATCAAACAATGGTAAAAAAGTAAATTCAATCTCCACCTATCAGACAACATCGGATAAAATAAAAAACAACTCGGAGCGTTCCCAAGTAATAAAATCTCTCCTACGTTTAGAGCACCTCGCGCAAGACGGATTAGAACATGTCGAAAAAATCATTGAAAAATATTCAGATAGATTCCACATAAAGGGTGAGCCTCTCGAAGCAACACATGTTCTCCGACACAAGATCCCCACGGTCGACGACCTACCGATCAACACGAAACAGTATAGGTTTCCCCAGGCGCTCAAAGGCGAAGTCCAGCGACAAGTGGACGAGCTATTAGGGACGAGGGTAATAGACCATTCAGAGTCTCCTAACAACAGCCCTGTTTGGATAGTACCGAAAAAACCGGACTCCAGCGGAAACAAACGCTGGCGAATGGTAATCGATTTCCGCGCATTAAATGAAAAAACAGTTGGCGATTCCTACCCATTGCCAAATGTCACAGACATCCTCGATCAACTAGGGAACGCAAATTATTTCTCAGTATTCGATCTCGCTTCCGGGTTCCATCAAATCGAAATGAACCCCGAAGACAAACCAAAAACCGCGTTTTCGACCCCACACGGGCATTACGAATTCGCGAGAATGCCTTTTGGGCTTAAAAATGCCCCGGCAACATTCCAGCGCTTAATGGACATTGTACTCAGCGGACTCCAAGGGGTATCGCTTTTCGTGTATTTGGATGATATCGTGATTTACGCCAAAGATTTGGACGAACACGAGAGGAAAATTCGCGAATTAATGGAACGTCTGCGTAAAGCAAATCTCAAATTACAGCCAGACAAATGCGAATTCCTCAGGCCAGAGGTCAACTACCTCGGCCACATAATCGGAAAAGATGGCCTGAGACCAGATCCTAACAAGCTATTGGCCGTAAAAGATTTTCCAGTCCCCAAAAACGTCAAAAACATACGCCAATTCCTAGGCCTAACCGGTTATTACCGTCGATTTATCAAAGACTTCTCAAAAATTGCAAAACCCTTAACTCATCTTCTAGAAGATAAAGTCGATTTTGAATGGAAAGACGAGACCCAGAAAGCTTTCGATATACTCAAGGGCAAATTGTGCGAAGCCCCAATCCTCCAATACCCGGATTTTGAAAAACCATTTATCATAACGACAGATGCTTCGGGCTACGCCTTAGGCGGAGTCCTCTTACAGGGAGAAATAGGCAAGGATAAACCCATTGCCTACACATCCTGTGTACTACGTGGCGCAGCTCTTCGTTACGACACGTATGAAAAAGAAGCAATGGCGATTATTCACAGCGTGAAAGCTTTCCGTCCCTACATCTATGGTAGAAGGTTTACTCTCGTCACCGATCACAAACCCTTGGTTTGGTTTAAAACCGCCAAAGACGCAAACACACGCGTTCTAAAATGGCGACTCAAGCTCTCTGAGTACGACTACGACGTCGTTTATAAACCTGGAACGTTAAACGTAAATGCCGACGCTTTGTCGCGTAACCCAGTTGAGCAATCGAAAGAGGTTAAAACCATTCCCCACTACGATCGGAAACAAAACGAAATGTCGGCAGACGCATGGCGAAAGGCGGTACACGAAATACTCGAAATTTCCGACAGCGACGAAAATCCCCCAAGATTTACCACTCAGGTAGAAATCCACCCGCCGCCGCGATCAAATGAAATAAACGTCATCACTCGCTCTCGAGCGAAGAACGACGAACCCCCCGTCCCAGATGGAGACGATCGGCAAGTGGAAGGCACACTTGTCGAGGAAACACCAACAAGGGTCAGCGTGCCTACGCCCGAAGCCACAGATGCACGCGCTAGGACCCACAACCCTCCGCGCCGAACTCGAAGAGCCATAAACTATGAGGAGAGTAGTAGCGAGGAAACGGAGGCCGAAATGATAAGTCCCGCACGTGTTAGGCGACCCACTAAGGGCATCAACCCCAAAACAGCTGAGGTCCCCGACCGGCGCCAAGCACCTCCTGCCATTTATTCCGGAAACTCCTCCATTCCTAACTCCGATGATCTAACAGATTCAGACTCCAGTTCGATTGACTCAAAACTTTCCGACGAAAATCCTCCAGTCAAAGAAATTAAGAGGCCAGAATTAAAAATTGCTAATTGCGTCAGTACGAAGGAAAAGTTCCAATTTCGGAACGACAATCTAGTCTATTTCATAGACTCAACAGGAAAACCTTGTGACCCTGGAGGACAAAAACTATTAGAATCCAGTAAGTTCCCCATCTGGAAGGATCTGTCGTTAGGCCGAGCCTACAGCAAAAAGGTTGGAAAAAAATATCACATCGCTTTGGTCATTAAGGGAGAGCAGTCTGCATCGCTCGCTTTAATAACCGAAAGAATTAATCAGAGCATGGAAGAATTAAAGTCGATTTGCGAAACACTCGACCTCCAGTCGATCAGCTTTTGTCATTGCCAACACGTCGAGCACTTAATATGGGCAGATGTGCTGAATATCGTAAAAGATGTATTTAAAGACAGTCCGGTTAAGATACTGATCTGCCTCGGAACTTTGCGCTACGTACCAATCGAAAAACGTGACTCCATTTTCTACGAAATGCATAACTCCCCAATCGAGGGCCACAAAGGGGTTTCCAAGACTTACAATAGAATCAAACGCGACTATATCTGGGAAGATTTAAAATCGGACGTTCAAAGGCGGGTGCAGCAATGCTTGGAGTGTCAGCTAAAGAAGTTGGTCAGAGTCAAGACAAAGCAGCCGATGATAATAACAGACACCCCAGGTACAGTTTTTGAGAAAATTTCAATGGATATAGTAGGTCCAATGCAACGGACGTCCAGCAAAAACGAATATATCCTCACGATTCAAGACCACCTGTCAAAATATTGCATTGCAATTCCACTTCCAAACGCACTAGCGACGACAATCGCCGACGCATTCATAAAGAGGTTCATATGCGTCTTCGGCGCACCAAAAGCACTCCTGACGGACCAAGGGAGTAACTTCCTCAGCGGCCTCATGCGAAGAGTAGCCAAAAGATTCCGAATTAAGCGATGTCGAACGACCGCATTTCATCCCCAATCGAACGGATCGCTGGAGAGGTCTCACCACTCTCTAGCCGAATTCCTTAAGCAATACACAGATAAGGATAACGAATGGGATCAATGGCTCGAATTAGCAATGCTTTCCTACAATACAAGTGTCCACGAAAGCACCAAATACACACCCTTCGAAGTAGTTTTCGGTAAATTAGCACGAATCCCATCAAGCGAACCGCTTAGGGAATCGGATCAGTTACCTACGTATCGTGGATATTTGATCGAATTGATCACCCGTATAAACGGAATCAGGACCCTCGCCTACGAAAATCTAGTCTCATCAAAACATCGCTCAAAAAAATATTATGATAAAAACGCGAATCCCAAGAGTTTCAAAGTCGGAGATTTCGTTTTCCTCCAGAAAGGGCCCAAACCAGGGAAACTCGGAGATCATTACACGGGACCTCATAAGGTCCTGGAAAAAATAGATAAGGGTAACGTAAAGATCCAGTACCAAGGCAAGCCACGAGTCGTGCATGAAAATAGATTACGATATTCGCACATCAACGCCGAAGTAAAACCTAAAAGAAAACCCAAACCAACGAGAGTCGACGACTCCGAATTTTAGATTAGCAAGTAATCAATTAATAATATTTACTCCATTGTTTTCAGATGATCGTTATCCATTTAATATGGTTCATTTATTTAACCAACCCTGTCGTCAGCATGGTGGGATATGACCGAGGATCGAGCCCGTCGAACATTCGACTTGGGCAGATGTAATTAATACCATGAAAAGAGCATTCAAGAACAATCGAATCAAAATATAAATATGTTTGGGAACTTTGCAATATGTACCGACGGAACAAGGCGATCTCATTTTCAACAAAATGCACAAGTCCCCAATTGGAGGACACAAGGGTGTCTCAAAACCCAATTTTAATCCTAATTGAATAAATAATCATAATAATGACCTTGTTTTTCAGATGGCCGTGATCAACCTATTCAGTAACATCTAATCATATCACCTTTGCACTTGCAGCCAGAGAAACAGATTAAATTTTTAGTTACAGTATCCTCAGTGCAGAACACCCGAAATTGTTTATATTCGAAACTCGCCGAACTAACTGTTTCATAATTAAAAAAAAAAAAAAAAAAATCCCCATCGCAAACCTACATATAATCGCTTGTACCAATTCGAAATTTGTATACGTAGCCATTATATTATATTAGAAAACCATTATATTATGATACGCCTACGAAGCAGTGAAAAAGGGGAGCGTCATATACTCCAAAATAGTTTGATAGTAGCGATCCAAGCCTCGGACAAATTGTATACAATTTAATGAAGACGCCAGACTATATGGCGATACTTGTAGGCGAACAAGTATACGTTATTCAATTTATTATAATAGAAGTAGCCTGACCAGGTTAAAAGAATGTTGCGATCAATTGCCTGTCGCTCGTGAGAACGCAACACATCCCTTTACTTCTCGAACGAATATATTACCAAACAGGCGAAACAACCTGCAATTCCTTACTTCCCCCATATTACCTTTTTGGAAACACCTAGTACAAGTTCATTCCTGTTCCGGTCGAAGCCACACCACCTGCAATCATGAAATCAACGACGCAGTCTACTTGGCGATACACCAACCCAACATCACCCAACATCATGTGGGATCTATTCCAAAGAAGATATCGCCAACGTACGAGAATGTGTAATGTTTCCCGTAGAAAACCCGCTGTCCTAAACAATATATCACGGGGCATCAGTGGTCTAAACACTGTCAACCAGGGAGCGAAGTTGTTGAATCTCCTGGATAACAACAACCTACAATATCAAGCGGACTCCACCTGAAATCGCACCTGGGGAAAAATTCCTTCCATTTGGTACAGCAAACGCTGGTGTCACCCGGATGTTACCCATTGTGCAAACGGTCATGCTCATCGGAGATCCATACATACAGCCTACATACTGTGTACGGCCGGTCGGTCTACCTCGTCGGTGCAGTATAGGACTCGGTTACGCACCTCCTGATGCACCTGGCTAAACGACCTAAGAAGAAAACGTCAGCCATGAAACTGGGCAAGAACTTCATAAACTCGTCACAGCTCCTTCTGTCGAACCAAAGGGTCATGCCAAGGCCAACGCTGCAACACCCGATCTCTACAATAACGTCTCTGATCGTTCAAGGTACGATCAACCTCCTAATCTACGTTCCTTTCCCTTGAGTTCGCACGAGAAGACTTTCTAGTATCAAAACAACCACTCTCATAATGCTCAATAACCTTTTTCTCTATCCTCATTATTATTGTTCTTTTAACCTTGTCAAGAAAGATGAGTTGCAATAAGTAAATAAGTATATATGCATAAGGAAAAAGAAAGAGAAGAAAACGCGCACCTATTATATATTTCATAGTGAAGTAAAAAGGTATATATACATTAAAAAAAAAACTTTCTTGTAAGGCGATAATCACATTTACACTGCCATATTAGACAACAATCTTCGAACATATTTAAGTCACATTGTAAGTCGATCAATGACAATGCCAATTCGTACTATCGTGCCACTAAATTTTCGGTTGCAACCCTCAACGAACCTGATCGAGCGAGACGCTCAATCCTCAAGGGGGGAGGTGTCACGTCGCGACCAAATGCGTACAATGTCTTTTTAAGCCTAATACGCACGATAGCGGAATTCTCATTTTTCGACGGATCTGAATATTTTCTTTAGAGTTAGGCCTACCACGGCGGAAACGTAGCCTATCCATAATAATATAACTAAGCGTTTCTCGTACCTTCCCACGCGAAAGCGTAGCGATCTTAACGATATCGAGAACAAATATATAAGCGGGAAAATTTCGAACAGTCTCGTTGTAACCCGAACAGAGTCCGAGTACATTGCAGGATGTCCTTAAGACCAAAAATACACAAAGGAAACCTTCGGGTTACAAGGATGACGAACACGTGAAGCAACACGTAAGAAATGCGTGATGATATTCCTAAAGACGTAAATATATAACGACGCAACGATACCGAATGCTAACGATCATCCAAGAGCGGAAAAATGTCCAAATCCTTAAAATATACACTCGCTAGGAGAAAATCCTCCGACCCAGGAAGTTGCCGCGGCCATAAAACTGCGTTGATATTTCCCACGCGGACTCGCGGGCCTCGGTCAACAAGCCCTATCTCGAGCGTGCGTTCTTGGCGCCGACAAAGCTCCTTTTTCGTCTATGTTTTTCCGCGCTCCAGATAAAGAAGCGCAGCGACGGTTGTGGCTATCGCAACCTACTCCTCGCTCCCACTCTCATTCCAACTTATACATATTTTCCACCAATCCAAAAGAATGCACCCCCAAATGTGCACCCTCCCAGGGGGCCAGTCTCCCACCACCTCAGCATCCCAATTTTTCCTACATCCTAGAAGAAGAAAATGACCAAGTCAGTCTTCCGGCAACCACGATCACACAAACTTCTTTTTATCGAGTCTCAATCCGAGACTCCAGTCAAAATCCAGCGAGCTCATATCTAGAGTTCCTCAACCGATATCCATCGCGTTGAATATTCATTAGTTTTACGACCGTACCTGAGCCCTTACGAGCCCTTAGTTTTACGACCGTACCTGACACCCAAGCGACTCGGTCAACGCCGAGACGCATCAATGTAAGCGAACACATTTTCACCCTTTCGTCTTCAATTTGTATCGTTAAAATAATAGGATCAACCCATACGGCTGATTCTAATAAATTACGAGTCAATCGAACACAAGTGTCACAACCATTATTTTCAACGATTGGATCACCCACGAAATTCTTTAAAATTATCCTTTCCACCAGCACGTCCCCTTTTTAACCCTCATCCCGTGCTATTGCGCTAGGCGTAGGCAAGAAAGAGGGATACCACACATATATATATGCCCACGTCCCCTCAGGACGTGACAAAGGCATTTCAGGCACCCTAATCCCGTGAAACTGGGTCGTTTCCGTTTTGCACTGCCAAACCAACAATTGTCGTTGGAAAAAAATCTGGAAAAATTATGGTCGATCTATAGATCGTACTTTTACAGGGAAAATAGGATTGTTTTCTTTCTTATTTTTTATTTTTATTTTCAATAAATATTAAGTGAAGAAAATTATCTTGGGCGGGACGAAAACGACCCAGGTTTGCAAATTGTGGGTTAACATCTTCGACGCAATCGGTCAAGTTGGGTCAAGAAGTCTGACGATTCTGAGAGAACGACGGTAGGAGCATTGTTTATTTAACAAAGATAAAATCGATGCTCGCAACGGTTCTCGCAGCACCGACCGGAGATACGTGATATTACTTCCCCGAATTCGTCTCCGATTTTATCTTACTTCCGGTCAGATTGGGTCGAACAGTCTGACGATCCTGCGACAACGACGGAAGGAGCATTATTTATTCAACAAAGATAAAATTGGAGTTCGCAAAGGTTCTCGGAGCGCCGTTCAGACATTCCTGATATTACTGACCCGAATCTGTCTGTGATTTTATCTTATTTCCAGTCTGATTGGATCGAGGCGTCTGACGATCCTGCGACAACGACGGAAGGAGCATTATTTATTCAACAAAGATAAAATTGGAGTTCGCAACGGTTCTCGAAGCACCGATCGGACATTCCTGATATTCCTGCTCTGAATCCGTCTCCGATTTTATCTTATTTCCGATCAGATTGGATCGAGAAGCCTGCGACAACGGCGGAAGGAGCATTATTTATTTAACAAAGATAAAATCGGTGCTCGCAACGGTTCTCGGAGCCTCAATCGGAGATTCCTGATATCACTTCCCCGAATTCGTCTGCGAATTTACCTTACATCCGGTCAGATTGGGTCGAGAAGTCTGACGATGCTGCGAGTACGACGGTAGGAAGATTGTTTATTTAACAACGATAAAATCGGTGCTCGCACCGGTTCTCGAAGCTTCGATCGGACATTCCTGATATTACTGTCCCAAATCCGTCTCCGATTTTATCATACTTCCGGTCAGATTGGGTCGAGAAGTCTGACGATGCTGCGAGAACGACGGTAGGAGCATTGTTTATTTAACAAAGATACAATCGGTGCTCGCACTGGTTCTTGGCGCTTCGATCGGGCATTCCTGATGTTACTGCCCCGAATCCGTCTCCGATTTTATCTTATTTCCGGTCAGAGTGGGTCTAGAAGACTGACGATCCTGCGACAACGACGGAAGGAGTATTATTTATTTAACAAAGATAAAATCGGTGGTCGCAACGGGTCTCAGAGCACCGATCGGACATTCCTAATATTACTGCCCCGATTCCGTCTCCGATTTTATCTTCTTTCGGTCAGATTGGGTCGAGAAGTCTGACGATACTTTGACAATGACGGACGGAGCATTATTTATTTAACACAGATCAAATCGTTGCTCGCACCGGTTCTCGGAGCTTCGATCGGACGTTCCTGATATTACTGCCCCGAATTCATCTCCGATTTTATCTTTATTATAATATATTAATAATGGTCGTTCCGTCTCCTCGCAGCATCGTCAGACTTCTCTACCCAATCGGACCGGAAATAAGATAAAAGCGGAGACCGATTCGGGGCAGTTTTATCAGGAATGTCTGATCGAGGCTCCGAGAACCGGTGCGAGGAACGATTTTATCGTTGTTAAATAAGCAATGCTCCGACCGTCGTTCTCGCAGGGTCGTCAGACTTCTCGTCCCAATATGACCGGAAATAACATGAATTCGGAGTCGAATTCAGGACAGTAATATCAGGAATTTCCGATGGAGGCTCCGAGAACCGTTTCGAGCACCGATTTTATCTTTGTTAAATAAATAATACTCCTTCCGTCGTTATCGCAGCATCATTAGACTTCTCAACCCAACTCCGGGCGGAAACAAGATAAAATCGGAGATTAATTCGGGGCAGTAATATCAGGAATGTCCCATGGAGACTCCGAGAACCATTCGGAGCACCGATTTTATCTTTGTTAAACAAATAATGCTCCTTCCGTCGTTCTCGCAAGATCGTCAGACGTCTCGACGCAATCTGACCGATTGCGTAGAAAATGTTGACCCGCAATTCGCAAACGTGGGTCGTTTCCGTCCCGCCCAGGATCATTTTCTTCACTTAATATTTATTGAAAAAAATGATACGAAATATTTGTTCAGATTTTTTCCATCGACAATTGTTGGTTTGGCAGTGCAAAAATGAACACGACCCAGTTTCACGGGATTAAGGTTCCTGAAATACCTTCACGGATTGAGGTTTAAGATAACCGATTGAACTTGATCGATAGATTGCGAGTTTATCGAAAATAATGTCAAGTTCGATAATGTTTGCGGATTTCATGGTCCGCAAATAATATTCCTCATCATTTGCGATTCGCTAACAACATTCCCAATAAATAATTCTATCAAAACGTTTTTAATTAATTTCGCGTAAAATTATTATTTTCTGCCAAATTCTACGAGCATTCTTATTTCTTACTGTTTCATAAAATATTCAAAAATTCTGTAACTACAACATGCGAAGATAATTTATTTAACATTAAAAAAACAAATGAACTCGTAGTATTCGGTAAAAATTAATAATTTTACGTCAAATTACTTTAAAATGTATTGCTAAATTCATTTATTCGATAAGTTGTTAGCGAATCATAAATTATTGAATATCGTATTTGCAGTGCAAGGAATCCTGGAACATTTTTTAAATTGATATTATTTTAAATCAAGCTCTCCGATAGGGACACATTCAGATCCCTCGATTCGACCGCGTATCATGGGCGTCTGAACCAAGTTCCTGTGACAGCCGATCATTCTGAAGTTGCAGCTGTGACATGAGCAGACTAGAATTTCCTATAGCGCTGTCGTGCCTGAGTTAGCTCATTTGTTTCACTGATTAAATTCCGATCTATCCACTTTAAATCGTATGTTTGATAATTTTTTTCTCCATGACGGGGAGCACAAATAAAGTTTTCCGGGAGTATTCCGTATTCGGAATTTTATAAGCATCATTCTCCTGCATGCAAAATGATTTTTTTATTCTTTTCCAGAATACGCTATTGTCTGTGGCAATTGCTATTCATGACAAAATTGCGACATATTTTTTTTCACAGAAAGCGTGAAAACCCATTAAAAATCACATTTTTTCAGTCGCAAAATCACCGCGCATAACTCTGAAAAAAACCTATGGCCACCTCTTAAAAGTCACCCTGGATACGTATACAAGGTGATGCACTAACTGTTGCCACCTTGAATATCTCTGTAATTGTCTACGTCACAAAAAATGTTTGAAACAAAAGTTGTACCGTACGAAAGGGGTCGTCAAATGCGAGCATTTTTTTCATCTCACTGGAGGCGCTGTCGCACAGTAAAGGTCACCTCCACTTTTTTAAATGGGACGGTACATTTTTTTTAACTATCTTGTAGAGCATCGAAATCTGCATGAAAAACATTTAGGGGTCAAAATCGTTCAAGGGCATTTAAGATTAAAAAGTGACATGAATTTTATTTTTATGTAAAATTAACTTTATTCACAGTAGATGTTCAAAGTGATTGCTAATGGAATTAATGCCAGGAATTAACTGGTACGGATCTGATGAATCGCACTGAATTCTGCCGATGGGCTCACTGCCAGATTCAGAGAGATGACTCATGTATTAATCGGATTTTATTTACTGACGAGGCAACATTTACCCAATCATGGAAATATTAACTTGCATAACATGCATTTGTGATCAACTGAAAATCTACATTGGCTGCGGCACGTTGCACCCCAAAGACCGTGGTCGGTTAATGTATGGTGTGGGATTGTTGGGGATAGAATCATAGGCCTTTATTTCATCGAAGGGAATCTTAATGGTAGGAAATACACCACATTCCTTCAAGACACACTAGGTCCGTTATTGGAAGAAATACCTTTAGAAACAAGAAACAGAATGTGCTATCGACACGATGAGTGCCCGGCACATTTTTCGCTGATAGCTAGAAATGAATTGCAAAAGAGATTTCCAAATCGTCGCACTGGACGCGCAGGAGCTGTATCGGGCCGGCTCGTTCGCCACACTTGACGCCTCTGGACTTTTTCTTGTGGGGATACTTGAAAGATCTTGTTTATAAAGAACGTCCAACTACGCCGGATGATATTCTTCGAGCCTGTGATTCGATAAGTGCCGAAGTGATAAGAAATTCTGCACAATCCGTGATGAGGAGATTGCAATATTGCGTTGATTCCAATGGCAATCACTTTGAGCATCTACTGTGAATAAAGGTAATTTCACATAAAAATAAAGTTCGTGTCACTTTTATATCTTAAATGACCTTGAACGATTTTGACCCCTAAATGTTTTTTATGCAGTTTTCCATGCTCTAAAGATAGTTGGAAAAAAATGTACCGTCTGTTAACGAAAAGAACCTTCCCAGAGCGAGGGGGAAGCTTTCGTTTTCGTGACAGCGTTTGAAAAGCACGAAAAGGGACCGCACACCCGCAGTTTGGCGGTCTCAAAGGGGCGGAGCGGGGGTCCCGGAGGATTGAGGACTTGAGGACAAAAATCACTCCCCTTTTAATGTGGCCAAGTCCGAACTGGTTTATTGTAAGCACTCTATATAGATATATATATCAAAAACTTATAACTACGCCAAACAAACAAACTCCACATTAGGGCGTTTTCGCGTTTTCGCTCTCCTTCTCGTTCTCGTTCGGAAAATCCCGGTTGCGTTCGTTTTTCGCTCGGGTTCGTGCGTACGCTCCGAGTTCACAATCCGCACTCCCTGCTCTCTCCGCTCTCGCTCGCTCCGTTCTCCGCACTCCAAAACCCCTTCCCCAGTCGCGACCCACACACACACACACTCGTTCGTATTTTCGGTTGCTAACACTCGGCCATCCTATTGTAGCTCGTCCTCGAGCTCTCAGCCAAGTTCGAAATCTCGCAAATATAGCGGCGTGGTCCGGATACGTTTTGGCCGCACCATTTCCGTACAACGTCCATCTTCTTTGTTATGTACCTCGGGTTGTGCGTCGGTCGGGGAGGCAGTCTCTGCACCCCCGTTGTCGCTCGTAAGCGTGTCTTCCGTCTCTTCGTTGTCGCTCCTAAGCGTGGCTTCGTGCGCGTTTTTTCGTTATCAGGTCTTTCGTTTTCCGCTGGCTGCCAGAGCCTGAGCCGACTGGCGTGAGCTGTAGCGGCGTAGCGTCGTCCCCGTCCCGTCGACTGGAGATCCGTGACCCCGTACGTATTCCCTCGCAAGATTTTACTGATGACCAACGGCCCCCGAAAACGTCGCTGAAGCTGGGTGCTCTCGCCGGTACAAATTGGAGCCGTTTTCATGTAGACTATGTCTCCCAGTTCGTAGTTCGTAGTCGCTGAAGCTTGGTGCTCTCGCCGGTACAAATTGGAGCCGTTTTCATGTAGACTATGTCTCCCAGTTCGTAGTCGACCTGGCGTCGTCCACGATCGTAGCGCTCCTTGCTCCGATCTTGAGCCCGTTCGATATGCTCGCGCACCCTTTTTTGTAGATCCGGAGGGAGGCGATACTCTCTTTCGCCGTTAGGGGCGAGGTGCCAGATAGGTCCTTCGTCGTGCCTCGCGGCATATCCGTACAGCGCCGTGAAGGGAGCCTCACCCGTACTCTTATTCGGAGCCTCGTTCAAATCGCGCTGGATTTCCTTGAGGCGGGCATCCCAGTCCCGCCCGTCGGGATTTGTTACGCTTGCTTGTACAGCCGGTAATAACGTTCGGTGGACGCGTTCAATATGTCCGTTCGCTTGGGCGTGGCGCGGGGAGGTGAGTACGTGCTCAATTCCGTGTCTTCCACAGAATTCTGCGAACTTCCGCGAGATAAAGCAGGTACCGCGGTCTGATATAATGCGTCGTGGGGCTCCGTAGGTCAGCACGAAGTCGTCGAGCACGCGTATTACGGGACGTACTGAAGTATCCCGCACAGCTCGGATCACCACATATTTCGTTAGATTGTCCACCAGTGCGAATATGTATTTGTTACCTTTAGAGCTGGGGACGAACGGTCCGTCGTGGTCGATATTAATCGTTCCAAATGGTCTCTTCCCCGGGGCGATGAGATGGATCAACCCAGCTTGTTTTCCCGTTGGAGATTTCGTCATGATACACTGCAGGCACGCGCGTATGTGACGCTTGACATATGTTCGCATCCCAGGGAAAAAATATCGTTGCATCATCTTCGACACGGTTCGATCCACGCCCATGTGGCTCTGAAGGTCGTGGAACCGTACCGCAAAACTTTTCCGCATGGCTCGTGGGATGACGTACAGGGGCTTGCCGTTCACACGCTTGTACAATAATCCGTCAACTAGCTCATAGTCGCAAACTTCAGCCTTCTCGTACGAATTTCGAGCCCGCAATGGCTTCTGCAACATGCTACATTTTTTTCTCAATAGGTCGTCCGTGCTTTGGTACATTCGTATTTCGTCGTCCGCGCTTACAACTGTATATACGGCATCCGCGATCTCGCTCCACACTTTCTCGTCTTCGCTCGCGTCTGAGGGAGCACGGCTCAGGACGTCGACGTGGCTCATCTTTTCTCCTGGTCGATGTTCGATATCGAAGGTGAACTCACCCAGCAGCGCGTACCAGCGCACGATCTGTGGATTTTTCGTTTTATTTGCACACAGGTATACGAGCGCCTGGCAGTCTGTAACGATTTTAAAGACGATATTAATTAGTAACGTGCGCAAACGCGTCACCGCCCAGACAGTCGCTAACAACTCGAGTTTCGACGAGTGATAATTTCGTTCGGGTACGTTCGTTCGGCGACTGATCGCGTATACTAATCGTAATTGGCCCGCGTCGTCCTCCTGCAGTAGCATAGCCGCCAGTCCACTTGCACTCGCGTCGGTATGTAATTCAGTACGGCGCCTGGGGCTGTACAACTGCAATACTGGACTCCTTCCGAGGGCCCCTTTCAAATCGAGGAAAGCTTGTTCCTCGCGGTCGCCCCACGAGCACCCGCAATCCTTCCTCAACAATTTACTTAACGGCTCCGCTGGCTCAGCGAAGCGTGGTACAAATCTTCGGAAGTAGCCCGTCAACCCAAGGAATCGGCGTATCTGGTGTACGTCGGTCAGTCTAGGAAAATCGACGATCCCCTGCAGTTTGTTGGATCCTGGCTCTATTCCGTCTTTGGAGACAATTTAGCCCAGGTACGTGATCCGTTCCATGAGAAACTGGCATTTTGCCACTTTTAAGGCCTGCCCTGCCCCGCGTAGAGCTTCCAAAGCTTGGATGAGTCGACCGCAAAGTTCTGGCAAATCCTGGACCGGGATGAGTACGTCATCCAAGTAAAAGAGTATTAAGCTATCGCGTAGCAGTCCGAGGATGCGTTGCATCAGTTTTGAATAAAAGAAGGGGGCGTTCATCAGGCCGAATGACATGCGCGTAAACTCGCCCGTGTCGTCCGAAGTTATGAACGCCGTCTTGGCCCGCGCGGCTCATGTAAGCGGCACCTGTAAATAACCATGCGCCAAATCGCCAAATCGGCTTGTTGATTTGGCGTTTGTTGATTTAAGCGGCGGAAATCCACCACGAGACGCGATTCGCCCGTCTTTTTCTTAACGAGCAACACGGGGCTCGCGTATGGCGAGCTGGTTTCAGTCACAATCCCTTCTCGTTTCCACTCGTCCACAATTTTTTTTATTTCCGTTCGTTCAGAGTTGCTCGCCTTATAAGGTTTCGCATACACCGGCTTACTGTTTGGTACTTCCGTTATGTCCATCTCGATGACGTCGGTGCAGCCGAGGTCGCTAATACCGCTTGATATGCAGTCCCGGTACCGGTTTAGCACACTCAGCAAATCTTCGACTTCCTCTTCTCGTCGATCGATTCCTACGTTGAGTTCCTCGCGTTTGATTGGCGAGAGCGAAGGCGGTGCATCGCGCACGGGGACAGCGGCAAATTCCCCGCGCATTACCGTGCGCCCTTTCCGGAAACGTTGCTCGGTTGAGCCGATATTCATCACAGGCAACGTGCATTCAGTGCCTTGTCCACTGACTCGAATGCAGTTCATTGTATGCGGCGGAATTGTTACTGATTCGGTTACATTTAAACAGTCCGAGTCATTTTCCGCCAATTCCATGCCTCGAAACGGGTCGTCCACAGACGCGGTGAACGTCAGTAAACCTCGAACCTTATGATAATTCACGTGAGGAGCATCGGTGAATGTGCGCCCCACTAGTACTGGAGTAGCCTGGGCATTATCGGGCGCCCTCATCGGGACATTGTGCACTGTCTCTCCGTCGAGCGTGATGTCAGTCGTCACTACCCCTGGCGAGCTCACCTTGTAGTGGTCTGGTCCAAAACTGCGAAGCTCCATTGGTGCCAATTCCATGAGCAGTCCTTCTCGTAGTACCGTGAACGCGGTTATCGTACAATCAGAGCTACCTTGATCCACGAATGCTTGTAACGAGCGTCCTCCGACGCACGCCGTCTTGATGTATTTAGCCAGGGCATCTTGGCGCGGCCCATCGATTATGTGCATCGTCGCAGGGCCCGGTGCGGAGGATACTGTGCAGTGGCGCTGGGTGTGCCCTGTCTGCCCGCAGATTTTACAAGTCAGGGGTCGTTTTGATTCGGGACAACTCTTCGACAGATGTCCATACCCGTTGCAATTGTAACATTTGTATTCGCCCGCCTGGTTCTTGACTGGTAGGCGAGTATCAGGGATTTTGAGTGGGCTCGGTGGAACCGAAGCGCGGGGGGGGGGGGGTTGCGAGTTTGATTTACTATTTGAGCACTTTTACTCTTCTCTGCGTTTGCAGGTTGTTGTCCACCTCGAATTCGGTTTACCCGTTGTTCCTCGAGTCGCTCGTATGCCACAATGTCGTGGTATAGAGATTCGAGACCGTAATGGTCCCGTGACGCCATCGTGTTGCAGGGGTCTTTAGACCATAGTCCAACGAGGACCTGCTCCTTCGTGTCTCTGGGGCTCAAATCCAGGTTCGCGCATAGCCGAACCTTGGCGTGGTAATATGCTTGGGTCGATTCGCCTCTTTTTTGGATCCTCTCCGTCATCCGTTGCCACTCCGCTGTACGACTCTCGTACATGGTGAAAGTTCTATGGAACCCCGTCTGAAAAGTATCCCACGAGACGAATTCCGCGGAGCGCATACGATACCAATCTTTTGCTTCTCCTACGAGGTGCATTCGGGCGGTCTCCAAGGCGATGCTATCGGGCCACTTGTGCAGGGTTCTCATGCCTTCAAGCGTTTTAATCCACTCGTGCGCTTTTCGTCCTCCACCCTCGCCGTCGTACGATTCGATATGTTTTGACAGGTCTGGCATGACCTGATAACACATATCCTGTTGTGGTGAGGAACGAGCCCTTTCGGATTGTGCTGCCGCCAGTATGTCGACAACTCTTTCCAGCATCGAGTCTCGGCGTCGGTTATCCTCCATTATCATGTGAATGATATCGGTTATAGCGGGTTCTGTTGACGGGTCAGGCGGGGCGACATTTGGCGGTGGTTGTCCGTATGGTATATATCCACTCGGGTTACCGACGGGTGGTGGTTGAGGAGCGCCCACATTTCCAAAGTTGGTCGCCATCGGCGGCCGCACTGGTAGCTGGTAATGCACAGTTTGCTCAAATCCGCCGGCTCCCAACCGTCGGTTAAGTCGGGATCGGGGTAGATTCCGGTTATGTATGGGTTTCCACGATCGATGGTACTGCCCTTCGAAGCTCTGCGTATACGTCGGTGTAAACCTGTAATTCGTGGCGTGGCCTCGCGTTGCTCCGGTACTCCTCTCATAAGCACGTTCTCTTGTTCATTGGCGGGTCGGTTGCTGGCGGCGCCAATGGGCAGAATTGAACTCGTACGGGCTTCGTTGGATTGTAGTAAGGCTGGTGGAGCGGTGGTGGCCGCGGCGGGCTCCGCGGGATCGCTCGGTGGGGATGCGAATCCTCGAAGCCCTTCTTGGTCGTCTATAGCCGTTCTATTAGCCATTTGGCCGAACTATCAAATGTTTACCTTAACAGCGGCCTTGGGTTCATAACACCGGGCACGTAGAGAAAGAAAACAAACACACAAAAAAAATGTGTCCAAAGCTTACTCGCGCACGACACCTCACTAAACGTACTTATGTGTTCAATTGTTTGCGGCTCATCCCACTTCTGAAGTGTTAACGAAAAGGACCTTCTCAGAGCGAGGGGGAAACTCTCGTTTTCGTGAGGGCGTTTGAAAAGCACGAAAAGGGACCGCCACCCGCAGTTTGGAGGTCTCAAAGGGGCGGAGCGGGGGTCCCGGAGGATTGAGGACTTGAGGACAAAAATTACTCCCCTTTTAATGTGGCCAAGTCCGAACTGGTTTATTGCTAGCACTCTATATAGATATATATATATCAAAAACGTATAACTACGCCAAACAAACAAACTCCACAATAGGGCGTTTTCACGTATTCGCACTTGTTCTCGTTCTCGTTCGGAAAATCCCGGTTGCGTTCGTTTTTCGCTCGCGTTCGTACGTACGCTCCGAGTTCGCAATCCGCACTCCCTGCTCTCTCCGCTCTCGCTCGCTCCGTTCTTCGCGCTCCAAAACCCCTTCCCCAGTCGCGACCCACACACACACACACTCGTCCGTATTTTCAGTTGCTAACACGTCCCATTTAAAAAAGTGGAGGTGACTTTTTCTGTGCGACATCGCCTCCACTGAGATAAAAAAAATGGTTGCATTTGATGACCCTTTTCGTAGGGTACAACTTTGGTTTCAAACATTTTTTCGTGGCGTTGATAATTACGGAGATATTCAAGGTGGGAACAGTTAGTAGCTCACCCTGTGACCGAAGTTTCTCCTTGTGACGTGGAACTCCCAACCGTCACAAAAGTTCCGACCCCTTTCCCTTCCCGGCGATTTATACTTTTTGGGCGCCAGCCGCCGAAGCGGCTCGCCGAGAAGTGGAAAAACGCAGGCTTGGGTCATGGCAGAGGGGCAGAGTTTGTGGCGAGGAAAATTTAATCACGCGACAGATACTAAGAAAAATAATACAAAACTGAAGTAATAATCAAAAGATTCACATTTTATTCTCCTCTCTCCCGCGCTATCCTCTCGATTTAAGCGGTTTCGCGGGCAACGGACAGACACGCATCCACACTTACGTCTGCGACTGCACGCACACCCACACCGACATCGACGAACTCAACCACATGACTTACTCCCGCATTCTTAATATTTTTTCCCCGCGGAATCAACAAAAGCGCGCGCACTCCGCTGCGACCCCGAACCGCGCGACTCACGAGTAACAAGGAAGTAAATTAAAGAAAACCCGGAAAAGGGACAACTGAACCCAGCCTCCGTGAAGAGGAGGCCGCCGCCAGACCCGAAACATAGGGCTTCCGTCGGAGAACGTTATGACTAGCTGAGGGCACGATTATGCGACATTTTTGCGCGTTAGCCGTGACTCACAGGCTCTAATTCGCGCACGTAAAAGCCTTCCGAACGCTGTCCGTCTTGCTCGACACCCAACGGCCAAGTCCCTCCCCCGAGCTCACCTAATCGCCACCAGAAAGTTGGCTCCGACGCGTATTTCTTATTTTTTCCTGAATTTTCTTTTGGGTGGGCGCGTCCCCACCCGCCTACATAATGCGTACTCACCGGAGTCCAGTCGGCGTACGAGGGCGTGTGTTCGCATGTGTGCGTGTGTGTGTGTGTGGCCGCATGTATCGGTGTGTGGGTTTCCGCCTGTGTGTGTGTGTGTGTGTGTGTCCGCATGTGTGTGTGTGTCCGCATGTGTACGTGGGGAGGGATACGCGAGGGCGATGGACGAGTGACGTCCGATAGAGGGATCAATATGACGGGGATTCCTGCCATCCTCATTCAACGTGGATTCGGCGTTCGGCAGGTTTTTGGCGGCAGGGACTTCGATAACCGCATTTTTTAACGTGTTTCGGGCCCCAATCGACGCGCTTGAGCGGTTCGAAGCTGCCACCAATAATCGCTACCCCGCTTGTCATTTGACCTCCACACTTTGGCCTCAGAGAGCGTTGGCAGAATCAGCATCTCCCTGTTTTTCCCTCCATCGAACCGTCCGACTTCTCCTCGCCACACCCTTTCTCCAAAGCATGGGTGTGTGTGTGGGTGTGCATGTGCCTCGTAAGTAATACAACAAAAATAAGCATAAAAATAAATAACAATAATAAAATTCGCCTTAATCATTTATGGGTCCGTGTTCGGGGTGAGGGTGGAGCGGGAGGGACGTTTCCACGGGTTTTCCGGGGACCCCGGGAAACTGCCACGTTACAATGTGTAGTGTGGACCATTCAACGTGACCACGTCAAATATCTCCGTTGCCTTAAGAGTGACAAAAAAATGTCTGAAGGTAATTTGATTGATTTCGAGGGGCTGATACAATGATGAAAAATGTATTTGTGGCAAGGTCATAGTTTTTGCGTTCTCAAGATCATCAATAGATTTTTAAATGGGAACATGTTTTTTTTTATTAAGACGTTGTAGCTGATATTCAGACAAACCCAACGACCTATGATATCAAAACCTTGAAGTGAGATCATAGGTCGTTGGATTCGCCTATGAAATCATCTCAAGGTCATGGTAACATAGGTCATTGGATTCGTCTGAATATCAGCTGCAACGTCTTAATAAAAAAATACATGCTTTCATTTGCAAAACAATCGATGACCTTGAGAACGCAAAAGCTATTCTCAAGGTCAGCAATGGTTTAGCAAATAAGAATTCTTTTTATTTAGACGTTGTAGCTGATATTTGAACGATCCCAATGGCGTATGATATCACGAGCATGATTTCAAGGTCATGATATCACGTCTTAATAAAAAATGTTCTCATTTGACATACCATTGTCGACCTTGAGAATAATTTTTGCGTTCTCAAGATCATCAATGGTTTTTCAAATGAGGATATGTTTTTTTATGCAAATAAGGTAGCTGATGTTTAGACGAATCCAACGGCCGATAATATAGCATTGATATTCAGATGACCTATGATATAGCAATGATATTCAGACGAATTCACCGGCCTAGTGTTCTAGCTGAAATTCAGACGAATCCAATGAACCATGATATCATTGTCAAGGTTGTGATATCATAGGTCATTGAAATTGTCCTAATACAAGCGACAACGTTATAATTTAAAAAAATCTGATTTGAAAAACCATTGGTGACCTTGAGGACGCGAAAACTATGATCTTGACAAAAATGAACTTTCCAAGACCGTATCAGCCCTGCGAAATCAATAAAATTACCTCCTGACATTTTTTCGTAACTCCAAAGGCAACGGAAGTATTTCAGGTGTGCAGATGAAATGGTCCACCCTGAATATATACAAGGGTGAGGCACTAACTGTTGCCACCTTGAATATCTCTGTAATTATCGACGTCACGAAAAAATGTTTGAAACAAAAGTTGTACCGTACGAAAGAGGTCATCAAATGCGACCATTTTTTTATCTCAGTGGAGGCGCAGTCGCACAGTAAAGGTCACCTCCACTTTTTTAAATAGCACGGTACATTTTTTTTCAATTATCTTGTAGGGCATCGAAAACTGCATACAAAACATTTAGGGGTCAAAGTCGTTCAAGGTCATTTAAGATAAAAAAGTGACATGAATTTAATTTTTATGTGAAATTCCCCAGATCACCGCGCAAATTCAGCCGGCTCTATGCGGCAGAGTCATTGAAAATCGGACCACTCGGATCCGTGCCACCGAGACAAGCCGCGGCGGACGTTTGAACGATGTTATATTCCATACATGATGGCATACATAGGCCTTTCAAATAAACAAAAAATGTCATTAATGCCTCACACAGAGCTTGTTTTATTCCATTGAAAAACCGTTTTTATGGATATATATATACATTCACGATCCTAGGCGCTTC
This sequence comes from Ophion costatus, assembly GCA_951751655.1. NCBI lineage: Eukaryota > Metazoa > Arthropoda > Insecta > Hymenoptera > Ichneumonidae > Ophion > Ophion costatus. The sequence continues at coordinate 12,384,710 of OX632361.1, read as the reverse complement.
TTCTCTCTCTCCCTAGCTATATAGCCTTCTCTCGCTCTGAACACGGCGCGAGCTTCGTTTCTTCATTTCTCTTTCAAATATAACCCGCCTCTTCTCTCTCTCCTGCCACGAGCTCATTATTGTTTCCATATCGTGCAGTCACAAGGTACAGCTATAGGCATACTTCTCTATTTTATATTTTCAGATTTCTTCTATATTTATACTATTTATTTATTTAATAGAAAGAAAAATGGAACTTACCAAAATAAATTCACGCTCGGTGTCGGTATCATCAACGATGAGACCGTCGTTCTCAAAATAGTATTCCTCCACTATAAAAACAGACAGAGATATATAATAAAATGATAATCTTTATTTTTTAAATATTTTCAGTCGATAATAATTATACTTACAATACCGTTGGTAGCTTCGTCGCATATGAAGAATGATGCCCGTCCTGTGACTCGATTATGCAT
>OX632361.1:12373847-12378847 GCA_951751655.1 Ophion costatus | reverse complement strand
TTTTTTGTACTCGTCAACATGGAACAAATCTTGCGTGACCAAGCCGTGCTTTTACGCTCGTTCGAAGATTTTGCTGCGTGGGAACAGCGATGCATGGGGTTCATCGAAGGACTGGAAACGCAGAGTCGGATTAAGCGCCCGCGATTATTAATTGGGCATCAACAATCATTAATCGCCCAAATAGCGCGTCTCGAAGGATTGAGGAATTCTGTGCGGAGTCGTTTCGTACACACGGGCGCAGGACATGCTGATCACGGGTTAATCTGGCGCGAGATTGACACGTCCTTCAAAAGTCGCATATTGACTGGTTCCATCATCAATCGCAGCCACATCGAGCCGAAACACTTTCTTAACGATGCTCGCGCCCTTGTGCTTCAACATGTGCAAAATATTATCAACAAGCACAACAGCATTAAAATTAACACAGTGTTCAATGGTGAATTCGTGAGTGGCGATAAACAAGCCAATAAAAGTGTCAGCACGCGAAACTGCGAACTATTTAGGACAAGCGATTTGAGCGAGTGGTATGAACGGCGTGTTACGGAGCCCACTTTAACCTTACTCGACGAATTTCAAGAACGTGATAGTGGCTGGGCTCTGCAGAAAATACTTAACCTCGCAATAAATGTCAATAAGTATAATCCGATGCGTGTCGGGTGCTCCATATCATTGCCACGGGAAATAATGATGAAGAGGGCCGTAGTTAACGTCAAATCGCGTGATAATGCATGTTTCGCATGGGCAGTTGTCGCTGCTCTACACCCAGTTGAACAAAACAGCCACCGTACATCTTCTTATCCTCATTATTCGACAGTGCTGAATCTGAAGGATATCGAATTCCCGGTGACGATACATGCAATAAAAAAAGTCGAGCTCCAAAACAATATATCCATCAACGTGTATACCACCACCACGAAAAAGGACATCGTCCCACTACGTGTGACTCAGCAGAAGAAGGAGAAGCACATCAATTTGCTGTACATGCAAGACACTGAGGACGACAATGTGGGGCATTTCGTATGGATCAAGAACCTGTCGAGACTCGTGAGGGCGCAACTGAGCAAGATGGAGCATAAAAAATATATATGCGATCGGTGTGTGAATTTAGCATTATTAATACGCAATTATATATCTACTAAAGAAGAAAATTGAACAAAAAAAAAATCTTGTTTGTTTTGCAGATGTCTGCATTACTTTGGTTCCGAGGAAAAATTGCAATCACACGAGGTCGATTGTGGGGCGATAAACGACTGTGCAATTCGACTACCAAACGACACCAATAAGTGGCTCCAGTTCAGCAACTTTAGCCGGAAAGAGCGACATCCATTTATCGTGTATGCCGATTTGGAGTGTGTGTTGGCAAAGACCGACGGGGAGAACATAGCGAAATACATGTATCAACGCCATGAAGTGTTTAGTATTGGATATTATGAGTGTTGTTCGTATGACGATTCATTATCTTCATATCACTCGCGTCGCAGCGCTGATTGCGTATCGTGGTTTGTCGAAGAACTAAAAAATCTAGCATTGCGGATAAAAGAAATGTTCTGCGACAATGTCCCAATGATTTATCTGACACCGAGCGAGTGGGCAAGTTTTCGAGCAGTGACTCAATGTCACATATGTGCGAAACCATTCGCGGAAGAAGAGGTGCGCGTTCGAGATCATTGCCATCTGACTGGACGCTATAGAGACCCTGCCCATTCCAACTGCAACCTCAATTATAAGCAGTCATTCTTCATTCCCATAGTTTTCCACAATTTGTCGGGTTACGATGCACATTTTGTCATCAAGGAAGTAGCCACAGCGTTCGAAGGAAAAAACGATGTGCTTCCAATCACAAAGGAGAAATACATCTCCTTCACGAAGCATGTTGAAATTACAGACGATTCAAAACACAAGATCCAATTGCGCTTCGTCGACTCATACAAATTCCTCAACACCAGTCTCGACAAATTAGCCGCATTCTTGAGCGAGGACAAGCTGAAAATTTTACGCACACAATTTCCAACTCTCTCGACAGACGATTTCAATTTGCTGACGCGAAAAGGGGTCTTCCCTTATGAATATATTGACGACGTGACCAAGCTAGACGACACTTGCCTTCCACCACGTGACGCATTTTACAGTTCCCTGACAGATGCCACAGTATCCGAGAGCGAGTACACACATGCTGAGAAAGTTTGGGAGCGGTTCTCCATTCGAACGCTCGGCGACTATAGCGATTTGTACCTGAAGACAGATGTCTTGTTATTAGCTGATATTTTCGAAAACTTTCGAAATACGTGCATTGAGCGCTATGGCCTAGATCCCGCGTATTACTACACTTTGCCCGGATATACCTGGAATGCAATGCTAAAACACTCGCATGTCAAGTTTGAATTACTAACTGACATCGACATGGTTTTATTCGTTGATCGGGGTATAGGAGGGGGTCTGAGTCAATGCTCGAACCGATATGCACGCGCTAATAACAAGTACATGGAGTCGTTTGATCCATCAAAAGCATCGTCATACTTGATGTATTTTGACGTCAACAATCTGTATGGATGGGCAATGTGTCAACCTTTGCCATACGCAGATTTTCGATGGGTCAACGACTCCATGTACTTGTTATTAGCGTGTGCATATCGGTTTGAGCATTGACTCAGACCACCGCGTATACCCCGCTCAACGAATAAAACCATGTCGATGTCAGTTAGTAATTCAAACTTGACATTCGAGTGTTTTAGCATTGCATCCCAGGTATATCCGGGCAAAGTGTAGTAATACGCGGGATCTAGGCCATAGCTCTCAATGCACGTATTTCGAAAGTTTTCGAAAATATCAGCTAATAACAAGACATCTGTCTTCAGGTACAAATCGCTATAGTCGCCGAGCGTTCGAATGGAGAACCGCTCCCAAACTTTCTCAGCATGTGTGTACTCGCTCTCGGATACTGTGGCATCTGTCAGGGAACTGTAAGATGCGTCACGTGGTGGAAGGCAAGTGTCGTCTAGCTTGGTCACGTCGTCAATATATTCATAAGGGAAGACCCCTTTTCGCGTCAGCAAATTGAAATCGTCTGTCGAGAGAGTTGGAAATTGTGTGCGTAAAATTTTCAGCTTGTCCTCGCTCAAGAATGCGGCTAATTTGTCGAGACTGGTGTTGAGGAATTTGTATGAGTCGACGAAGCGCAATTGGATCTTGTGTTTTGAATCGTCTGTAATTTCAACATGCTTCGTGAAGGAGATGTATTTCTCCTTTGTGATTGGAAGCACATCGGTTTTTCCTTCGAACGCTGTGGCTACTTCCTTGATGACAAAATGTGCATCGTAACCCGACAAATTGTGGAAAACTATGGGAATGAAGAATGACTGCTTATAATTGAGGTTGCAGTTGGAATGGGCAGGGCCTCTATAGCGTCCAGTCAGATGGCAATGATCTCGAACGCGCACCTCTTCTTCCGCGAATGGTTTCGCACATATGTGACATTGAGTCACTGCTCGAAAACTTGCCCACTCGCTCGGTGTCAGATAAATCATTGGGAAATTGTCGCAGAAAATTTCTTTTATCCGCAATGCTAGATTTTTTAGTTCTTCGACAAACCACGATACGCAATCAGCGCTGCGACGCGAGTGATATGAAGATAATGAATCGTCATACGAACAACACACATAATATCCAATACTAAACACTTCATGGCGTTGATACATGTCTTTCGCTATGTTCTCCCCGTCGGTCTTTGCCAACACACACTCCAAATCGGCATACACGATGAATGGATGTCGCTCTTTCCGGCTAAAGTTGCTGAACTGGAGCCACTTATTGGTGTCGTTTGGTAGTCGAATTGCACAGTCGTTTATCGCCCCACAATCGACCTCGTGTGATTGCAATTTTTCCTCGGAACCAAAGTAATGCAGACATCTGCAAAACAAACAAGATTTTTTTTTTGTTCAATTTTCTTCTTTAGTAGATATATAATTGCGTATTAATAATGCTAAATTCACACACCGATCGCATATATATTTTTTATGCTCCATCTTGCTCAGTTGCGCCCTCACGAGTCTCGACAGGTTCTTGATCCATACGAAATGCCCCACATTGTCGTCCTCAGTGTCTTGCATGTACAGCAAATTGATGTGCTTCTCCTTCTTCTGCTGAGTCACGCGTAGTGGGACGATGTCCTTTTTCGTGGTGGTGGTATACACGTTGATGGATATATTGTTTTGGAGCTCGAATTTTTTTATTGCATGTATCGTCACCGGGAATTCGATATCCTTCAGATTCAGCACTGTCGAATAATGAGGATAAGAAGATGTACGGTGGCTGTTTTGTTCAACTGGGTGTAGAGCAGCGACAACTGCCCATGCGAAACATGCATTATCACGCGATTTGACGTTAACTACGGCCCTCTTCATCATTATTTCCCGTGGCAATGATATGGAGCACCCGACACGCATCGGATTATACTTATTGACATTTATCGCGAGGTTAAGTATTTTCTGCAGAGCCCAGCCACTATCACGTTCTTGAAATTCGTCGAGTAAGGTTAAAGTGGGCTCCGTAACACGCCGTTCATACCACTCGCTCAAATCGCTTGTCCTAAATAGTTCGCAGTTTCGCGTGCTGACACTTTTATTGGCTTGTTTATCGCCACTCACGAATTCACCATTGAACACTGTGTTAATTTTAATGCTGTTGTGCTTGTTGATAATATTTTGCACATGTTGAAGCACTAGGGCGCGAGCATCGTTAAGAAAGTGTTTCGGCTCGATGTGGCTGCGATTGATGATGGAACCAGTCAATATGCGACTTTTGAAGGACGTGTCAATCTCGCGCCAGATTAACCCGTGATCAGCATGTCCTGCGCCCGTGTGTACGAAACGACTCCGCACAGAATTCCTCAATCCTTCGAGACGCGCTATTTGGGCGATTAGTGATTGTTGATGCCCAATTAATAATCGCGGGCGCTTAATCCGACTCTGCGATTCCAGTCCTTCGATGAACTCCATGCATCG
>OX632361.1:12321347-12368847 GCA_951751655.1 Ophion costatus | reverse complement strand
AATAGGCATTCGATTCCTGAAAACAACGCCCGAATCCGCCATCATGGACGATCGAAAAGGGCAGAAGAGTAGGCAAAGGGTCACATAGCCGTAGCTGACGTCAGGAAGGTTCTGCGAGAAGCCAGCGGTTGACAGATGCCGGCGCGCGTGATCTGACGTTGTTCGAATCATTCGCTACAGATATCTGTCAACCAATTCGGTTAGCGACTCGCGACAAGCCGCACGATTTGACGTGTTACGGGTCGTCTGCTATCTCTCGGTGTAATGCGTGCCAAAGTGGGAAGCGCGCCGCAATTCATGAGATTTATGAATTTTACCGTGATTATGCGCTAAGAGAGCCTGAGATTTTTGTTTTCTTAATAAATAAAAAATAACAAAATCAGAAAATTCTCCATCATTCTCAAATTTCGATATAACGAGCAATTTTTTTTTGCTTACAAAAAAAAATTGGTAGGTCAATTTTTATTACCAAACTCTCAATAGAATGACGATAATTTTTTGACGATATGATTTTTTTTTTGGATTCCATTCCTCATTCGAACATTCCGTTTTGTATCATAGGCGGATTCATCTCCTAAAATACATTTTTCTGAACGAACGTCAGTGCAAAGTCTGTTCGAGCTAGAAACATGAGGGAACATGAGGAGAAGCTTTGCATTTTCTCATTAGGGGAGACGAAATCAGTTGGTTCCGGCAGACGAAAATCGATATGACGTTTGTTTGAGCATTGAACGAGATGAGATGATCTTCTGCACTGCCTGACATACGATATTTCACGTTCGGATACGCATATTCTACCAGACGTTGCTCAGATTATTCACCCAAGTTCGTCTTCGATTCCACCTTATTTCCGCTCGAAGCGAATGGATCATTTGACCGATGCTCGAAGATACAAGTTTAATCATAGAATCATTTGTTACCCGATGAAGACGAAATCAACGTCTGGCTTGATGTCTCGGCATATGTTGTAACCCTTTCAAAACATTTTCAGCATTGAATTTATCGATTTTATTTTATTTTGAGGTAATGACCCCCGAGACGTGTGCGGTGAGTTAATGAAACTATTCCTGAGTCATTATCCGCTGATACCAAAAGAATAAAGATGAAATCGATGCTCCGAATGCTTCTCGCTTGTTCTATCAGACTTTGCTAAGATCATTCGCCTAAGTTCGTTTTCGATTTCACCTTATTTCCGGTCAGAGCGAACGGATAATTTGACCGATGTTCGAAGACACGAATTTAATCAAGGAATAGTTCGCTACGTGACGAAGGTGAAATCAGTGTCTGGCCCAGTGATTCGGCATGAGTTTGAGCCCTCTTCCGACATGCTCAACATTGAATTCAGAGATTTCATTTTATTTTGAGGAAATAAGCCCCGAGACATGTGAGGTGCGTTACAGAAACGGAGCCTGAGTCATTATCCGCTGACACGAAAAGCATAAAGATGAAATCGGTGCTCCGAACGGTTTTCGCATATTCTACCAGACATTGCTAACATCATTCGCCTAAGTTCACCTTCAATTTCACCTTATTTCCGGTCAAAGGGAATGGATCATTTGTCCGGTGCTCAAAGATACAAGTTTAATCATAGAATCAATATTTACGCGACAAAGACGAAATCAATGTCTGACTAGATTTTTCGGTATAAGTTGTAATCCTCTTCAAACATACGCATAATTAAATTTGTCGATGCTACTTCATGTTGATGTAATAAGCCCCGCGACGTGTGAGTTGCATTACTGTAACGGACCCTGAGTCATTACCCGCTGATACTAGGTAAATAAACATGGAATTGGTGCTCAGAACGGTTTTCGCATTTTCTATGAGATATTGCTAAGATCATTCGCCCAAATTCGTTTTCGATTTCATCTTATTTCCGGACAGAGCGAATGGATCATTTGACCGGTGCTTGAAGATACAAGTTTGATCATAGAATTACTCTTTACACGACCAAGACGAAATCAACGTCATCCGAAAAATTAGTACGCGTCCCTTCTTGCAATTTTACCCCTTAAACTACGCTCTCAATTGCTTTCTCTTGCCGAAAAAGTTTAAGATGAACTCACTTCCTAAGAATATTTAGGGTCGCATTCATTTTTTTATCGACGCGTATTATTTGTTGTTTTATTTACCCCCTGAAATCAGGTTTCGAAAAGTAGCGAACTGCTGTTTTATTGCCGCAAACGGTACATCCATCCAGCGCGATTCGAATCGTTAGGCCAACCGCCGTCTCCCTGATAATGCCCGCGCTTTTCATTATTTACTCATGGCCAGCTCTTTTCGGTGATTTGGATTTTCTTTCACGTATTCGCCGGGATCTACAAATACATGAAGCCCGCTAGACATTCATCTTTCATGTCACACTCGCACACTCGAGCGCTTTTGTCTTCTTGAAACGTCAGACAAGGCTTGATATTTCTCGGTGACTTTCGCGGCTTCACTGCCTACTTCATTCGCTGCGATTTCAACTCTGCTGTTCCTCAGAGTTATGTTGGAATTATCGTTCGATTTCGAATTTTTGACATTGTTTTTCTCTGTAACATTTTTTCAACGACTTCTATGTGGGACTTCCGTATTCGAAATCGAATCGACTTCGCTTCTGTAAACGCGGAATGCCATTTATATTCTTTTTTTTTAATCCTAGTTTGCGGTTAAATATGTTCTCCTCACATGGGCGGTATATATATTTTTGTTCGAAGAGGGCTCGAAAAAGCATCCCAAAAGTGGACCATAACCGTTCGAAAAAGGCCAGCCGAACATTTTTCTAAGAAGGTGGCCGCCCTTAAATTTTTTAAATAATGATCCTGTCGCCGTAGTGGCAGTTTGTAGCATCGTATGACTTGTCCACCCGCTTTGACCTGTAAGAAGATTAAATCGACAACGAATTTAGGTGAATCATGTCAGGAATGTACGATGCAGGCTCCGGAAAGCATTCAGAGCATCGATTTCATCTTTGCTCGCTTGGTGCAAGCTGATAGTCGCTCACACTGCGTTTCGACGACGCACCATGCCCTTCTTCGGAATCGTTAGATTGATCGAAGATGAAATCGACGACTACCATGACGGGGGCGGTTGAACGACGTTGACAGTAGCGCGGAAACGTCAAGGGCAACGTCGATTTCATCTTTATCACCCAAATAATGCGCCGTACTCGCAGCTTGCAGCACCACCCAAATTTTCCGCTCGCTCTTATTATAATGAATAAATCAATAAAATCCTGTAATAAAGATGCGTAAATTGCTTAAGTTTCTGCAATGAATCCGTATCGGATCGTGAAAAATCGTATCTCAGGCGGTGTAGGAAATCTTCTTATCTCATTTCAATCATCAAAAAAACATCGCATTGATTTTTATCTGCTTGGACCAACTCGATGGATAATCACGGTCCGATTCGTAAATGTTATGATTTGCGGCGTGCTTCACACTTTGGTACGCAATACGCCGAGCGATAGCAGACGATACGTGAAACGTCAAACCGTGCGGCTCGTCACGAGTCTCTATCCGAATTGGCTGACAGGCCAATTCGGCAGCGAATGAGTCAACCGCCGCATTCTCGCAGATTATCGAATTTTTGTCCATAGTTAACAAAAAATCGTCGAAAAAAATATTTTTCTATGAGAACGCAAAATTGCATTTAATTTCGTTCCCTTCATATTTTGAGTAGTTTTGCCGTAGACATCGTTTCGCTGTGGACATCTCACTGTGCCACTGTTATGAAGCTTTTTTACCTTAGAAACAGTGACAGTTACGATCTGCAGTACTGATACATCTGTTACAGTTGCCGCAGATCGTCCTAAAATGGTTTCGAGCGCGCTCCCCTACGTAAAAAAAGAAATTCAAAATTGTAGTAAAAATATTTTACTAAGCGCCGAAATTATCGGACGAACTATTGTTGGTTTATCCGACTATACGGATTCAGCTGGGAAGGGGATTTCGGCAAAAACCTTGAGGAAACTTTTCAGTGATACGTTCGTGGCCTACCTAACCACAAAACGCCAGAAATATTTCCGAAATTTCATTAACCGACATCGTGGCGTCATCACAACATTTATTACAGCTCATAAAATCCACAGAACGATTCAAGAAGGATCTACATTGTAAGTAAACCTAACCATTCAAAAAATTAAAGGATACACAAATGTTGCCAAAATATCAAACAAATGGTCATAGAACAATGAAGCAGAAATAACTATTCGAAGTATAGAGTTTCTTGTTTAGGGTTCTTTTATCCATTTTTTTGCGGCTAAGGGGTTATAAAATAAACAACAAAACAAGCATGTTGGATGTTTTTTACAACGTTCAAATGGGCTACGAGCATGAATCCATTTTTTTCGTCAATTTCACTTGTGCAAACCTACACATTAATCCTTCGACTTTAATTTAATCGGTTGGAAAGCTCTATACGAGCATTTGTAATCGAGTTCTCAGCTATAAACGCGTCCAGGAAATTGAAGGAGAGTTTTGAATACTTCAAATTATTCTCTATAATGTTTTTTTGTTATACCAAAAAATCTTACTGCCAGTTCTCTCTCTGATGAATCACCTTTCGGGCAAACGAAGGGAAATACGTTGTTCGTCGTTTAATAGAGCGAAAGGTGTTTCCTTTCTTTTTTCCGAAAAATCAACTGTTTGGGAGAATACTGTAAATCTGCAAATGCGCTATGTCTCTGACATTCATGGTCGTTCTGTCGGTGTGACATATGACCTTAAATAGCATTCTATATTGTAATGAGATCTTTCTGTTCGTTCACCACGTAGGCAGTGTATGCCTTCCTTCGCTCCACTACCGAGTCGACAAGTAAACAATTTGTAACGTCGTTTTCTGTCGGCTAAATAAATTCACATGCGTTTGTTGATAATTTCAATCACAATAATTATATTCTTTCTCCCATCTCATCAATTTCCACATAAATTATACAATTCACAGTAAATAGTCTTTCTCCCATCTCTCGATTTCAACATAAATTATAAAATTCATAGCCTTTCTCCCATCTTTTCACACTTCATAATAAATTGTAAAATTCACAGTAAATTATCTTTCTCCCATCTCTCGATTTCACATAAATTACAAAATTCACAGTCTATCTCCCATCTCGTCACTTCATAATAAATTGTAAAATTCACAGTCTTTAATCATTCTCTGATCTCTCAAATTCCACATGAATATCCACCCACTAGAATGTTCATGGGGGATAGGCAGGACGAAGTCAAAATGGCCGATCAAGCGTCGTCGACCGTTGAATTCAAACGTTAGTGTACGATCAGGCTAATTCTCACCAAGATGGCCCCTCGAATTTGCAGTGTCGACCGGCACTGTCCTCGCGTAATCCGACCACGCGTGCTCTCTCTCCACGAGTTACGGGAGCTCTAACTTACGTTCTTCTTCGATCAGGATCTCGCATGTTTCGGATATTGCCGTCAACGCCCTCTTTTACACCTTTGCGCCCGATCGGTGGCTCCGTCATTCACGTGGCAAATTCTAAAGTCCCTCTACGACTTTTCGCGCGGCAAATTCAAATGACGAACGCGTCGCTTTATAACACTACAACATCCCCCTTTGTTCATGATCGGGCTGATGCGCAAGAAGGTCGATCGTTAACAATACAACGGATAAACACACCTTAATATCAAAACATACAGACTTCGCTTATCACAGTTTGTCACTTACATTAAAATCACATCGAAACATTCAAACAACAATCTTCTAAACTTTGCGAAGCTGGAACTCTCAAATCACTTGATTAAACATGTTCAATAGGCTGATTATAAGGTCTCAAATGAATTCTGTTATAGGTCCCTGTTAACTGGTGACCATCTACAAGATCCACTAACCGAAAGGCATTCTGGCCGTACGCCTTATCCACTTTATAAGGATCATAGTAAAGATGAAAGAACTTCGCTGTTAATTTATCCGATGCATTGGAAGGGCTAGGTCGACGTAGTAAAACTAAATCACCCACGTTAACATGAGTTGAAATGGATTTTTGCATTTTTTTTCTGGATTGGAAATTTCGATAAATATTTCCATTGGCTTTAATCATTTTGTTGGCATGTCCGTTCAGGAGCTTTTGGAAATTCGAGAACGGTCGCCAATTGATTTTCCGGACTTCGTTTTGTTTCTAGCTCATATGGGGTATACCCCGTGCTACAATGCGTTGTCAAATTCAAAAGTTTCTCAATTCGTGGAACGTATCGGGCCCATTTGCTATGCGCATTCGAACAGAAGCACCTGAATAAACGACCCAATTCTCTCATTACCCGCTCCGTCGGATTACTCTGTGGATGTCTAACCGAACAAAAACGAACACGAATCTCATACCGTTCCAGAGTTTGATTCCATTTCTTCGCCGTGAATTGGGTGCCGTTATCTGCTAATATGCTTTCCGGTTGTCCTACATCTTTAAAGTAACCTTCTTCTAATTTTGATAATGCAACGTTGGTAGTGGCCTTTTTAATCGGATACAGCTTCACATACTTTGAAAACGCATCCAAGATTACAAAGATAAATTGTACTCCTGCAATTGATCGAGGCAAGGGACCATAGAAATCGACTGTGACTAATTGACCTGGTCTTTCTGCCTTGATCAGTTGGTATTCACCTTCTAGAGAAAAGTTAAGTGGCTTAATGCTTTGGCACAAATCACAATGGCTAACATGACTCTTCACCTCACGCCTCATACCCTTCCAAACGAAATACCCACACAGATAATTTAAGGTTTTCGCGATTCCAGGATGCCCCAGAACATCGTGGACGTACTCAATGATCTCTGCTACTAAAACCCCAGGCAAAACGATGACCCATTTTTGTGCTATTGTTTGGTATTGGAACAAAACGTTATTCTTTAGTTGGTAATTATCCTCGAGCCGTCCAGTAGCCACTTCTCTTATAATCGTGTTTATTTTTTCATCTAATATTTGAAATTTAGCTAAATTACGCAAATCATCTAGAAGATCCTTAGGGGGGGCCTGATCCGATAAACCCATAAAGCATGACGTTAATTCGATAACTTTACAATTTTTATTTTCAATAGGTAACTGAGCGACTAGAGATGGCAGTTGTAAACGTGGCGCTGTTTCGCTTTCAAATTTCCCGCTAGGATTACGACTAAACAAATCCGCGACGATGGTGTCCTTTCCGCCACAGTAAATAACCTAGTATGTATATTGTTGGAGTATTAGGCACCATCGCTTCAGCCGAGGCGTGTGGAATTCCGTGGTATTTAGAAAAGTTAGTTCCTTATGATGAGTGATTATTTGAAATTTCTGACCAATTAGATAACGACGACATTTTTCAACTGAATAGACGATCGCCAATAATTCCTTTTCCGTGGTTCCATAATGTTTGTCCGCTGGATTCAAACACCTACTTACTAAAGACACTATACGCTTATCTTGATCCTCTTCTTGAAATAAAACCCCATTAATCCCTTTATCCGACGCATCAGCCTGTAATTTAAAAGCAAGTTGTGGGTTAACGTGGTGCAGCATGACTGCATTCGCGAAATTTTCTTTCAAGTCAATAAAGGCTTGTTCATGTTTTGTCGTCCAAATCCATGGTTCTTTAACTGTTAGTAATGATCGAAAAGGTCCAATGAAGGTTGCATGCTGAACACTAAATTGCCTGTAATATGTGCGAACACCGATAAACTGCTGAAGTTGTTTTTTATTTTGGGGTACCGCAAAGTTCCGAATCATCATTAACCTGTCTGGGTCTGGACGAATACCGTCTACGGATAAAACAAACCCTAAAAACTGTACTGACGATCGACAGAATAACGATTTACTCAACCCCAGTGTGAAATTATTTTCTTGCAGCGCCCCGAATACCTGTTCTACATGTTGCAAATATTCTTTCCACGACGTGGACGTTATTAATAAGTCATCGATGTATATTGTAAGAAACGGATCGAACTTCCTATCAAAAACATAACTCAACGCTCTGATGAACCCACTTCCAGCGGTTTTCAATCCGAAAGGAATGCGGCAAAATTGATACAATGTCGTGCCATACAAAAAAGCAGTATATGGACGCGACGATCGCTGTAAGGAGATCTGCCAATAACCGTTTGCTAAATCTGCGGTTGGCATTATGCGGACTCCATGGTATTTTTGGGTGAGTTCGTCAATCCTTGGTGGAGATTCATTGTCTGACTCGATTGCATTACTTAAAAAGCGTGCATCCAAGCAAATACGCAATCGGCCATCCTTCTTTCTCACAATTCGAAGTGGATTGCAAAAAAAGCTATTGGATCTTTCGATAACGCCCTGTTGCAACATCGCATCTAACTCAGCCTGTACTGCGTCTCTTAAAGCATATGGAACCGGATATGACTTCTTCACTATAGCGTTAGGTTGTTTCAATTTAATGCTATGTTGATATTGACCAGCTGGAATCGTTTTTACCGTGAATAGACGTTGGTATTTCATTACAGTGTTCGCTAATTCAGAACGTTGTTCGTCTGATAATGTAGGGACGGCGAATATCATTTGCCGCACATCCTCATTAAACTGCTCATTTTCACCCTTTACATACAAGCGGCACGAACTCACTTCACTTGATTCCTCTAATTCGCATTCATTTTCATCCAAATTACCCACGCTAATAGGATCATTGCTTTTATTCATCGGTATCAAATCCAAATCCTTTAATTCATTCGAACTAATGGTACTCGGCGCATTAGAGATTTGCACACTCACATAATCCCCCTTTACACCCAGGTCTGTTTGTTCTGGCTCGTTATCCTTTAGACTTGGTGGTCGGTCGAACTGCGCAATCGTGGAATTAACATTTATTACCTGAATAACCATTGTCTCGTCTCCTTTGTAAGTGTTGATCTTATCCTCAACCATTTTGTCGAAAAAGACGAGATCTTCCGAAATCACCTTTTCCTTGATTTTGAGCATCGTAGTGGCATAATCTATGACCACTCGATTAGCATAAAACCAATCACTTCCCAAAATAACGGGTGTTGAGAGGTAAGGAACAACCAGAAGAATTGACAAGATTGACATATCATCGATTGAAGGTGACAATAGTACTTGTTTCTGTACTTTTGTCGCCCTTTTGCGTATAGCGGTAGTGACTACTAGGTTCGTTACCGGGAATTCTTGCAACACGAAATATTTTTTCAGGTATAAATACAACTCCTCCGAAATACATGATACTTGACTACCAGAATCGACAAGAGCTGAAATTGGTATGTCCATGATATTACAGAGCAATCGTGGACATTGCCGATTAAAGGGATCAAGTTGATGTATTACTTTGTGATCTTTTATAAGGTCTTCCACGAGTTCTTCGAGTACATCGGATCCTAGGTGCGATGGATGAATATCATTACACATCGCACCGCTAATCAGTTTAAAGACCCTGAAGTACCTGGCTGGCTTCGTCGAAATCGTCGAAATCGGAGGTGGTATGTGAGGATGCGCAAGGATCCTTGACCCTTGTTCCGTCGGTAAAGCGGATTCAGCATGTGCCTGCCTTTGAAATGGGGCGTCCATTTGGACTGCCACCTTCGACACTTCTTTGCGACCATAGTCGCTATTTGGAACGGTTCCTTTTCCCCCATAACCGCGCGCGGATCTATTATCTGCCTGTATCCCCCTAGATCTCTCAACGTCCTGATTTCTATTTCTCGAGTCCATATTGGGCAAATTCCCCGCACTACCTCCCCATGGGAATCCTCGTTTAAATTGGTCCCGATCCTCGTTTGCTCGATCTAACAGCGATTAAGCCTGTGAAACTGTATTTGTGTCCGAAAAATCAACGCTAATCATGGGTTCCCTGATTCTCAGCGGAAAACCTTGCATGATGGTATAATTCGCTTCATACGTATCCAATGGCGGGGTAATATACTTGGCCGATGTAATCTGTTTTAGGAAGTAACTCTGTAGCGTCCCCCCATTCGGATTATACTCTTGACTACTCCACTGACCCTTGAAATGGACTCTAATTGGAATTGAATAAAATTCTTTTAAAAATTGTTCTTTAAACATCTCAAAATTAGTGCATAGAGCGCGTTGAGCTTCGAACCAAATTCGCGACCTTCCCTCCAATGCATTTTCAATAACGAGCATTTGCATATCCGCTTCAATGCGTTTCATTTGAAAAAATCTTGCGAGATGTTCCAGAAACTTTTCCGGGCGTTGGACAGATTCGTCCCTACATTTCGGAATTGGCATATCCAATTTCAACGATTGAAACCCTCTAACAAGCCCATTGAACATACCTAGATTTTGCTGAGCCTCAACAGCCGGTGGCGTTCCTGCAGCAACCGCTGCTTGTAACAACTCTATCACCCTTTCCTGGCGCTCAGTCGCTGCCCTTAATTTTTTCAATTCCCCTGCCATGAGATTTCCTTCAGACAACTTTTTGCGTAGTTCTTCGAGTTCCAGCTTTTCAGCGTTCATTCGCATCCTTTCGTCACGTAACTGTTTTCGCTCATCGGCCATACCTAGACATTCATCAATATTAATATGCTTTTTTATTGACGTTAAAATCGGGATCGCTCGTTTTGCTTTCACCGTCTTTTGTTCCGGGGAGGGGGATATCGGGGTATTCCCCGTCTCCGGTGTACGCGGTGGCGTTCGTGATAACGACATTTTTGGTAAACAGTACAATTCACAAATTTAGATAAGCAATGTCGTAATTTCATCAATTTGTCACTTAATTGAAACCCAAACACAATCTTTCGGACGATACTGATTACAAATTCTCTGTTATCAATTAAAAAAAAAATCTCAATTTTATTTTATTTTATTTACCAAACTCGAATTAAAATGTGATATTTTCAAATTTTGCTATTTTTCTTTATATTGGCATGATATTTCAATATTCTCATGCCCCACGTTGGGCGCCATTTTGTAATGAACTCTTTCTGTTCGCTCACCACGTAGGCAGTGAATGCCTTCCTTCGCTCCACTACCGAGTCGACAAGTAAACAATTTGTAACGTCGTTTTCTGTCGGCTAAATAAATTCACATGCGTTTGTCGATAATTTCAATCACAATAATTATATTCTTTCTCCCATCTCATCAATTTCCACATAAATTATACAATTCACAGTAAATAATCTTTCTCCCATCTCTCGATTTCACATAAATTATAACATTCATAGTCTTTCTCCCATCTCGATGCATGAGATGATAAATTATCCAATTTGCATTCTTTTTCCTGACTCTTCAATTTTAACATAAATTACAAAATTCACAGTCTATCTCCCATCTCGTCACTTCATAATAAATTGTAAAATTCACAGTCTTTAATGATTCTCTGATCTCTCAAATTCCACATGAATATCCACCCACTAGAATGTTCATGGGGGATAGGCAGGACGAAGTCAAAATGGCCGATCAAGCGTCGTCGATCGTTGTATTCAAACGTTAGTGTACGATCAGGCTAATTCTCACCAAAATGGCCCCTCGAATTTGCAGTGTCGACCGGCACTGTCCTCGCGTAATCCGACTACGCGTGCTCTCTCTCCACGAGTTACGGGAGCTCTAACTTACGTTCTTCTTCGATCAGGATCTCACATGTTTCGGATATTGCCGTCAACGCCCTCTTTTACACCTTTGCGCCCGATCGGTGGCTCCGTCATTCACGTGGCAAATTCTAAAGTCCCTCTACGACTTTTCGCGCGGCAAATTCGAATGACGAACGCGTCGCTTTATAACACTACAATATTTGTAGCCGAAAGTAAAATACGATGAGAACAAAAAAGTTTTACAATAGAAAAAATAGCTTTAATTTTAGGTGGAGTAGAAAGTTCTGAGAGTTTTCCGCTAGATGTCTTTAGTGAGCTATATCTCACCATGTACACATCGCATCGGGGCGTACTATACGGTGATTTAAAGGTGACACTACGCATAAAAAAATGTTCTCACAAGGAACATCCCTCAGGTGTCCGCCTCCGATTTTGTTGAAACTCATATATGTGATAGAGCATAAAAAATTTTGAGACACGTATTTTTTTTTATCGGCGGAAAAACGGTTTTAAGGGGTGAAACGCGCCCTCGAAAATAGGGGTGTTTTTCGTTTTTCGTCGATAATGGTATCGTTCTCATCTCCAATGTATAGTACACGAAAAAATAAACATTGTTGCAATTTGAATTTTTTTTATATCTCATACCGTTAAAACGTTATCGACGAAAAACGAAAAACATCCCCATTTTCGAGGGTGCGTTTCACCCCTCAAAACCGTTTTTCCGCCGATAAAAAAAAATACGTGTCTCAAAATTTTTGATGCTCTATCACATATATGAGTTTCAACAAAATCGGAGGCGGACACCTGAAGGATTTAGACAGTTTTGTGTTTGGTAAAGCCTGTTGTGCGTTGCAGCGTTCCAAAGTGGAAGTAAAAAAAGAGATAACTCGATTCATTCTTCAGTTTCACTACGACCAAGGTGAAAAGGCGGAGAAGGCAACCGAAACAAAGTTTGCTGTTTATGGACCCAAAACATTATTGAATGCAACAGCAAATTGGTGGTTCGAACGATTCCGTTCTGGTAACATGGACGTCGAAGATGAGGCACACTCTGGTAGGCCAATCGGCGAAAATGTCGATAAAATCATGAAAGTCGTCGGACCGGCACGTGAGCACTTATTCCATTGGTCAGGATCTGAAGATTAGCCAGAAAACCGTTTGGAACGACTTGCATAAGGCTGGTCTCAAGAAGAAGCTAGATGTATGGGTGCCACACGAATTGACGCAAAAGAACCTTTTGGACTGAATTGATGTCTGCGATTCTTTACTGAAACGTAACGAAATCAACGCCTTTTTTAAGCGGATGGCGACTGGCGACGAAAAATAGGTCACATACGAGAACAACAGCCGAAAAAGATCGTGGTCCAATCGGGGTGAGCTGGTCCAAATGATCGCCAAGCCCGGATTAACGGCCAAGAGGGTTGTGCTGTGTGTTTGGTGGGATTGGAAGGGAATCCTCCTCTATGAGGTGCTCCCATCGGGCTAAACCCTCAATTCAGACCTCTACTGCCAACAACTGACCAGATTGAAGCAGGTGATCGACCAGAAACGCCCAGAATTGGCCAATAGGAAGGGTGTTGTGTTCCATCAAGACAACGCCAGACCGCACACATCTCTAACGACGCGCCAGAAGTGCTGAGAGCTAGGATGGAAGGTTCTATCGCACCCGCCGTATAGTCCAGACCTGGCACTCAGCAGTTAGCACCTTTTCAAGCATTTGCAAAATTTTCTTGATGGTACAAAACTGCTGGTGAAGTTTTTTACCAATAGAGACGAGGACTTCTTCAATCGCGGAATAATGAAATTGCCTCCAAAATGGACAAAACCTATCGAACAAAACGGCGCATGTTTGATCTAAATCGGATCATCCTGACCATGTTAATTGCATCGTTGATATAAAAAGAAAAAATGCTCAGAACCTTTTACTTCACCTAATATTATCAATATTGAGGGCAGTCGCCTTTCTTTTAAAGAATTTTTCGGATTACCCAGTCATGTAGTCCTCACCGCATCCATTGCTGAATTGAAAGTGCGGAATTGCGAATCCATTGCTGAATTGAAAGTGCGAAATTGCGGTTTATCCGCACTAGTTGCAGTTTTTTACAGTCAGAGTTTCGAAGAAGTCGGGCAGGCGATGCAGAGCATAATGTTGAAAGGTTCGGGAGAAGATATTTCGCAAAGGTACTTATTTTTTTCGTAAGCATTTTTATCATATGAATTTACACTGACGGCCAAAAGTATGGATACACCTAGAAAAATTTCGCGCCACACTAAAAGTTTGATATCTCTGTGAAAAAAAAGATATACGGATTTCCAAGGCGGCATTTTAAAAGGGACAAATTAAGCTTCACTTTGCGCTTTGGAAAAAAAAATCTCGTTTTTTTTTAGACCCAGGGTGCCATTTTGAAAATGGCCGTTTTTTGGCTTTTTTGGCTGTTTAAAATCGCTTGCACGTCTTCAGGACATTTTTTTGGCATTTTTTTTCCAAAGAACCTTTAAATATAGAGCAATAGCTATAGTTTCCTTTTTTAGAAAGTTTCGTACGATTTTTTTTCACCGAGTCATCGCATTTTTTTCTCAAAAAGACAATTTTGGAAAGATGCTGCTGAAATGAGAAACTTCGAGGTTTAGAGAAAATTGCCAAAATGAAAAAAAGTTGCGTTACATCGTATTGAAATCGAGCAGAATTTTTTCAAAATTTTTTTTTCAAAATTTTTTCCTCCAACATTGAATAAAAAAAATAAAACAATGTTCAATTTTTTTTCTCAATTTTTAGCCGCATAAAACATCCACCTCTTACCTCTTACCTTATCTAAACGCCCTTTTCGTCGAAAAACCCACCTCTAGCTTTCAGCACTGCATCAACAATTGGTGGCATCCGATCGATCAATGAATCCAGCTGAGCTGAGCTGAAGGATCTCCATGCAGCTTGCAGTTTCTGCCACAGATCTTCGGCCGATGGAGGGCAGGTCATTCGTATCTTTCGATCGAGCTCTTCCCAGAGAAGTTCGATGGGGTTTAGGTCGGGTGATTATGACGGCCACACCATATTCACGATTTTTTTCTTTGCCTCGTTCTCCAAATATTCTCGACAGAGACGGGAACTGTGTTTCAGATCATTGTCGTGTTGCATGGTAAAACCACGCCCGATCGTTCTTAGCCCCGATGGAATCGCATGATTAATGAAAATTTCGTTATATTCTTCTTTTCTCATTATGCCGTCAATTTTCACAAAGTCTCCGACACTATGACCGGAGAAGCAACCCCACACCGTAACGGAGCCACCGCCATGGATGACAGTTAGTATCAAACACTGTGGTGCCATTTGTTCCGAAGGATTTCTTCGAACAAAAATGCGTCGACGTCTACCGAAGATTAAAAAAGTTGACTCGTCCGTCCAGAGTACATTTCTCCACTGATTAATCGTCCACTTTTTGTGTTCCAGGGCCCATGCGTATCGTTTTCTTTTGTTCGCCGGACGTAACAAGGGTTTTCTCACGGCGATACAGCCTCTGAAGCCAGTACTGTTAAGACGACGTTTCACTGTCGTCAGTAATATCGAGGTTCCCCTTTGTTCGTTAAATTTGGCACAGATTTGCGTTGCTGTTAATCGACGATTTTTTTTGCTCGTAACGACGATATTTTGATCGTCTGAGGACGTTGTCACTTTGGGTCGACCCGGACGATTGCGATTGAAATACGTCTCGGACTTCTTAAATCTCCCGATGGTCGTCTCCACTCCTGTTGAAGACACGCGAGTTTGTCTGGCAATTTCTCTGTACGACAATCCCTTATCGCGCAACGCGACAATAGGCCCTCTTTTATACAGTGGAATTTCTTTTTTCCGTTCCATTTTGATCCGTTAAAAACAAAGAATTTTCGTAAAAACTTGTCGATTGTAGACCACACGTGTTCGCGTTTGAAGTTTTCGCACAACTGGCTTTGTCAGCATAACATTCATCACATTATTCCAAAGAATCGAAAATGTAAACAAGAAAGACGAGTGAAAAAGAGAGCGAGAAAAATAACACGAGAGAAACAGAATATCGACTCGCGAGAAATAGAATCTTTTTTGTGCTCCACAAAGGTAAAATGTAAACAAAGACAAGAAGCTTCATTTCCGCTCCTTGTGTTCAGATGAGGTCAGAGGTAAGAGGTGGATGTTTTGTGTAGCAAAAAATTTTGAAAAAAAATTGATATGTTTTTTATTCTGTTGGAGCAAAAATTTTGAAAAAATTCTGCTCGATTCAATAAGATGTAACGCAACTTTTTTTCCCTTCGGCAATTTTCTCTAAACCTCAAAGTTTCTCATTTCAGCAGCATCTTTTCAAAATTGTCTTTTTGAGAACAAATGCGATAACTCGGTGAAAAAAAATCGTACGAAACTTTATAAAAAAGGAAACTATAGCTAGTGCTCTATCTTTTAAGGTTGTTTGGAAAAAAATGCCAAAAAAAGTCCTGAAGACGTGCAGCCGATTTTAAATAGCCAAAAAAAACGCCAAAAAACGGCCATTTTCAAAATGGCGCCCCTGGTCTAAAAAAAATCGAAATTTTTTTTTCAAAACGCAAAATGCAGTTTTATTTGTCCCTTTTAAAATGCCGCTTTGGAAATCCGGATATCTGTTCTTTCACAGAAATATCAAACTTTTAGTGCGGCGCAAAATTTTTTTAGGTGTATCCATACTTTTAGCCGGCAGTGTATGTATTAATTAACAAATGTCGAAATTCTTCGCTTTTACACGTAATTTTAGCCAGAGTGAGATAGCTGTTCCGTGTGGCGAACGAAATAACGAGCGAATGGGCCAAACATTCAACACCAATGGTCATCAGGTGAATGCATAAATAAAATGTTTGCTTACAGCTATGAAATATATCTTTGGTCGGTAAACATTAGTTCAAATTCTTAAGAATTGCTACTAGTTATATATGAAATATCTCTTACGATAATAGAATTCGATTGAATAATTACCTGCTACGTTTTACGAGAAAGAAAGAAATGAAAAGGATTTTTTTTTTCAGTTTACAGGTTTTTCCCAGCCCGGATCGTCGGCTGCCCTAAAAATGCTGAAAAAAATTATTGAGGGCGAAACGGGAAAATAAGGAAAGTAAAAGAGCTACATAAAAACTATACACACAAAAAATCGGGCGAAATAAACTTTTCATCACATTTGGAAGATTCATCTCCGGCATGTCTGGTAGAGGCTGCGAAAAACATTCGGAGCTTCGATTTCGTTTTTCCTCGATTGATGTCAACTGGTTCTCTCTCGAGCTTTGCTTTGATGACCACGCACGCCTTAACTATGATTTACTGAACCTCAGTTGGAATCGATAACTGCTATGATTAGTATGGTCAGGTCACGTGTAACGTCACGCGGACTCATCGAATGCAACATCGATTTCATGTCTATGGGGTAAACAGCGATGCCGTCGTTGTTTTCGAACTGTGCACAACTGCTCCAATGATCCACTCGCTGCGTCCGTAAATAATATGAAATCCAGTATGAATTTTCGCGAGTCACTTCAGAAATATCTGATAAAGACTGCAGAAACCATTCAAAGCATCGATGTCATTTTTTCTCGCTCGGTACTAGCTGATAGGGACTTAAGCTTCGTTTCAATGACAGACCGTGCACACCTCGTGTATAATTCACTCAACCTAACACGAAATCGACGGCTGCTGTAATGAGTGTTGTATTCGCTAATTTACGCAATACAACGAAACGACCGACCGGTCGAGAAAGTATTTGCGAAACGGCATTCCAGACCGTTTCACATCCTCTATACGAAAGAGTCTCACTTTTGCCAAAATGCAAGCGTCAAAAAAACACTTTGCGACACGTTCTGACGAAGTATCGGATGATGTTCGATCTAGGGCAAATTGCGACAATCAGTATTGACAATTAAGAGAAGTTACCAGGGAGTAGTCAGTCCTTGGTTGGCTTTCGAACGGTTCGGTCCTAAGGTACGACCGACACAGTAAATTCAATTATAAGACCAGCCCAGTAATAAACTTATATTCGTATTCAACGAACTTCAGTTCCAACTCTTATTTTCGCAACGAACCCAAAAATACCTATCCCGGGTTCTCGAGCCGGGGATACAAGTACGGTCGAATTACGCTGTAAATCACGCGGAAATATCGAGCGCAACAGCAATTCCATATTTGTCGCGTAACCAACGTTGGGCATCAGATAGTGGTGACCATGGCATAAGTCAGGGCTGAATTTCAAGGTATACGAGGGCTCCGAGCAACGAAACAGATGGAGGTATCTAATTATTTATAAAAAAAAAGTAAAATGAGCTTTGACGGGCGTATAAAATCGAAACAAAAAATAGATGTGCGGCGATTCAGCAAACAAATGTATAAGTCCATATCGATGTAGCTTGGCCATCTGAATACGAATTAACCATTCATTTCCCCCCAAAACCCTCAATTTCCGTTTAAAAAAACCTCAAAACATTGTACAAATACTATTTTTTGCGGTTAACCAGCATGACTTTCAGCTTCCGGCAAAAACTTCGTTTTATTTGTAGACGGTCAAAAAATGTTCATCCGATAACCCCTTGGAACTGTTTCGAGTCGAACAAAAATTGTCCACCTTTCCTGATCTCTTTTCCAGAACCCACAAAATCGTATAACAACAGCTTTAACGTGGGTGCTATTCGAGTGGCTTAAAAATGAACAGGTTCTGAAATATATTTCAGAACCTGTTATATAACCTATATATAATATATTTGAGACTTCGATAATGACGCTTAATTCATGCGCATATCTCAATTAGTTCGAACGTGAAGTACATTTAAAAAATGGCCGGAAAATAGGCAATGGGTTATGTAAGGAAAAATCGAAGAGAATCCATTGTCCGCATTTAAAATTCTGCATTAAATTAAAAAATCGCGTAAAGAACACGCTTAGACCGGAATTTAAAATGGGGACAAACAATAAATGAGCGGTGATTTAGTAAAGGGACTTATTTTTACCCAATTTGCGAAAAAAAATTGATTTTCGATATATCTTTTATAATTTCATACCGATGGATTCTGACTGAATGCAAATTGACCATTCATTTTCCACGAAACCCTCAATTTCTATAAGACATCATCCAAAGTGTGTGCAATGACGTTTTCCGTGTTTAACCGTTTAAATTTTCTAAAACGTCTAAGCTTTCGGGAAAAGCTCGGTGGTAGTCGTAGTGATCGGAAAAGTTTCCTCCGGATCGATACTTTAGATGCCATAAAAATCGAAAAAAAATCTTCAAAACCTTTTCGATTCAACATTGAGTGAACAGATCGAAGAATCTAAAAAAAAGCGATGCGAAAAATCACATTATATTGGGAAAATGTCATTGGACTGTCGATTCCTTGACGCGATTTCATGTGACGTCGATTCAGTCATAAAACGACCAGTAGAAGGCCAACTTACTGCATAAAGCGTATCCATCAGTAGCGTCGAATTTTCCTTCTTCTTTACTTGTCGTCGTGACGCTACCGCGTCTCTCAATGACGGTTACCAAAGCTTTGTGTTGACGACGCAAACGAGGGAATTAACCATTGGGTCCAATGCCTATGCAAAGTACCATAAAATCGATGCATATCGTATAAAGATGGCTGACAAGCGTTCATGGAGAGTATTAAAAGAAGGGCGACAACTTCGTCGAGCAACGAAAAAAATGTTAAGAATATTGCTGCTACGGAAAGATCGCTGTATGGCGCAGAAACCGCAGATCGAGTTTACCATTTAAAAAACTATGTAGTAATCTATATGCGAAACCACTTTCTCACAATTAATTTTTAACATTTACGATTGTAGAAAAACAATCGACTGTACCATAAAAAAATACCTAGTAGTCTATAAGCGAAAGCAGTTTCTTACAATTTAGTTCTCGAAATTACGATTGGAGAAAAACAATTCCTTTTAGAAAAAAAATAAAAATACGACAGGTTCTGTAAACAACTTATAAAAAAATACAATCTCATAATGGCCGTAGAGGCGCTCTTATTTTAGCAATAGAGTCTCCGGGAGTTTCCGTCGTTCCGGCTTATTGGCAGCGGCGACTCAACAAGTTGTCGGACGCCGTTTATGTAAATCGCGAATCCCTCCTTTCATCTCCTTCAATTGCTCGTCAAGTTTATTGACTCGTCCAAAGGAAGCTCACAACGCTCGACCTAGCAGAGAAAACGTTTCCTTCAGCGTGTTGCAAGAGGAAGGATATGTTTATACTTCCTAGCATGATATACAATAGTCTCTTCTGTCTTACTCTATTCCAAAAGGTGTTCGAAGTGCCCTCCTTCCATTTCGATGCAGCCTCATGCCCGCTTGACTAAGGTACGCTTAATTCGCCACAGCATTTCCAGCGTTACCGAGCGAAAGGCGCGATCGATTGTGCGTTCCAGCTCCAATCGGCTATTGATAGGGGTCCTGTAAACAAGTGCCTTTATGTGGCCCCACAAAAAAAAATCGAGTGAATTTAGACCCGGGGATCGGTCGGGCCAATTGGCGACGCCACCCCTACCGATGAGCCGATCGGGGAACATTTCGAGAAGCATTGCCTGTGCTGCTCTGCTTGTATGGGCTGGTGCACCATCGTGTTGGTAATCAGCATGTCCCAAGTCACACCAGCCCGCAAACAAATCCGCCGGAAATTTCATCGTACAAATTGGCAGTATTTCACCCCGGTCATCGTGCCCTCATATTGAAAAGGTCCAATCTGGAATGTGTTTCATCTAATATGAAGTGAACAGCATCGAGGGGTTACGGACAAGTATACAATATTAAGTGGCTGCATTGAAATCTGCTGTTTGAATGTAGGTTTCTTTAGGTTTTGTACATTTAAGTAAGAACAAATGGCGAGTATGTCGCCTTCGGAGGTGTCTCTAGCCTACCATCTTTCAGCCGAAAGACATAATGTTTAATTTATAAACGTGCTGCGATCGACCAAGTTCAACATTGACCGTGAGAAGTTTTTTTCCATGTCCACTTCTGCACTATTGCGATTGGAGGAAGAGTGCAACTGAAACTCACGGATCGTCTTCACAGGCTCGAATGGAAGTCCCCAGAAGCCGAAACTATACGTAGAGCTTGGTTTTGACGAATTAAAAGTGGCGGTTATGACAAACGACTCGGTATGTCGAACAATTTAAAAATAATGATAGAGAGCTGCAACAGAATCAGATTGCGAACGCCATCATGAATTGTATAAACATAACAATTCCTTCATTCGCGTGGCATAGAAAACAGTTTATTCTGGCATATTGTAGCGAGATGAAAAATTCACCTATCTCGACAATCATAAATTTAGGAAATCAAGGCTCGATCCACCTCAACAATAACATCTTCATCAAAACTGCCTATTTATGGACATGAAGCCATACTATGTATCTGGTGAGATATGGCGACGGTAGTGCATTACAAGCTCTTGAAGTACAAGGAAATGATCACTGCCATTGTTACCAACAGCGGCGGAAGTTTTAGAATGATCATTAAATCGAAAAACGCCGCTATTTGCAACAGTCACTGAAAGGTGATTCTGTTAAACTACTGTGCTCTGCACGGGGTTGCATTGGCGGCAAGAAAAAACACTGATGGAAATGGAATGAAACGATCTCCCTCATCCAGAGTCATCTCTGGTCGATGCAATATGTTTTAGAAGATAATACACATTTTCGTAATTCCAAGAATGTTAAAAAAGTGAGTACATGAATGAATACCGTGAAAAGACCGGGTATTCTTTCGACGTAGGATTTAGGTTTTACCGGAGAGGTGGATAAACTAGTAACGTCCGAGGAAAAATACCTCGACTAATGTAATTCCATAAAGTTTTCACACAATAGATGCTCGTTTTTTTTTTCAAACAGCGATTTTTAATGCAACCACCTCATATGTGAAAGGAAAACAAGCAGACCGGGTATGCTTTCATTAATCATTAAGGGCAGGGTCAGACGTTTAGGATACCGACTTTATTCAAACTTTACGCAGTTGTAGAGGTCTATTATGACCATAGACTAGACAAGCAGTAAATTGCGAGATCCAACCGTTTCAACGAAAAAGGAGTAAGAAGTTTGCGTAAACCGTATTTGTACCAGTTCGTTTTAGCTGCTAGCACGCGCCGAGTAACGTCGCCGGACTCGTAATCGCAAGGTCACTCAATCGAGTCTCATGTGTATTATTTTTCGTTTCTTATTTTCATCATTTCGAAGCCCGTCATAATAATTCAATTTTTTAAATAACATATTTTTCACGATTTTCCGATTTTCAAAAGTACAATTTATTTCGAATAAACTGAAACCTTTTTTTTTAACTAAACTTATTTTTCATTATGCTAGAGAATGCAAATGTCGGAAAAATAAAATTCTTGCATTATCGAAGAGACAATTTTTTCGAGGTTGCATCCTCTCTTAAGCGTGAATTATGGGTCCCCCAAAGTGTATCAAACTTATTGTAGGCCATAGGATGGGAGTATAGAAAAAATAAAGTTGCACGCTCCGAACTTTGGAAAATACGATTTTTCCTCATTTCCATCCACTTCCAAGGGCTCCTACACGGGCTCGGAAATTCTCTAAATCTATTCTGTGCATCCATTTGTGGCACTTTGTAAACACTAGTTATAGGGCTATAGAGGTTAAACAAACGCTTTAATTAAAGTTTAAAAAAACTGAACAAACTGCGATTAGTGTTAGGTGTCACGTCGCGACCAAACGCGTACAATGTCTTTTTAAGCCTAATATGCACGATAGCGGAATTCTCATTTTTCGACGGATCTGAATATTTTCTTTAGAGTTAGGCCTACCACGGCGGAAACGTAGCCTATCCATAATAATATAACTAAGCGTTTCTCGTACCTTCCCACGCGAAAGCGTAGCGATCTTAACGATATCGAGAACAAATATATAAGCGGGAAAATTTCGAACAGTCTCGTTGTAACCCGAACAGAGTCCGAGTATATCGCAGAGTGTCCTTAAGACCAAAAATACACAAAGGAAACCTTCGGGTTACAAGGATGACGAACACGTGAAGCGACACGCAAGAAATGCGTGATGATATTCATAAAGACGTAAATATATAACGACGCAACGATACCGAATGCTCACGATCATCCAAGAGCGGAAAAATGTCCAAATTCTTAAAAAATATACACTCGCTAGGAGAAAGTCCTCCGACCCAGGAAGTTGCTGCGGTCATAATACTGCGTTGATATTTCCCATGCGGACTCGCGGGCCTCGGTCAACAAGCCCTATCTCGAGCGTGCGTTCTTGGCGCCGACAAGGCCCCTTTTTCGTCTATATTTTTCCGCGCTCCAGATAAAGAAGCGCTGCTCCAATTCCCGGAAATAGAGCGACGGTTGTGGCTATCGCAACCTACTCCTCGCTCCCACTCCCATTCCAACTTATACATATTTTCCACCAATCCAAAAGAATGCACCCCCAAATGTGCACCCTCCCAGGGGACCAGTCTCCCACCACCTCAGCATCCCAATTTTTCCTACATCCTAGAAGAAGAAAATGACCAAGTCAGTCTTCCGGCAACCACGATCACACAAACTTCTTTTTATCGAGTCTCAATCCGAGACTCCAGTCAGAATCCAGCGAGCTCATATCTAGAGTTCCTTAACCGATATCCATCGCGTTGAATATTCATTTCCTTTCTTGTAAAGCGTACGTTGTCTTGCAACTCGAGTTTATACAAATCTTGTACTTCGAAAGTTCTCTAACAGTTACGCGATAATCTTAAGAATTTTAACATTTGTATTACGCGCAATATTTCATTGTATTTTCCATTCTCGAACCGCGAAATCCACGAACACTAGAATCTGTGTCACCGAACATTTGCTGTATCCGTCACACACACACCCACACCATCTGCGAGCGTTCGGGCCATCGACGAAGGGCCCTTAGTTTTACGACCGTACCTGACACCCAAGCGACTGGGTCAACGCCGAGACACATCAATGTAAGCGAACACATTTTCACCCTTTCGTCTTCAATTTGTATCTTTAGAATAATAGGATCAACCCATACGGCTGATTCTAATAAATTACGAGTCAATCGAACACAAGAGTCACAACCATTATTTTCAACGATTGGATCATCCACGAAATTCTTTAAAATTATCCTTTCCACCAGCACGTCCCCTTTTTAACCCTCATCCCGTGCTATTGCGCTAGGCGTAGGCAAGAAAGAGGGATACCACACATATATATATGCCCACGTCCCCTCAGGACGTGACATATAATTTTTGGGGGCTCGTCCGGGATTTTTAGAAAGGGAATGTGCTAATTAGTCCACCGTCTATAAGTGATTCGGAAATTCGTATATATGATTTGTTACCTGGTTGGAACCTCCTAAACGATCGATCAAGACATTACAAAAATTCTCAAAAATCGGAAACAAACCCACAAAGCTATGACGACGTTAGAAACAAAAATTGAACACGAAGTTAAAGCGCGCAATGCATTGCAGTCCACTCTCACTAACCACGAAAGCTTCGTCCTGCCCAAATCAGTAAAATGTTGTAATGTATGCAAAAGAGACAATCACACTACAGAAAATTGTCAATTCGCAACCCTCACCTGCCAAAATTATCAAAATCAAGAGCACAATGCCATCGAACACCAAAGGGTCCTAAATAAACAAAACTCAGTTGTTTGCCAAATATGCAAAAAAATCGGCCATTCAGCAGATAAATGTTTTCAGTTAAAGAACAAAACGCCTAAATCCAACCGACCCATCTGTCGGTATTGCAAAAGGATAGGACACACTATCGAAAACTGCCGTACCCGCGAATATAATAACTCGCGAAATAGTCCGAATACCGGTCGGGCAGCTGCACTGAGAGATTTCACGATCTCAAAGCGTCCGGTCACGATAATCACTCCGCCCGAACCTATCTTACTTACACTATAAACGCGGAGGATTTCGTTAACCGACCCTCGGTGTGTATCGGAGCGCACCCACAAAAAAGAAAAATAACAATGTTGTTAGACAGTGGCGCTATTCTAAACCTAATTAAAAAACAATACACAGGAAATTTCCCAGGTATCTATATATGAATTTCGAAACTTTATTCCACGTCATACCTGATGAGGTTCGACTCCCTTACCCTGGGTTATTGAGGTCCGAATTGTTTTTTTTACGACAAAATCCAATATAAATTTCAAGACGGAATGCCTTGAGTGTACAGGAAAGGCATGTCCGTTCAAACAAAAAAAAAAAAAAAAGAAAAAACAACGCGACGAAGTAATGAAAATCCCCGCGTGTCCGGGAACTTCTTTCCACGGAAGAGTCGAAAACTGCACGTTAAAGGAAGGGTATATCACGCCTTTAAAAATCCGTAAGGGTGTTTACGCCGGCGACTGCCCGGTAACGAACATCGACGGAAAGGCCCACTAGAGGGTTTCAACCACACAAATGACGCCGTATGACTGATCGTGACGGTCATAAAACTACAGGAATTCGACATAATGGAAAACAATAGCAAACAAAAACAAAATTAGATTGCACAACAATCTGTGATTCCAAACAAAAAAAAAAAAAAAAACAAAATCAGATAAAAAAAAGAAAAAAAACCCGACGGAAAACGTCGAAATAAAACTTTGTTAACGCTCCAGCGAGAGCGATGATGAAGAAAAAACAAAACAAAACAAACCCAGATTGCATGACAATCTCCAATTCTAATTCAATTTCTCGCGATGCTAATCCCAATTTCTCGCGATGCCAATCCCATTTTCTCGCGATGCTAATCCAATTTCTCGCGATGCTGATCCCAATTTCTCGCGATGCTAATCCCATTTTCTCGCGATGCTAATCCAATGTTCGCGATGCTAATCCCAATTTCTCGCGATGCTAATCTAATTTGTCGCGATGCTAATCCCAATTTCTCGCAATGCTGATCTAATTTCTCGCGATGCTGATTCAATTTCTCGCGATGCTAATCCATTATTTCAAGATTCTAATCCTGAATTTGGACGTAGATTGCATGACAACTACGCCGGTCCAGATCCCAGTGGTCAATAAAAAGAAGAAAAAAAAAACCCGACGGAAAACGTCGAAATAAAACTTTGTTAACGCTCCAGCGAGAGCGATGATGAAGAAAAAACAAAACAAAACAAACCCAGATTGCATGCCAATCTCCAATTCTAATTCAATTTCTCGCGATGCGTATCCCAATTTCTCGCGATGCTAATCCCATTTTCTCACGATGCTAATCCAATTTCTCGCGATGCTAATCCTTATTTCTCGCGATGCGAATCCTTATTTCTCGCGATGCTAATCCTTATTTCTCGCGATGCTAATCCAATTCCTCACTATGCTAATCCAATTTCTCGCGATGCTAATCCTTATTTCTCGTGATGCTAATCCTTATTTCTCGCGATGCTAATCCTTCCTTCTCGCGATGCTAACCCTTATTTCTCGCGATGCTAATCCAGTTTCTGGCGACGCTAATCCATTTTTTTTTCAAGATTCTAATTCTAATTCGGACATAGATTGCACGACGAAAGAGGGATATCTTGCCCCTTTCAAAATCCGTGACGGTGTCTATGCCGGCGACTGCCTGGTGACAACCGTCAATGGGAAGGCTCATTTGAAGGTTTATAATACCACTAATGACGCCGTAAAATTAATCGTGCCGGTCGTAAGACTGCGGGCTTTCGATACGGTCGAAACCTTGTCAGCAGACGAGATCGAATCAGATTCTTCGAAAATTTCAAGTCCTTTCAATTCTTCTATTCCCAGCGTAGATTGCATGGCGACTACGCTGTTTCAGGGTCCTTCCGTGGCCCATAAAAAAACTCAGGGTCCTTCCGCGGCCCATAAAAAAAAATAAAATAAAAAAAAAGAAAAAAACCCTCGACAAACCTAGTCGAGATAAAACCTTGCCATCGCTATAACAAAAGCGATGACCAAGGAAAAACAAAACAAATTTCTAGTAATGAGGGAAAACCTAAACCAGAAACATATAAAAACAGGTAAATACAATTTCTACCTATCAGACAACATCGGATAAAATAAAAAAATAACTCGGAGCATTCCCAAGTAATAAAATCTCTCCTACGATTAGAGCACCTCGCGCAAGACGAATTAGAACATGTCGAAAAAAAAAAAAAAAAAACCCATCGAAAAATACTCAGACAGGTTCGACATAAAGGGTGAGCCTCTTAAAGAGACACATGTTCTTCGGCATAAGATCCCCACGGTCGACGACCTACCGATCAATATGAAACAGTATAGGTTTCCCCAGACGCACTAGGCCCCACAAACCTCCGCGTCGAACTCAAAGAGTCATAAACTACGAGGAGAGTAGTAGCGAGAAAACGGAGGCCGAAATAATAAGTCCCGCACGTGTTAGGCGACCCACTAAGGGCATCAACCCCAAACCAGCTGAGGTCCCCGACGGGCGCATAGCACCTCCTGCCATTTATTCCGGAAACTCCTCGATTCCCAACTCCGATGATCAAGCAGGTCCAGACTCCAGTTCGATTGACTCAAAACTTTCCGACGAAAATCCTCCAGTCAAAGAAATTAAGAGGCCAGAATTAAAAATTGCTAATTGCGTCAGTACAAAGGAACAGTTCCAATTTCGGAACGACAATTTAGTCTATTTCATAGACTCAACAGGGAAACCTTGTGACCCTGGGGGACAAAAACTATTAGAATCTAATAAGTTCCCCATCTGGAAGGATCTGTCGTTAGGCCGAGCCTACAGCAAGAGGGTTGGAAAAAAATATCACATCGCTTTGGTCATTAAGGGAGAGCAGTCTGCATCGCTCGCTTTAATAACCGAAAGAATTAATCAGAGCATGGGAGAATTAAAGTCGATTTGCGAAACACTCAATCTCCAGTCGATCAGCTTTTGTCATTGCCAACACGTCGAGCACTTAATATGGGCAGATGCGCTGAATATCGTAAAAGATGTATTTAAAGACAGTCCGGTTAAGATACTGATCTGCCTCGGAACTTTGCGCTACGTACCAATCGAAAAACGTGACTCCATTTTCTACGAAATGCATAACTCCCCAATCGGAGGTCACAAAGGGGTTTCCAAGACTTACAATAGAATCAAACGCGACTATGTCTGGGAAGATTTAAAATCGGACGTTCAAAGGCGGGTGCAGCAATGCTTGGAGTGTCAGCTAAAGAAGTTGGTCAGAGTCAAGACAAAGCAGCCGATGATAATAACAGACACCCCAAGTACAGTTTTTGAGAAAATTTCAATGGATATAGTAGGTCCAATGCAACGGACGTCCAGCAAAAACGAATATATCCTCACGATTCAAGACCACCTGTCAAAATATTGCATTGCAATTCCACTTCCAAACGCACTAGCGACGACAATCGCCGACGCATTCATAAAGAGGTTCATATGCGTCTTCGGCGCACCAAAAGCACTCCTGACGGACCAAGGGAGTAACTTCCTCAGCGGCCTCATGCGAAGAGTACCAAAACGATTCCGAATTAAGCGATGTCGAACGACCGCATTTCATCCCCAATCGAACGGATCGCTGGAGAGGTCTCACCACTCTCTAGCCGAATTCCTTAAGCAATACACAGATAAGGATAACGAATGGGATCAATGGCTCGAATTAGCAATGCTTTCCTACAATACAAGTGTCCACGAAAGCACCAAATACACACCCTTCGAGGTAGTTTTCGGTAAATTAGCACGAATCCCATCAAGCGAACCGCTTAGGGAATCGGATCAGTTACCTACGTATCGTGGATATTTGATCGAATTGATCACCCGTATAAACGGAATCAGGACCCTCGCCTACGAAAATCTAGTCTCATCAAAACATCGCTCCAAAAAATATTATGATAAAAACGCGAATCCCAAAAGTTTCAAAGTCGGAGATTTCGTTTTCCTCCAGAAAGGGCCCAAACCAGGGAAACTCGGAGATCATTACACGGGACCTCATAAGGTCCTGGAAAAAATAGATAAGGGTAACGTGAAGATCCAGTACCAAGGCAAGCCACGAGTCGTGCATGAAAATAGATTACGATATTCGCACATCAACGCCGAAGTAAAGCCTAAAAGAAAACCCAAACCAACGAGAGTCGACGACTCCGAATTTTAAATTAGCAAGTAATCAATTAATAATAATTATTCCATTGTTTTCAGATGATCGTTATCCATTTAATATGGTTCATTTATTTAACCAACCCTGTCGTCAGCATGGTGGGATATGACCGAGGATCGAGCCCGTCGAACATTCGACTTGGGCAGATGTAATTAATACCATGAAAAGAGCATTCAAGAACAATCAAATCAAAATATAAATATGTTTGGGAACTTTGCAATATGTACCGACGGAACAAGGCGATCTCATTTTCAACAAAATGCACAAGTCCCCAATCGGAGGACACAAGGGTGTCTCAAAACCCAATTTTAATCCTAATTGAATAAATAATCATAATAATGACCTTGTTTTTCAGATGGCCGTGATCAACCTATTCAGTAACATCTAACCATATCACCTTTGCACTTGTAGCCAGAGAAACAGATTAAATTTTTAATTACAGTATCCTCAGTGCAGAACACCCGAAATTGTTTATATTCGAAACTCGCCGAACTAACTGTTTCATAATTCGGAAAAAAAATCCCCATCGCAAACCTACATATAATCGCTTACGTCAATTCCAAATTCATATACGTAATCATTAGGAAATCATCATATTACGATATGCATACCCAACAGAGTAACATAAGGCATCAAAATTCAAAACTCGCTGAACTAACTGTTTCATAATCCGAGAAAAATGTCCAGTCGCAAACCTACATATAATTGCTTGTACCAATTCAAAATTTGTATACGTAGCCATTATATTATATTAGAAAACCATTATATTAAGATACGCCTACGAAGCAGTGAAAAGGGGGAGCGTCATATACTCCAAAATAGTTTGATAGTAGCGATCCAGGCCTCGGACAAATTGTATACAATTTAGTGAAGAAGCCGAGTTATATGGCGATACTTACTGGCGAAAGAGTACACGTAATTTAATGTATAAGAATACAAGGAGATCTGATCAGGTTAAAAGAATTTTCCGATCAATTGCTGTCACTCGTGGGAACGCAACACATCCCCTTACTTCTCGAACGAATATATTACCAAACAGGCGAAACAACCTGCAATTCCTTACTTCCCCCATATTACCTTTTTGGAAACACCTAGTACAAGTTCATTCCTGTTCCGGTCGAAACCACACCACCTGCAATCATGAAATCAACGACGCAGTCTACTTGGCGATACACCAACCCAACATCATCCAACATCATGTGGGATCTATTCCAAAGAAGATATCGACAACGTACGAGAATGTGTAATGTTTCCCGTAGAAAACCCGCTGTCCTAAACAATATGGCACGGGGCATCAGTGGTCTAAACACTGTCAACCAGGGAGCGAAGTTGTTGAATCTCCTGGATAACAACAACCTACTATATCAAGCGGACTCCACCTAAAATCGCACCTGAAAAAAAAAAAAAAAAAATCCTTCCATTCGGTACAGCAAACGCTGGTGTCACCCGGATGTTACCCATTGTGCAAACGATCATGCTCATCGGAGATCCATACATACAGCCTACATACTGTGTACGGCCGGTCGGTCTACCTCGTCGGTGCAGTATAGGACTCGGTTACGCACCTCCTGATGCACCTGGCTAAACGACCTAAGAAGAAAACGTCAGCCATGAAACTGGTCAACAACTTCATAAACTCGTCACAGCTCCTTCTGTCGAACCAAAGGGTCATGCCAAGGCCAACGCTGCAGCACCCGATCTCTACATTAACGTCTCTGATCGTTCAAGGTACGATCAACCTCCTAATCTACGTCCCTTTCCCTTGAGTTCGCACAAGAAGACTTTCTAGTATCAAAACAACCACTCTCATAATGCTCAATAACCTTTTTCTCTATCCTCATTATTATTGTTCATTTTACCTTGTCAAGTAAGATGAGTTGTAATAAGTAAATAAGTATATATGCATAAGGAAACAGAAAGAGAAGAAAACGCGCACCTATTATATATTTCATAGTGAAGTAAAAAGGTATATATACATTTAAAAAAAAACTTTCTTGTAAGGCGATAATCACATTTACACCGCCATATTAGACAACAATCTTCGAACATATTTAAGTCACATTGTAAGTCGATCAATGACAATGCCAATTGATACTATCGCGCCACTAAATTTTCGGTTGCAACCCTCAACGAACCTGATCGAGCGAGACGCTCAATCCTAAACGGGGGAGGTGTCACGTCGCGACCAAATGCGTACAATGTCTTTTAAAGCCTAATATGCACGATAGCGGAATTCTCATTTTTCGACGGATCTGAATATTTTCTTTAGAGTTAGGCCTACCACGGCGGAAACGTAGCCTATCCATAATAATATAACTAAGCGTTTCTCGTACCTTCCCACGCGAAAGCGTAGCGATCTTAACGATATCGAGAACAAATATATAAGCGGGAAAATTTCGAACAGTCTCGTTGTAACCCGAACAGAGTCCGAGTATATCGCAGAGTGTCCTTAAGACCAAAAATACACAAAGGAAACCTTCGGGTTACAAGGATGACGAACACGTGAAGCGACACGCAAGAAATGCGTGATGATATTCATAAAGACGTAAATATATAACGACGCAACGATACCGAATGCTCACGATCATCCAAGAGCGGAAAAATGTCCAAATTCTTAAAAAATATACACTCGCTAGGAGAAAGTCCTCCGACCCAGGAAGTTGCTGCGGTCATAATACTGCGTTGATATTTCCCATGCGGACTCGCGGGCCTCGGTCAACAAGCCCTATCTCGAGCGTGCGTTCTTGGCGCCGACAAGGCCCCTTTTTCGTCTATATTTTTCCGCGCTCCAGATAAAGAAGCGCTGCTCCAATTCCCGGAAATAGAGCGACGGTTGTGGCTATCGCAACCTACTCCTCGCTCCCACTCCCATTCCAACTTATACATATTTTCCACCAATCCAAAAGAATGCACCCCCAAATGTGCACCCTCCCAGGGGGCCAGTCTCCCACCACCTCAGCATCCCAATTTTTCCTACATCCTAGAAGAAGAAAATGACCAAGTCAGTCTTCCGGCAACCACGATCACACAAACTTCTTTTTATCGAGTCTCAATCCGAGACTCCAGTCAGAATCCAGCGAGCTCATATCTAGAGTTCCTTAACCGATATCCATCGCGTTGAATATTCATTTCCTTTCTTGTAAAGCGTACGTTGTCTTGCAACTCGAGTTTATACAAATCTTGTACTTCGAAAGTTCTCTAACAGTTACGCGATAATCTTAAGAATTTTGACATTTGTATTACGCGCAATATTTCATTGTATTTTCCATTCTCGAACCGCGAAATCCACGAACACTAGAATCTGTGTCACCGAACATTTGCTGTATCCGTCACACACACACCCACACCATCTGCGAGCGTTCGGGCCATCGACGAAGGGCCCTTAGTTTTACGACCGTACCTGACACCCAAGCGACTGGGTCAACGCCGAGACACATCAATGTAAGCGAACACATTTTCACCCTTTCGTCTTCAATTTGTATCTTTAGAATAATAGGATCAACCCATACGGCTGATTCTAATAAATTACGAGTCAATCGAACACAAGAGTCACAACCATTATTTTCAACGATTGGATCATCCACGAAATTCTTTAAAATTATCCTTTCCACCAGCACGTCCCCTTTTTAACCCTCATCCCGTGCTATTGCGCTAGGCGTAGGCAAGAAAGAGGGATACCACACATATATATATGCCCACGTCCCCTCAGGACGTGACATAGGAATGTCGTGTTAAAAAATGAAGTGGTTTTTCCACTTAGATCATCCATAATACTCGAACAAAGATGTCAACTTTGCGCTCAAACGGTGTTTGAAACGTACATATTGTAACAGCATTTGATCCTTATAATGAAATGTATTTATCAATTTTATCTATAACATTAATAAAAGTGAACTGACAAGTTTCGGTAATTCCCGAAAATAGACCGTTTGAGCTCAAAAAACACATCTTCGTTGGAGTATTATTAATGAACCAAGTGGAGAAACCGCATAATTTTTTAATACGACATTCCTAACACTAATCGCAGTTGGTTCAGATTAAAAAAATTAAGTTGAAGCATAATTTAAACCCCACAGCCCTAAAACAAGTGCTTACGAAGTGCCACGTGTATTACCCAATGGATGAAGGTCGTGAAAATCTCCGAAGCTATGTGGAGAAACGGATTAATTTTAAGACAGCTAATGCATCCAAAATATCTCTCGGTGATATGCATTAGAATTGTTTACAAGCATTTTGATTTTGGTTCCGAAACTCCTTCAGAAAAATATCGGTGTCATGAACGTCCCCTCGAATGCCACGAAATATGGGTAAGGTGCGTGGGGAACCCCAGGACCGATGAACGGTCCTGGGCGGAGTAAAGTTAATTCGGCGAAAAAAGGGATGTTTTTAAGATTTTTTTTGGCGTAACGAATAGTGTTCGTTTACTGAAAAATTTACATATAATAAAGTAACATTTGAACAACATTCTCCTGAATTTGCATTGCAAAATATTCAAAATTGAGCGAGTAAAAATTAAACCCCGGAGGCGCCTCAAAAAAAAGTTGGTTTGCGGTGTGCACCATAACTCGCAACAGAACCATCTGAAACAAAAAAATCAAAATGCATTTGTTAAAGGAGATGTTTCTCGAGGCAAAGACGGGAGGATTTTTTTTTTTCGATTTTTCGATTTTTCGTAGCACTTGGGAGCCACAAACCCGATTTTCGCTAAAAAAATCGGCTAATTTGTTGTTGAAAAATTAGTAATTATTAAAAAAAAACAAAAAAGCTCTCGACAATACCTGGTGAATTATGTGAAGAAGTACTGTGCAAAATTTCAAAACGATTGGTCCAGTAGATTTTGAGTTATCGTGCACACGGACTTCAAATATGACAAGTCTCAGAAAAACGGTTTGAGAAACGCAGAAGAGTTTGGTCGCTTAGCGCTCATTGCACATAAGTTTCATGCATATTAAAGGAACTCAAAAGATTAATTTTGCATAATAATAATTCCAAAATGTTATTAACAAAATGATGAAAAAAAAAATTAGTCAACAAATTTCCCCGCAACCCAATTTTTTTCGTGATTCGTTCATTTTTCTGAATACGTATGAATTTTTTCAAATTTTTCAATTATCTTCGAATTTTTAGAAATTCCAAATAAAACTCTATAGTTTTCTTATACTCACTCAAAGTCGTCGATGCCAGGTCCGTAGAGCAAAAGGCTTCCATCAAGATGATCGAGAGCATCTTTTAGCGTTTGTCTACGCAAAACTCTTTCTTCTTTACTGTCGTGCGCCGCTTGCTCCTCTGCTCTACTAATTCGCAAATCGTCAACTTGTCGGGCTCATTCGTGAGAACTTGGCCATGTACTGATTTGCATCTCTTCCATAAAAAATCGTCGAAAAATACAATAGCACGCCGCGCAGCTGCCGCCCAGGTATAAAACCCGGCATGGAGCAATAGACGCTCAAATACTCATAACTTCGTCAATTTTACTCCGATCGACTTGAAATTTTAACACAATATTCTTGATATATTATGCATTCATTGAAAAAATTCATAAAAATGAAAAAAAATGAAAATTTAAATACTTTACCCCGCCCTTAAATTCAATAAGTTATCTATCTACGTACCAGTTTTTCTCCGGTCATTCCAGCCCAGAGATGCACTGAGATGCATCGCATCTGTTTCCCGGCATCATGGCGTGCGGATTTTCGTCCTCGAGTGCCCACCAATGCGAGTTGTGAAAATTCCATGTGCCGTTTCAATTAAAATTGCGGTCATCCGTAAAAATGATGCGATCGAGGAACGTTTCATCTGCTTCATGGCGCTCGACCAGCCACCGACAAAACGCGATCCTCGTGCGGTAATCTTCTCCGCGCAGTCCTTGCACACGTGTATAATGAAACGCCTGCATGCGTTCCGCCTTCATAACGCGTTGCACGGTGCCGGACATTAGATTAAGCACCCTTGCCACTCCACGGATGCTGAGGGTCCGGTCGTCTGTGAAAGCGTTTAAAATACGCTCTTCGTTCGCGTTGTTGCGAACCCTTGGCCGACCGGCGTTCCCATGGTTGGGCCCAACATTGCCAGTTTCCGCTGGCCGATGAAAGGCCGCCGCTATCGCACAACGGGATGGTTGGCGCCGTTCCGGCCATCGTTCAAAGATGCCGTATTCCCTCGTGGCGGCGCGAGCATTAAAATTCTTCCGGCCGTACATGGCGACCATGTCGCTATACGCGCGGCGCGTGAAATCAGCAATTTCTTCACAAACAAACACACACACACACACACACACACACACACACACACACACACACACACACACACATACACACACGCGCGCGCGCGCGCGCGCGCACACACACACACGCATACACACACACGCACTCACTCATACACACACACACACACACACACACACACACACACACACACACACACACACACACACACACACACACACACACACAACTGATTACAGGCGCCTAAATGATGACAAACTCGTGATCCAATGCAACGATGATTGGATTCCCACAGATGACGGGATTCGGATTGATTTGAAGGTGACAGGACGACGAGATACGGTGACAGAATGGCTGCGTGTGAAGAGAAGCAGTAGCTAATGTTTTGTAACAGTCATCTGTTTCACTCGCTTCAGTGGTCATAGAGCTCCGTGAAAATGTAGCAACAGCAAAACTATAATCGGCAAATTCTTAATAGTCTTTAATACGATCCTCAGTCATAGCTGACAATTTTTTTCCGTGAAAATCTCATAAACTCCTATTCATTTGTTTTTTTTTAGAATTTGAATGGAAGACATACAACTCTTTTGTTTCAGTAAAATGTATTTCCTCTATACACCAAGAAAATTTAAGTTACTATGCTAAGCGTACATTTTATACAATATTGGTTTATTAATGCATGTACACGTCACTGAACTGCACTCGCACAAATCGAAGTTGCCCCGCTGAGAAACGGTAGACAGGCTCACGGCACCCAAATTTGCCGCCGTCGCAAGTCTTATTCGGTGCTCCCATAGCTTTCTCGAACGCTTGGTGCTGATCGCAGGGGGCTTTTTGAGTTTCCCTCGAACTTTTTTTGATTACTCGTTTCTTCGACTCTGAATATATGTTGGCTCCACATATGCTGATATTTTGTGAAATGTTGATTTGTAACTCTGCAAAATTAGAACATTTTTTGTCTGAAGTCAACTTGAGTCAACTGAAGTCTGATTGTCAACATGTTCTGAAGACGGCGCTCTGCAGCCCTCTCCAACCACACGTTGATCGTCTTCCTAGCTTGACGCTATTGCAAGACGGGCTGCTTACACCGTATGCGTATTTAAAGAGTTGGTCGTGGACCATTTAGCAGGTGCATACGAAGGATTCGAACCTCACTGGGTGGATGTAGCATTTGCGGAACTGAAATACCGATTCAGTACTTCTCGAAACCTGATTTAAGGGGTCTAACAGAAAAACAAAGAATGTGTGTTGATAAAAAAAAATAATGCGACCTCACCAATTCTCAGGAAATGAGGTAATCTTAGTGTTTTTCGGGAAGAGAAAGCAATTTCGAACGTAGTTTGAGTGATAAAATTGCCATAAGGGACGCATACAATTTGTTTGGGCTGACGTCGATTTCGTCTCGGTCGCGTGAAGAGTGATTCTATCATAAGACATGTGTCTTCGGGCACCGATCGAATGATCCATTAGCTCTGACTGAAACTAGGATAAAATCTAAAACGAATTTCGGCAAATGATCTTAGAAATGTGTAATAAATATGCGACAAACGTTCGGAGCATCGATTTAATCTTTATTCCTTTAGTGTCAGCGGACAATGACTCAGACGCCGTTTAAGTAACGCACCGTACACGTCTCGGGGCTTATTACCTCAAAATAGAATAAAATTGATAAATTCAATGCTGGGTACGTTCGAGGAACGGTTACAACTCATGCCAAATCATCATGCCACACATTTATTTCATCTGTGACGCGCAAAGATTGATTCTATGATTAAACTTGTATCTTGGAGCACCGGTCGAATGATCCATTCGCTCTAACAGGAAATAATATGAGATCGAAAACGAGATCGGGGTAATACTCTCTGATAGAATATGCGAAAGCCGTTCGGAGCATCGATTTCATCTTTATTCTCTTGGTGTCCGCGGATAATGTCTCAGGCTCAGCTCAGTAACGCACGTCTCGAGGCGTATTACCTCAATATAAAATGAAATCGATGAATTCAATGATGAGTATATTTGAAGAGGGTTATACCTCATGCCAAATTATCAAGCCAGACGTTGATTTCGTCTTTGTCGCGTCAATATTGATTCTATGATTAAGCTTGTATCTTTGAGCACCGGACAAATGATCCATTTGCTCTGGCCGGAAATAAGGTGAAATCGATATCGAATCTTAGCAATGTCTGGGAGAATATGCGAAAACCGATCGGAGCACCGATTTCATCTTCATTCTCTTCGTGCCAGTTTCCAGGTTGCCAGTACCAGTCGACGTATATCCGAACCTTGGAACATTTAGGGATAAATACGGCATTCGTAAAAAGAAAGGATATGAATAAAGTAACCCACTCATATATAGCGCAATATGCTATGAGCCTATTCGGAAAGCTATTGCCAAGCTTTACGTATGCTTACAAGAGAATACTGGCTTTTTTGGACCGAGGATTCGAAAAACAGTGGATGAATACGCAGCATAATACAAGAATGTCGTCATGACTTCTTCGAAATCTGGAAAACTTACAACAGCGGTGTACATAATATTCTTAACGGATGTGATGAAGCCATACGTACAAGAGAACAAATTTCTTCTGCTGATCGACCCGTGGGGAGGACAAGCAAATCCGCAATTATACGACGAACTCTTTCAAGATGAAGTAGGATTGCCAACGTGTAGCATCAAAGCTAAATGTACTCCACTTGTGCAACCCTGCGATGGATATTTTTACCGTCTGGTTAAAAACTTTATTAAAAAAATACAAAATTGCTCTTATCTCATCGAGCATGAAAAAGAAATAATTTCCCGAAAAGACTGCATAAAAATCCATTCGATTGCTCATCATCAATTATCCGCGCCAATATTCGGTAACATGTTACGTTACGCGTGATTCGCTTCTAAACTTTGCGCTGAGAAAGAATGCTTTAGGAATGTCAATCAAGTATGTTTTTGTATGGAGACGTTGAAACGACGATGTGGTTGTAAAAATGCGGCGTTCATAATGTGTGCTAGATGCAGAAATAATTATTGTTTCTCCTGTTTCTACGATAAATATCATCCCAACACATGTAAATCATCGAATGTCAACGAATAAAGTTTTGAATTCATATGTACAATGTCTTTTCGTATGCGCTTCAATTACAATCCCATGTTGAAAAGTCCGAAATCCCAATTTTTTCCCTTTTCTGTGCCTTTTGTGCATAAATAAATAAATACAATAAATGATTCACCTCTTTGCTTAATTGGAAAATGAATAATATAAAAATTGAGAAAAAGACAGGAAAAGAAAAAAAAAGTCTCCACACGGGGAGTCGAACCCACGACCATCGAATTACTAGTCCGAGGTTTTACCGCTACGCCAACCGCTGCTTGGCAAACATGCTAACGTAAATGGCTTATACGGTGCGAGAGCCGCATCAACATTTTTATTTTCTGAAAGCTTGGCCATCAGGAGTTCCCACTTCGGGTACTTTTATTTCTAGCCAAGCCCTACATGCCCTATAAATTTGAGTGAAATCGGTGATGACGAGTAGGGCATTTAGCAATGTCGATAGAATAGGCGACAAGCACTCGGAGCATCGATTTCATCTTTATTCTTTTGGTGTCAGCGGCTAATTACTCAGGATTAATTTCAATACCGCACCTCACACGTCTCGGGGCTTATTACCTCAAAATAAAATAAAATCGATAAATTCAACGCTGAGAATGTTTTGATAGGGTTACAACTCATGCCGAAACATCATGCCAGACGTTGATTTCGTCATTGTCGGAGAAAAAATGATTCTATGATTAAACTTGTATCTTCGAACATCGGTCAAATTATCCATTCGCTTCGACGGAAATAAGGTGAATTCGAAGACGAACTTGAGTGAATGATCTTATCAATGGCTGGTAGAATATGCGTATCGCAACGTGAAATATCGTATGTCAGGTGGTGCAGAAGATCATCTCGTTCAATCCGCAAACAAACGCCGAGAGATAGCAGTCGATTCGTGAAACGTCAAATCGTGCGGCTTGTCACGAGTCTCTTACCGGTTGACAGGTATCTGTAGCGAATGATTCGCACACCGTCAGATCACGCGCGCTAGCATCTGTCAACTGCTGCGTTTACGCAGAACCCTCCTGACGTCAGCTACGGCTAGTGACCCTTCGCCTACTCTTCTGC
Source organism: Ophion costatus (assembly GCA_951751655.1). Taxonomy (NCBI): domain Eukaryota; kingdom Metazoa; phylum Arthropoda; class Insecta; order Hymenoptera; family Ichneumonidae; genus Ophion; species Ophion costatus. The sequence goes on along the minus strand of OX632361.1, from coordinate 12,329,909 downwards.
TCTTTTCGATCGTCCATCATGGCGGATTCGAGCATTCTTTGTGGAAATCGAATGCCTATTCTCTAATACTTTCCATTTAATGACGCGGGCGCAATAAACGACACGTCTTGGTAGAAATCTCCGGTGTAACCTGCTGAACCCGAGATTTCCCGCTGTCATACCTATTCTGGATCACCCTGTATATCCGTTAGATGGCTGAATGCTCTTATAATGTTGTTGCTTGAGTCCGCTGTGCTAGCATAGTAGGCACTTGCTAGCCTTATTATACAATGGTCAGTTATGTTGAATTGATTTTTTATTCTGTATTGGTAATATTATTCTGGGGTGCGATTTTTAAACAGGGCAGTTCGTGGAGATAATCTTTCGAACATCCTTAGCTTCTCTGCTTGGGCTGCTCCGAGATTCCATAGTAGGTAATGGGACAGATGAGTATTTGATAAACTATTGTTTTTGTTTTGGATGAAATATGTTTATTACGTAGCAACCTATTTAAAGAGTGGTTGCTGCGTCTTGCTTTTTGATTTCGATTTTTTTGTGATTATGACCGCGCATTAGATTATCTATATTGATACCTATGTACTTTACCATCTTCTTTGTGCGGATCTGTACTAGGTCACGGGCTTCCGGATTATGGGTATATATGTTAAACTAGTGTTTCTGGGTGCGGTTGTTTTCAGATAGGTAACAATTAAGTCGTCTAAACAATATGGCCTCACATTTAGAAGGGTTGACTCTGAGGTTCCAACTAGCGTAAACGTTGTTTACTTTGTTTACCGTTTCTTCAAATTTATCTCTCATTTTTTTATTTTTCTGCCTGCTATATACATTATGAGATCATCAGCATATGCAATGGAATGTGTATAATTATTTTCGTTGGTGTGGAATGAATTTAGTGGAATGAATTTAGAACGTCGGCCGTGTAAGTATATGTTAAAAAGGAGAGCTGAGGTCACTGTACCTTGTTGAAGGCCATTTAGGATTTGAAAATTTTTGTTTAAGTGTTTTGTCCATCCCATACTGTAAATTTTCTGTCGTGTGCTATATCCCAAATTAGCCTGCAAAAGTGTGTGGGGAATTCTTTTTTTTGTACTTTACAAGCTAGGACATCCAAACAAATGAAATCAAAAGCTTATTCCAGGTCAATGAGTACAGTTCCAACAGAACGGCTTGTGGGAAGGTAAGAATTTACGTCAGAAAATAATGTATTTATTGCTTGAGTCGTGGGGTGATTATCCCGGAAGCCGAATGGATTATCAGGTATAAGAAGCGATCTGCGCAGTGTTTGACAATAGATATTTTAATTATTATTTCATAAACTATACTGAGAGCAGGGGTAAGACTGATTGGCCTGTAACGTACGGGGTCATATGGATTCTTTTTCTGTTTATATACCGGATATATTTTCGAGGTCGTCCATAGCGATGGGGAAATATTGTCGATTCAGCGAATTATTAAAAATGACCGTCAGATCTTTAACAATTTTGTCAGGTATATATTTTAAAACTATCGGGGGGATGTTGTCTGGTCCTGACGAGGATTGGTTTGGTAACTTTCTTAATACTTTATTGAGTTGGGATACGGTAGTAAACACATCTTGGTGACACACAGGGTTGTGCGCTTTATTTTCGGGGCTAAAAGTGGCGAGAGTTTCTTTCTTGTGTCTATATGCGTTGAATTGAGTCTTGAGAATTTAGATTTTATACTCTATTATATGCCTGAGCTGGGTATTGTTATTCAAGTATCTTGGGGAATTATTTTCTTCGTAGTGGGCACCAATGATGTTTAGTATATCTGTCTCGTCAGTAATTATGTATTTGTCGTTGTCTGTCGGGGTGTTTTGGAGATTTATATTCGCCCTTTGTAGAGTGTTGTTTTCGTTTATATGCCTTGGTTGTAGTTGGTTCGGGAGTTTGGCTCGGAAGATATTATTTATAATTGGGAAAAATGTGTTGGGATTCCGGTGGTGTATTTGTTTGTAAATTTTGGTGCAATATTGTTCTGTACTGATTTCAAATTGTTCTTGGAGAAGTTGTTTAGTGTTTTTAATTAAAGATTTTATTGTTCTAGTTAGAGGAGCTGTGCCCTGGGAATCGGTTCTCTTGTTTTTGAGTAATGCTGTGAGGAGCTCCTCCTTATACTTCTACAATTTTCGTATTGTTCTGTTGACATATATGTTCATATTGTTTATTGGTTTGTATTTGGGCACGTGTGTGTTGATTGTGTCATATATATGTTTAGTAATACTGTCTAAGTGAAGGTTTACTTCATCTATTGTTCAGTTAGAGTTGTCCGCGGGGGAGACCGTGTATGTGCTGTCGAGTTTGTCAGTGAATCTGTCCCAGTCGGTATTTTTATATAGGAATTTGCGTGCTGATACTGCTTTGGTGTTCATCAGAATAGGGGACATCGAGTTCGATTTGGAGAAACAGCGCTTTGTGGTCGCTGTCGTAGTATATTGTTTGAATTTTTTTATTAATGAGATTTGTAATATTTGTTGAGATGCCAGTTATGCATAAGTCTGTTGCTGTTTGCCCTGGAACATAAGTGTGGCAAAAGGTACAACTTCAGCTCTAAGAAACAGCGCAATATCGGACTCCCAGTTACGAATAACATGTCACTTCAATGCCGGGCATTGAAGTCACTTGCTATTATATACTTATTTTTGTGATTGTATAATTTTATATGTCTAAATATATCATTGAGCTCGCTGATGAATATTGTTTTTATATTGTTACAATTGGACGCATATATACTTATAATAAATATGATTTGGTGATCACGGTTGTTATTTCGAGTTATGTTAAATTGTGCTAGTGTATTTTCAAAGATCGTGTTGTTTTTGAGCTGGGGAATTACATGGGTGCTATGTCAAGTGATTTTCCATACAGTATTGCAGTGCCTCCTCCTTTACGAAGGGGAGGTCTATCGTTTTTAATTGTTATATTCTGGGAACGATATTCTGTGGCTATTATACTAGGTGCGCAACTAAGTTTCCGGGTTTTTTTACCAATAAAAAATCGAAAATTTCAAGCCAAATACAAAAAATGGTTCATTCGAAGTATTGTCCCTCGCTATTTACACATTTTTGCCATCTCTCTGGCAATGCATAAATACCGCGACGATACAAAGTCGCGTCTTTGGACTGAAACCATTCGTCCAACCAATTTTGTACTGCATCGTAATTGGCCAAGTATAGCCCACCCATGTCATGCGCCATCGACCGGAACAAGTGATCGTCGGAAAGGGCCAGGTCTGGCGAATACGGCGTGTGCCGTAGCAGATCCTATTTCAGTTTTTATGGTGTCCTGGACGATGGAACTGCGATGGCACGGAGCGTTGTCGTGCTGCAAAATCACACGTTCGTGTCTCGTGTTCCATTCTGGCCGTTTTCAAGCAATGCGTGGTTCAAATTGATTAGTAGTTGTCGGTAGCGATGCCCATTGGCAGTATCGCCCGGTTTCAGCAGCTCATAGTACACGATTCCTTTCTGGTCCCACCAAACGTTTTCCGAAGCGATTTGGCCGTGTCGTCGATGCTGACGCTTCGCCAAGTAAAAGCCACGATTTTCTGCGTTTGGGATTCTCGAAATATATCCATTTTTCATCACCGCTAACAATTCGATGCGGGAACTCTTTCTGTTCTGCCGCAAAAGCAAAATTTCAGAAGTGGCTCTTCGATTTTCCATTTGTCTATCAGTCAACTCATGCGGCACCCACTTACCTTATGAATTTTTTCCATGACCTGCAAACGTTTCGAAATACATTGTCGAGTCATATTTAATGCCTCGGCAAGTTGAACTTCTGTTTGAGTGTCATCTTCATCCAATAAAGCTTGCAGATCGGCGTCCGCAAATGTTTGCGGCCTTCTCGAGCGCTCCTTGTCCCCAGTCTCAAAATCGCCACTTCTGAACCGCTTGAACCAATCTTCACACGTTGTTTTTGATGGCATATGTTCGCCGTGGGCCTCCTCAAGTAACTGACGTGCTTCAGCTGCAGTTTTTTTAGGTTGAAGCAGAAAAGCAATGCTTCCCGCAAATGCTGTTTATTTGTTGTGTTGCGATATTTGTTTATATTACGACTGGGTATTCTTAATAGATATCCAAGCTATAAAGACACGCAATTTCAGACCTGTATGCCGACTACATGTGTCGCTAGCGCCATCCATGTGTGAAACCCAGGAACTTAATTGCGCACCTTGTATAAGTTAGTCTCTGATGTACGCGCAATGTCAATATTGTTTTTTGTTATGAAATTGTGTAAATTATACATTCGTACGTGTGTTCTTACTGATTGTACGTTGGCGGCTGCTATTGTAGGATGCCGTGAAGCTTGGGTCGGTGCGCCTTGCTGAGGATTGGTCTATGTGTTGTCCGTGGTGCCTGGAAACGTTGTCGTCTGCTGCTCGTCAATGCCTAGTTGCTCGTACAGGCAGTTTATTCTTTGTGTGTTGATCTTGATCTTATAGGTGAGGTTGTTGATGCTAGTTGTCACTGCTGTGATGATTTCTCTTTTGAAGTCTTCTATCCTTGATGGCTGAGTTTCATGGTCTGGCATTGTTTTGCTGTTGTAGTGGTTACGCAAGCCTCAGTATAGGGAGGTTTGCAGCGGCTTGTGTATAGGAGTGGTTTTTGGTTACCACTCTGTGCGATGCGTTGATTATAGCTTCCGTCCTTTTTCGACTATTCAATGCTGCTGCTTTAAGCCTCTTATTTACAAATGTAAATAAGTACAGTAAGTACAGCCTTTGTAACTCGAGGTATGGCTTGGGTTATTGCAGTTTGCACATTTTGGATTACCACGTTGGGGTCCATAGCTCGAACGAAGAAGTTTTCTTGTACGCCAGCGGCAATGAGGAGAGCAATCGATTCTATACTTTTTATATTGGTTACCCTTATGGAGGGGGGAGGGGGCTTTTGAGTTTTTCTGCAGAGCATTTAGTCGCTGTTGATTGGCGTCCGGGACGTGGATGTTCGCTGACTCTTGCGCGTCGTTGGTGATTTCCATGTCTCCAGTGTTAGAGAGTGGCTCAAAGGTAGTTGCCCTCTCTACGTCGTTTGTTTTGCTGGATGCCGCCTATATTCTCGTTGTTTTCTTAGGATCAGTCCAACCACTGGTTTGTGGTTGAGGATCGAAATTTTCTTCGTTATCGGCATTTCGATCGCGGCATCTGGAGGCATGGAGGTTAGGTTGCGCAGTTGCGGCTCTATGCCGGGTTTTATCGCTAAATTCACGCATGACGGCTTTATACTCTATATCCACCACTTGGATGGAGGTCGATGCCGCGGCTGTGCGGTGCAATTTGCATATGTCGTTGGCTGGTTAGCTATCCGTTTTTCGTTTCTGTTCTGACATAAAGGGGTTATGTTGCGAGGTGTCTATCGGCGAGGAGGTCGCTGTGCTTATAGCCTATTTATTTAATGTTTTTTGTATTTGCGTTGTATTTTACACTCAACTAGACTCAACAGTATGATGGATTAATTAATTTTTGTGTATAAATAGCTGAATTTGTGGCGTATATCACGGTGGGATTCGGACCGTCCCGAACGCGCTAGCCCCCGAACTCGCTATTATCCCAACTAGAATAAAGAGCGAGGCAAACTTTACGACCCCACCCCTACTTCCTTATCCACCTCACCCGTACCAACCTGGACGCCGGAAAATCAGTGTTTCCCTGTGAGTCTCGTAGCCGACGTTTTTAAGATATCTATAATAGTTATACAGGGTGAGGCATTAACTGTTGCCACCTTGAATATCTCTGTAATTATCGACGTCACAAAAAAATGTTTGAAACAAAAGCTGTACCGTACGAAAGGGGTCATCAAATGCGACCATTTTTTTTACCTCAGTGGAGGCGCTGTCGCACAGTAAAGATCACCTCCACTTTTTTAAATGTGACGGTACATTTTTTTTCAACTATCTTGTAGAGCATCGAAAATGCATACAAAAAATTTAGGGGTCAAAGTCGTTCAAGGTCATTTAAGATTAAAAAGTGACATGAACTTTATTTTTATGTGAAATTACCTTTATTCACAGTAGATGTTCAAAGTGATTGCCATTGAATCAATGCAGTATTGCGATCTCCTCATCACGAATTTCTTATCACTTCGGCACTTATCGCCGAAGTCTTGCCATTTTCTTGTATGTAAACAACGGCACGAAACCTACAATGTACACGGAACATTGTACAATGTTTCGCCCAAACAAACCCAAGATAACGATAGAAAGAATGGTGAGACTAGTATTAATGAATCAAGCGAATGTAAATGATGTATTCTTTTGAAGAGCAAACTGATGTGCTTCTAATTTACGGAGAACGTCAGAAAAATGCAGTGGGAGCTAGAGACTTATACGCTGAAAGGCTTCCTGAACGTTCTCACCCTACACGCCGTACATTTCAAATTTTGTACTCTAAACTGAGGACAACTGGATCCTTAACCCGTTGGGAAAGTAGCCGACAAAAGCGAGTTACTAACGAAGAAACGGAAATTGGTGTTCTTGCCGCCGTTCATCGAGAACCTTGTGCGAGTTCTTGTCAAATTGCGAGGGAATCTGGCGTAAGCCAAAGAAGTATTCTACGTGTTCTACATCGCCATATATATCATCCTTACCACATCAGTCTCCATGAGCAATTGACTGGTACGGATTTCATGAATCGCACTGAATTCTGCCGATGGGCTCAACGCCAGATTCAGAGAGATGACTCATTTATTGATCGAATTTTATTTGCTGATGAGGCAGCATTTACGAATCATGGAAATATTAACTTGCATAACATACATTTGTGGTCAACTGAAAATCCACATTGGGTGCGGCAAGTTGCACACCAAAGACCGTGGTCGGTTAATGTATGGTGTGGGATTATTCGGGATAGAATCATAGGCCCTTATTTCATTGAAGGGAATCTTAATGGTAGGCAGTGCACCACATTCCTTCAAGAAACATTAGGTCCGTTATTGCAAGAAATACCTTTAAAAACAAGAAACAGAATGTGGTATCCACACGATGGGTGCCCGGCACATATTTCGCTGATAGCTAAAAATAAATTGTAAAAGGGATTTCCAAATTGTTGGATTGGACGCGGAGGAGCTGTATCATGGTCGGCTCGCTCGCCAGACTGGACGCCTCTGGACTTTTTCTTGTGGGGATACTTGAAAGATCTTGTTTAGAAAGAACGTCCAACTACGCCGGATGATATGCGTGAGAGAATTCTTCGAGCCTGTGATTCGATAAGTGCCGAAGTGATAAGAAATTCTACACAATCCGTGATGAGGAGATTGCAATACTGCATTGATTCCAATGGCAATCACTTTGAACATCTGCTGTGAATAAAGGTAATTTCACAAAAAAATAAAGTTCATGTCACTTTTTGATCTTAAATGACCTTGAACGCCTTTGACCCCAAAATGATTTTTATGCAGTTTTCGATGCTCTACAAGATACTTGAAAAAAAATGTACCGTCCCATTTAAAAAAATGGAGGTGACCTTTACTGTGTGATTGCGCCTGCACTGAGATTAAAAAAATGGTCGCATTTGATGACCCCTTTTGTACGGTACAACTTTTGCTACAAACATTTTTTTGTAACGTCGATAATTACAGAGATATTCAAGGTAGCAACAGGTAGTGCCTCACCTTGTATAATATAATATCTGGATATTTAGGAACGGATAAGATATACCAGTGAATCATACAGGGTTTGTTTTGGCCTGGAGTGGTCCAGGGTGTAGCCCGTGACGTTTCCCGTTGCTCCTATTGCCGACTACGTAAGGTTCGACAAACCTCACCATACGGCAAGATGCGCGAACGCACCACGGGCGGCCCATGGTGTGTCGTTGCGGCAGATGTAATAGGACCTGCAAGTAGAGCCCAGAAAAAATGTTCCGGAATCTCTTCAAATAATGTGTCTAGTCAATATCAAAAGAATGGAGACAGAACAGGCGATCATGACTGCCTGGAGACCCTTATTTTGAACCGCCATGGCTGTCTCTAATATCTGTTGACGGATAACGGGACACAATTCGTGAACAACCACCTGACGCAACGATTGACGAGATTTGGCATCTCAAATAACCCTCCTCCACCAATCAACCCCGTGGAAAGAATCGATCGCACTCAAAAGACCACTTCTTACGTAGATGCATACCATCACTATTGGGGGACGCACCTTTTCGAATTTTGTTTCGTCCTCAATACCGCAGACCCACCGTCGATCCATGTGGCTTTCGCCGTCATGAACTTTGGCCGCAACCCGAGGCCTGCCCACAGTCTCCTCCACGATACGCAAAACTCCCGCCCTCGATCCCCACCATCCCGCAGTATGAAGGGACCGGATGAAATGGTCACCTCTACTCCATGACTGGGTGCAGACGAATTTAGAGCAGGCTAATCGCCATCAAGCCCAGTATTATAACTGTAATGATTGGTCTGCTCGGTATTAAGTAGGGGAAACCATACTGAGGCAGAACAGATTTTTCTCGCCCGGCCCTCAATCATCTACGGCAGTACTAGCGCCCCAATAGAGCGACCCCTTTCGAGTAAGGCGAGTCTCCTCGCTGGTCGTAACG